>OY728155.1:362474427-362859733 GCA_963277665.1 Viscum album | reverse complement strand
TTTCCTGCTGCTTGTGTTGTGATGTATCCCTGGAGGGGTGTTGTGATATGTGGAGGCAGGGAGGCCTTGTGGATGTGCCAGCGGATGACACCTAGAGTGGAGAGATGCATCAGTTTATGCATGTGGGTGTCAATGAGGACACCGGGGGTGATGGAATGGGATGGATGTGGATGTTGGATTCTTGGTGCTTTTTTTGGTTGTTTATCTGTTTTACTTTCCCCACTACTCAAGGAAGCTGGTCTTTCTTAACCTTATTCTGAAGGAGGCAAAGACACGCGGGGTATTCCACGTGCTTTCCGTGTTTATCCTCTCAAGGGAGAATGTATCTACACTCTTGCTATAGGCGGAAAAGACTCGACAGGTAGTACGTCTGTTTCCTCGACGGATTTCGGGGACGACCTCCTTGACGGGAGATTCAAACGTTCCGATCGGTTTCTAGCGGGTTTGTTCGTAGAACCGGAAACATCCAATGATTCCACATCCATTTGGAACTACTTTCCAAAGGTAGGCTCTCATTAGCTTGTGGACTAATGAGGCTTAGGAATTTTCATTGGTCGAGAGGATGGGAGGTCGGACTCATCACACCTTTTTGAGGGGAATTATTGTCTACTCCGGGACTCTATTTATAGATTTAAGTTATGTTCGTGAATCCTTATTACATTACCAAGTATAAAATGTGCTTTCCTTTAGTTTTAACAATCAATGATTAAATATGCAAGAAATTTAGAGAATCTTTTATATGTATTCGAGGTTCTTCATCAATAGAGAATCATCTATATCTGTTTAGAGATTCTTGGTCAATGGTATCCTTCAAAACATTTATATAAAAGTCTCTTGGTCATTACGATGACCAGGCTGGTTTTAAAGCCACTCAGTGGGGCACTTGAAGTTTATCGTCATTCAGAAGGACATGGATTATTTCAAAGTTGGGATCGAACCCATAAATGGGCTACCTACGTATCCATTGTTTTTGAAAAGGAATCAGAACCCACGTAGTTCGAGTAATGGAGTATGATGTTTATGATTAATGGCTCAAAGAAGAATGTCATAATTACTTTTACACTCTAAGCTCACGTGAGTCATGCTCGGTGTGAGAAACAAGAGGTATTGATAAAAATTAGACAATTGTGCCATGAAAGATGCAATCATAAGAAATTGTTTGGGGCTTAGGTATGTATGACTGCCCAGATAGACGAAGGTTTAGGATTCACTTTTAGGGAGAAAATCCAGGAACAGGGTCCATAAAGGTATATGTGCTTTATGGAGATTTGAATACTCTAATCTTGGGGCTTACTCCTAAGGAGGATGCCCAAGTTAGGAGGGGACTTATGATTGGGTTTTACTCCTGAAAAGGAAACCCAAATCAAGGGTAAATTAGGACTGGTTAAGAGAAATTTAAGGGGGCTTGGGGTTTACTCCTGAAAAGGAAACCCAAGATTATGACTGGGACTTACTCCTAAAAAAGGAGGCCTAGGTTATGAATGAGTCTTATTCCTAAAAGGGAGACCCAGGTTAGGGGACTTGGGGCTTACTCCTAAGAAGGATGCCCAAGATTATGACTGAGACTTATTCCTGAAAAGGAGACCCAGGTTAGGAATTAAGGTTTGGGGCTTACTCCTGAGGAGGATGCCCAAGTTTGGGAACTTTAAGAATTTGGGGCTTACTCCTAAAGAAGGATGCCAAGATTTGAAATTGGGGCTTACTCCTGAGGAGGATGCCCAAGTTAAAGGATTATGATTGGGGCTTACTCTTGAGGAGGATTCCCAAGTTAAGAATTCTCTCATCTTAAAGGATGAGGTTGAATGAATGAACTCTCTATATTTAGTGACATAAGGATATTTAAATCACTAGGTTTTGAGAGATATTCCACAGAATTCCTTTCAGATGAGGAATTCAAATCAAGAAATCATGCCATAAATGGCTTTGAAGAGTGTCTTGAAGACTGAATCTTGAAAAGGAAAGGTGTAATGGCTTAAGAGGGGTAAAATGGGAAAGATGGGCACCCAAAAAGGTAGGGGCGCGCAAGTCTTGAAAGGCGCGCAAGTCTTCCGTGGGCGCGCAAGTTATGGTCGCGCAGGTATACCTGCGCGACACATGGTGTACTTGCGCGATTTTCAACCAGCATTGAAATATTTGAGCGACTTTTTTTATAAATCCTTTAGAATCCTCTTGAGGTTCTTCCAGAAAAGGGACACGCAAGTTATATTGAAGGAAATAAGTCGGCGCGCAAGTGTTGATAAGTTTCAACACTTAGGCCTTCCTTCTTCTCTTTAGATCTTCCGTTCTAGGTAAGAAATTACCTTAGAAGTATTCTGGAAGCTTTGAGAAGAGACTTGGGCGTCGGGAGCTTCAATCCGAGTTTCTGGAGAAAGATCCTCGTGAATGGGGGGCCCACAGGGTCTATTTATAGGCAAAAGAAGACCCTGGGCGGTTACCGGGCGGTTACCACTTAGGTCGCGCAAGTCACTTGCACGACCATAAGGCGTCGCGCAAGTACTTGCACGATCACTAGTCGGCGCGCAAGTGTACTTGCGCGACCATGAGGGAACTTGCGCGACCTATGGGCAATGTTCTCCTTGTTCATCCCTTTGTCGATTTTTGATGTTTCTTCAAAGGATGAATCACTTTTTTGCTTAGATATTCCCCTTTTCCGATATTTATAATCTGTGACAAAAGGAGTGTCAACAAAAGTCCCCCCTCAGAGTTGGATCCGGAGAGAAATGAGGATTTGACTCTGAGGAAATCAAAGACATCGAAAGGAAAAGGTGGTTTCCAAGTCTTCAGTGCACAGAAGGCAGCACACAAGTGTGCTGGAACTTGACTTTTATTCAGAGTTCCTTTGTCTTTTGTGGGCAGTTTAATGTCATGCATGCCGGACATAAAGGGGATAATGTTTAAGGTTGAAATAGATTTGACCGAAAAATTGATTCAATTCCTTGACAATTTATCTGAAAACATATTACAATACTCAATTATGAGAGAAAAAATGTAAACTATGTCTTAAGAATATTTGAATCAGAGGAATGATATGAAAAAGAGCTAAAAAGGCATTAGAAGAAGTGGTTTCCAAGAATGAAGTTACTATTATTTAACAAAACCCGTTAGGGGGTTGAAATATGCAGGGCCACCTATGGGCATTGGCTTCATGGTCAAATAAATAGTATCTTTCGGCTGACAAGTCTGTTATGTGGACTGTTTATGCAAGGCCACCTATGGGCACGTGTTGCATAGTCAGGCAAAAGAACTACCAGAAATTTACTTTCCTAGTGCTAAAAGCCAGTGAAAGTTTATGGAGATTCAAATTTTCTAAAGTATAGAGTTTGTTGTATGGAAAGAGGTACTTGAATATGGAGAAGATATTTCCGAACAAGAATATCGAAGAACTGGATAAACATCACTCCTACGAAGGTCTGAACCAAACGTAGGGAAGAAGAATAAACCATAGACTTGAATACTTTTAGATCATGAAAAAGGATATGGGACAAATATGTTAAGGATGGCTATTTTTTGCGGATCCCTACATACTGTCGTTTAAGAAAAATAAGGACAAAAGAGGCATTCTTCCCAAGAATGAAGTTACCATTATTTAACAAACCCGTTAGGGGGTTGAAATATGCAGGGCCACATAAGGGCATTGGCTGCATGGTCAAATAAATAGCATCTTTTGGCTGACAAGTCTGTTATGTGGACTGTTTATGCAAGGCCACCTATGGGCACGTGCTGCATAGTCAGGCAAAAGAATTCTCAGAAGTTTGACATTTTTGTGACTAGAATTCATGAAAAGGGTTATGAAGATCTGAAAATATTTAAGTTTAGGATTATAATACATAAATATGGGTATTGTCCAATGTATATAGAGATACATAGGTCAATGAAAACCATAATCATGTTGTGGCTGGGTCCTGAGTTGAAATTTTGGACTTCACTACGTATCTCATAAGAATGAGAATCAAGCCATACGTAGTTCTTGAAATGCAGTTTAACGTCGTGCAGGAAGAAAGTATGAGTGATCTTAGTTTAGGGTCATAGAATTCGGACCATAATAATGAATACACAGTGTGTGTTTTCATGAGGACTTTTCGGCCAAGGGACTGAAAGTGAAATTTTGGGTTAGGCCCAAAAGACTTGGTACTGGATTCGAGGGATACTCGAATGTTCCTACGTATCCCATAAGGATGGGAATCAAGTCCACGTAGTTCTAGGACTACCCTTTGTACAAATTTGGTTCGTACATGTGAAGGGTGAAAGGGGACTTTAGTGCAATAATGGTTTAACCTAAGATAAAAGTTTAGGCATTACCATGTATGCATGTAGTCTGTTGAAATGAAACATGATTGAAAAAATCAATGTCAATAATGGTTCCTTCTCAAATGAGGAAATCAAAGAATATTGTAGTTTATTGTCGTACCGGACAAAAGTGTTGTATAGTTTAACGTCATATAACAAGGACGAAAGTGAATCAATGTAAAGATATTGATTCCAGGGGCGGTTTCACAAATCAACATCATATGAGATGGTGGTGAACCGATGTGAAAAGATTGTTTTTGGGCTTGAACCCTGGGAGGTTGCCTACATACCCAGCCTGGAGGGCAAGGATCAAAGTCCGTGTAGTTCAATTAAAGAATGAATTAATGATCAAGTTGTTCTTGGGGACAACGATCTAATTAAAATGTTGTTGGGACTTACACATGGTTAGGGGCCCAAAGAGAGTGTTATGGTTGAGGTTTGCTCTAAGCTCACGTGAGTCATACTCGGTGTGAGAAACAAGAGGTAATAACAACCTTAACGATGCACAGTTTAATGTCATGTAGGACATAAAAAAGGGACTATGCAGTATAAAGAGTCTTGCAGTTAGGACTATTGGTGCTGCACAGTTTAATGTCATGTAGCAGGGACAAAATAACAGTTTAATGTCATGTAGGACATATCAAGGAATTTCTGTACAGTTTAGCGTCATGTAGTTAGGACGATGGGGACAAAATAGTTTAACGTCATATTGGACGAAAGGGGGACTGTGCAGTTTAATGTCATGCAGTAAGGACAAAAGAGTGTACCATTTTAACGTCATGTCGGACGAAAGTGCGAATAGTTTAAGGTCATATGCATGGACCGTGAATGGTGCAGTTTAATGTCATACTGGACTTTTGAGATTATATAGTTTAACATCTTTCCGGACGTGAGGGACTTTTATACAGTTTAGCGTCATGTAGTTAGGACATCACAGTTTAACGTCTTACTGGACATAAAGGATTTGAAAATAGTTTATGGTCATATACATGGACCAGGGATGATGCAGTTTAAGGTCATGTTGGACGGTTTAGGGAACTTTTTCACAGTTTAATGTCGTGTGGGACGAAGTTTCAGTTTAAAGTCATAATGGACCATTGTTGTACAGTTTAAAGTCATGTAGCTAGGACTAAGGTGAACCAATATGAGAATATCAGTTCTGGGGACTTTTTACAGTTTATCGTCATGCTGGACGATGAAAAGTGCCACACAGTTTAATGTCATGTTGCTAGGACACAATATAGTTTAATGTCATTTCGGAAAAAATATAGTTTAATGTCATCTCGGACAAAATATGGAACTTCTGTACAGTTTAATGTCATGTAGATAGGACATAATACAGTTTAGTGTCATGTAGGACATAATATAGGGACTATGCAGTTTAAAGTCTTGCAGTTAGGACTATTGGTGCTGCACAGTTTATTGTCATGTAGTAGGGACAAAATACAGTTTAGTGTCATGTAGGACATAATATAGGGACTATGCAGTTTAAAGTCTTGCAGTTACGACTATTGGTGCTGCACAGTTTAGTGTCATGTAGTAGGGACAAAATACAGTTTAACGTCATGTAAGACATAATATAGGGACTATGCAGTTTAAAGTCTTACAGTTAGGACTATTGGTGCTGCACAGTTTAGTGTCATGTAGCAGGGACAATACCATGAACCAATGTGATTGTTTTGGATCTGGGAACAATATTTTGTGTTTATAAAAAATACTTCTTCAGAAATCTGGCATTAGTTGGAGTCGTGATGTGTTCTCCATCCATTGAGATTAGAGAATATGATCCATTAGAGTAGACCTTATGTATTGAATAAGGTCCTTCCCATTTTGGTTCAAGCTTGGGAGGCTTCTTTCCTGGTATCATTGGTTCTCTGAGAACCAATACCAATTCTCCATGAATCTATAGAACCTCCTCGGATTCCCTTATTTGATACAGGGAATTCAGGCTCATCAAGACTGGAATATGGATCTGTTAATTGAATCATATTAACAGAACCAAAGATTAATTCTTCGTCTGATAAAGAATCTGCCTGGTTAGCCTGTTTAGGCTGTGCCGTTTGGTGGGACAGTGCCCGTGGCTTTGAAGTAGATGGCATGAAATCTGCCAGAGTCAAAGAAAATTTAGGCTTTGATACATACTCATCTTCTCCTAATTCCTCTTTCTTCTTTGAATTGCGCTGCCCTTTTGAGGATTTGTATTTTGATGGAGGATTTACTGCAGCTTTTGTAGGAGATACAATTGGCTTCTTCAATTGTGTTCGCAAAATGGAATGGGTCCGATTGATTGTCTTTCTGACCATCCAATCATCATATTTTTTCGCAGTTTTGCTTTTGACTTCCTGCCACTCGCCTCCTTCCTCTGGATCTGTAGCGGTAATACACGCTACATGAGCTGAAGAAACCTTCAATTTGACTTGTCCCAAGTCGACCATCTTTTGCAAGAGGTCTTTAAAGACAAAACACTCCTGGATGAGATGCCCCAACATTTGATGAAAGAGACAATAATTGGGACGGTCTTCATCTCCTTCCTTGTTTGGCCTCTTCGGCACTAGTAATTTAACCAAATTATTTTCCAGAGCTGAAATGAAGTAACCAGGAACTTGATCACTTCGGAAAGAGTAAGTTTTACTCTTCATATCCTCAAATTGTTTTCACCGTTGATCTTTTTGATCATTTGGACGAAACAGCCTTTGTTATTGGCGTTCAGGAGGTGGAGCCCTTCGAGAAGATGAAGGTTTTGAAGTAGAAATAGGTACAGGTTCTTGTTTAAGAATAACTGTAGCAGTTTCTGCTTTACCCATTTTTCTTCCTGGAGCTGATGGAATTACACGAGATTTAACCTTAGCCTGTATAAGGGAATCTTCAATCTGTTGAGCGATTGAAGTAAGGTCTCGAAACCCTCCTGTGTATTTCACAGGGATCAATGGCGTGCGTAATTCGTCACGCAAATTTGCCACATAGATTGGCAACAATTCCTCCTGAGGGAGTGCTAAACTCAAGGAATACGTTAATCCCTTCCAACGAGTAATGAAATTAGAGACTCTTTCATTCTCCCTTTGCTTGCAGTTTGTAAGATCGAAAACTGTCGTTTTTGGCAAAGTTTAGCTAAACTGAAGAAGGAATTTTTGACGAAGATCCTCCCATACGATGACTGACTGGGATTGCAAGATTGTATACCAAACAAAAGCTGGTCCTTGTAAGGTTCGCACGAAGCATCTGAGTTTCACTGCTTCTTGCTGCTCTGGAGTTCCCATCATAGGATCACAACAAGACACGTAATGCGTCAAATGTTGTTCAGGGTCGCCTGATCCATTGAAAGTAGGGAAAACAGGGTTTTCAAAACTGGATGGAGGAGAAATTGAATCTACCCATTCAGGGTAAACTTTCTTTTCAGGTTGAACTTGCGCCCGTTTCCCTTCCATAGTTTCTAACCGAGCTGTTAATGACTCAATAGTAGTTATTAACTTTTGAGAAACGTCAGGTTGAACTTGGTTTTGGGTAGGTTCAATGAATGGAGCTTGGACAGATGTGGTGGTTGGTGCTGCAACTGATGGTAGTGATGCCAACCGTTGTTGCATTTGACCCGTAGGATTAGACCTCTGAGGGTGTACTGATAAAGGAGGATATTCCTGATCCATCTCAGTAGTTACAACAAATTCCTTCAGCTGTCGGACTTCAGCATCTTTAAAAAGAAGACTACTCTGAAGTAGTTCTGCATTCAACCTTCTTAATTCTTTCATTTCTTCCTCCTGTTGTGCAAACCTTTTCTCTAATGAGAGCGATTGACCTCCTTCAGAGGAAGGGTGAGAAGTAACCTGATTCTTTCCTTTCCCCTTATTGGATCCTTTTCGGAGAGGGGGATGTGGGTTACTTGAAGGAATACCGAGATTTTGGGTAAGCCTTTGATTACGTGTGCACACACCTTCTTCATTTAGGTCTGTGTGCGCAACTTCTTGAGCAGGAACCTCTTCGTCTGATCCCTCTGATTGAGCCTCATCTGGTGAATCAGCAGCAACGACATTGATGACATTAATGGATGCATATTGCATGGAATCCTTTCTATCAGCATTTCTGTGATATTGTCTTCTTCTATGTCCATGATGAGACATGGAATTCCGTTGACTTGATCCCTCAAGAACTTCTTGGAGAACCGTCACTTGGAGAGAATCTCCTGATAGCTTGGCTCTTCGTTCCTCTTGAGGCTTATTCCCTAATCGAGAGAATACTGACTTTATCTGAGGGAGGGATTTAGGATTTGAAAAAGTCCCCAGTCCGGTGGACTGGGGATGTTCCTGCTGCTTCCGCTTAACTCCTCGAATCCCATTTGTTGACTCTGAGGGTTGGGTTAGAGAAGACCCCAGTCTGGAAAGCTGGGGTGTCTCTTGACATGCTATGTCTGATATCTTTTTAAAATCTCTCTTGATCTTGCGAATCTTAGTTCGGAAATTAGCTGGATGCATTAACCTGTATCCACTTTTATCACCTGGTTCAACAGATCGTTGGATTATTTCCGAAACTTCTGTCATTTGATGACGTGTTTGCTCCAGACGAGAGGCTTGTGCAATATTCTCGCCTGCTTGATGTAGGAGCAATTCAACAACTTGTTCTCTATATACTTGATTTTGAGAGGAACTAGTTGAAGCCTGTTCTTGATCAAGCTTTTGATTATGAACAAAGCCCATTGACTGTGGCCGGCCATGGGCAATAACATTGCATGAGACCATTTTCGGCGGGATTTGCTGATCGGAAAGCATTGTGAAATGTAGTGCTCCGTGAACACCCCATCCTCTGATATGAACATCAGATGGAGCATTGTCAATTAACTGACGCAATTTTCTTAGTGCGCCAAGGCATGAACGTTGAAGGGTTCTTTGTTGCTTTTCAGCCTTCGGATACCGAGAGACTGATAGAGATGCCAAATCAATCTGGCGTTGTAACCCTTCTATTATCTTAATATGATTTTCATAATCACCATAAGATAATACTTTCTTCTTCAACTGACAAATAGTCTTCCATATGTTGAGACGAATATCATGGATTCCATCATCCGTCAACATCTTTGGAATGTCGTACTGGGAGTCAGCCAAAGGCCAAAACATGACTGGTACTTCACCTTTTGCCAGTTTTTTCCTCATGTTCAGCATTTCCTCTTTATCATTAAATGAAGATTCTTCTACCTGTTTGGACCAGAGTTGGTGTTTCCTTGTTGTTTCATCGGATTCAACAAGATTGGTAGAGATATCACTATTCATGATGGAAGATGAATGACCCAGGGATGGTTCAGAGAATAACCTGAACCCCAGGCTATCTTCTGATGGAGAAAGAGTTTCACCTGCCGATAGTAAAGCATCAAACATGACTGGTTTTACGTTTGCAAGTGCCTCGAGATAGGAGGGCTTTCTCGTCACTACATTGCCTTCTGAAGAATTTTCGAGACAACGTGAATCACTACTGCGGAGAGGACTTTCGCAGCGAAGTTCATCACCATGAGGAGGACCGTCATGATGGGTTATAGCAAAAGATGAAATCTCTTGCTCCATGGTATTCTGACCACACAGAGGGTTCCTGTGGCTCTCATCTGAAGAAGAAACTTCAAGATTGACCGAACTTTCATGAAGCAAGCCTTCATGAGGAAGTGTCTGTTGAAGACCTTCAAAATTAATGTTCTCGTTATTGGGAACTGAGGGAGTAGAATCTTGAATTCTGACAGATAAATGTCTGAGGGCTTCAAGAACTCCAGCATCGAGCAAGGCCTTGTTGCAGATTGGCCTTTGATTTCCTGACTGTGCTGGGAGGATCTTTTTCTTAGATGCCTTTTTACTCACTTTAGAAACCACTTGTTGACGAAAGTGGTTACTCTGAGAAGGTGTATGTGCCTGATCAGGAAAGATGGTCAGGTTAGGCTGACGATCTCCACTCAAATCAGGTGTATGTGCCTGACTTGGTTGTCCGTTTGATATGGGGGAGTATGCCCCATAACCCTCTTGGACTGGAACAGATGTGTGTGTCTGTTACGGAGTGAATCGTTGATGTGTCACTCCACTGCTAGGGATAGATTTACGTGTCTGTCCCTGTGATGATGCTGAAGCTGTTATGATATCCTGGCAAGCACCCAGAATATGAGCAGGAATTTGCTTCTGCTCTTTCACCATTGACAAAATATGATTGGTGACTTCAGTCGCCGGAATGGGGATATACGTCCATTCCGGGCTTGGAGTAGGTGTATGTGCCTGCTCCTGTCCTCCTTTTCCTATCAATGAATCCTGACAATACTCAAGTGTGGAGGCAGAGAGTTGAGTCTGCCTCCTGTTTGTCATCGGGACTTTCTGGCTGACTTCTCCGTGCGCTACCAAGCGAGACTGTTGGTAGGCTTGATTAGTATTAGCAGGTGTATGTGCCTGCTGATTACACTTCCCCAAACGTGGTTGACGAGATCCATCATATGTAGTCAGACGAGCCTGCTGACTAACTGGTGTTGTATAAGCAGGTGTATGTTCCTGCCTACAGTACTCCGCCGGAATTGCCTGGAGGGATTGGCTTGATGCTGCCAGACGAGTCTGCTGGACAGCGGAATTAAAACGGGAAGGTGTGTGTGCCTGCTCGTTGTTTGCCACCAAGTTATGTTGGTGGACTTCTCCGGAGATGGCAGGGATGACAACCTGCCCATTGTTCACCGGATTCCGTCTCTGGCGGTTCATCTTGCCTGCTCGGGTTCAAGGAAACTGAGCTGAATGCCTGGAGTCGGTACCCTCATCATGTTGAGGGCGCACTACCGCACGAGTCTGGCGGTGATTGTTGATGGGAGCCCTTGAGAAGGAATCCTGTTTTTTTTTGAATTAAGGTCCTGCGGGACCTGCTCATTCACTTCCTCAGAGTAAGGGAGTGAATGGAAATTGCGTTCCGGGGATAACAACCCGAAACGGTTGGAGAAGGTAGTCAGCACCGCCTGCTTCTTGATCGCTGGCCGCCGTTGTCTGGACGACCAGGTAGAGTTGTTAACTTGGAGGACTTGAAGAGCGGCCTCCAGAGTTGGGATAGTACCGTTGCGATGGTACTCCTTAACCAGTGCATTAGAAACCCAGCGTTGAAGACGCTGAGTTGGTGATGTCGTCCTCAGAGCGGACGACGTTCCAGCAGGAGTAGCAGCATTGGTTTTCACAGCAGCAGACCTCACAGTAGAGGTGTTCACAGCAGCAGTATTCACAGGGGTGAATTTAAGAAAAGCCATTTTGCAGAAGATCTTGAGAAAAGAGTGCCTATTCCATATAACAGACACAATCATGATGAATCCGGCCACTGCATCTTTTGGATGAGCACATGTCAATGATTGCTTTGTTGTCCCAAGGGGCCTAACAAATAAGAATAACATCACTTTAACTTGGTTAAGGATTCACGTTGGGTTCACCATTTTTGTTTCCTCGACGGATTTCGGGGATGACCTCCTTGACGGGAGATTCAAACGTTCCGATCGGTTTCTAGAGGGTTTGTTCGTAGAACCGGAAACATCCAATGATTCCACATCCGTTTGGACCTACTTTCCAAAGGTAGGCGCTCATTATCTTGTGGACTAATGAGGCTTAGGAATTTGCATTGGTCAAGAGGATGGGAGGTTGGACTCATCACACCTTTTTGAAGGGAATTATTGTCTACTCCGGGACTCTCTTTATAGATTTAAGGTATGTTCGTGAATCCTTATTACATTACCAAGTATAAAATGTGCTTTCCTTTAGTTTTAACAATCAATGATTAAATATGCAAGAAATTTAGAGAATCTTTTATATGTATTCGAGGTTCTTAATCAATAGAGAATCATCTATATCTGTTTAGAGATTCTTGGTCAATGGTATCATTCAAAACATTTATATAAAAGTCTCTTGGTCATTATGATGACCAGGCTGGTTTTAAAGCCACTCAGTGGGGCACTTGAAGTTTATCGTCATTCAGAAGGACAGGGATTATTTCAAAGTTGGGATCGAACCCATAAATGGGCTACCTACGTATCCTTTGTTTTGGAAAAGGAATCATAACCCACGTAGTTCGAGTAATGGAGTATGATGTTTACGATTGATGGATCAAAGAAGAATTTCATAATTACTTTTACACTCTAAGCTCACGTGAGTCATGCTCGGTGTGAGAAACAAGAGGTATTGGTAAAAATTAGAAAATTGTGCCATGAAATATGCAATCATAAGAAATTGTTTGGGGCTTAGGTATGTATGACTGCCCAGATAGATGAAGGTTTAGGATTCACTTTTAGGGAGAAAATCTAGGAACATGGTCCATAAAGGTATATGTGATTTTGGAGATTTGAATACTCTAATCTTGGGGCTTACTCCTAAGGAGGATGCCCAAGTTAGGAGGGGACTTATGATTGGGTTTTACTCCTGAAAAGGAAACCCAAATCAAGGGTAAATTAGGACTGGTTAAGAGAAATTTAAGGGGGCTTGGGGTTTACTCCTTAAAAGGAAACCCAAGATTATGACTGGGACTTACTCCTAAAAAAGGAGGCCCAGGTTATGACTGAGTCTTATTCCAAAAAGGGAGACCCAGGTTAGGGGACTTGGGGCTTACTCCTAAGAAGGATGCCCAAGATTATGACTGAGACTTATTCCTGAAAAGGAGACCCAGGTTAGGAATTAAGGTTTGGGGCTTACTTCTGAGGAGGATGCCCAAGTTTGGGAACTTTAAGAATTTGGGGCTTACTCCTAAAAAAGGATGCCAAGATTTGAAATTGGGGCTTACTCCTGAGGAGGATGCCCAAGTTAAAGGATTATGATTGGGGCTTACTCCTGAGGAGGATGCCCAAGTTAAGAATTCTCTCATCTTAAAGGATGAGGTTGAATGAATGAACTCTCTATATTTAGTGACATAAGGATATTTAAATCACTATGTTTTGAGAGATATTCCACAGAATTCCTTTCAGATAAGGATGTCAAATCAAGAAATCATTCCATAAATGGCTTTGAAGAGTGTCTTGAAGACTGAATCTTGAAAAGGAAAGGTGTAATGTCTTAAGAGGGGTAAAATGGGCAAGATGGGCACCCAAAAAGGTAGGGGCGCGCAAGTCTTGAAAGGCGTGCAAGTCTTCCGTGGGGGTGCAAGTTTTGGTCACGCAGGTATACCTGCGCGACACATGGTGTACTTGCGCGATTTTCAACCAGCATTGAAATATTTGAGAGACTTTTTTTAAAACCCTTTAGAATCCTCTTGAGGTTCTTCCAGAAAAGGGACGCTCAAGTTATATTGAAGGAAATAAGTCGGCGCGCAAGTGTTGATAAGTTTCAACACTTAGGCCTTCCTTCTTCTCTTTAGATCTTCCGTTCTAGGTAAGAAATTACCTTAGAAGTATTCTGGAAGCTTTGAGAAGAGACGTGGGCGTCGGGAGCTTCAATCCGAGTTTCTGGAGAAAGATACTCTCGAATGGGGGGCCCACAGGGTCTATTTATAGGCAAAAGAAGACCCCGGGCCGTTACCGGGCGGTTACCACTTAGGTCGTGCAAGTCACTTGCACGACCATAAGGCGTCGCGCAAGTACTTGCACGATCACTAGTCGGCGCGCAAGTTTACTTGCACGACCATGAGGGAACTTGCGCGACCTATGGGAAATGTTCTCCTTGTTCATCCCTTTGTCGATTTTTGATGTTTCTTCAAAGGATGAATCACTTTTTTGCTTAGATATTCCCCTTTTCCGATCTTTATATTTTGTGACGAAAGGAGTGTCAACAACGTCTACTCACTGTGTTGATCCCCCTTGTGTTTTGTAGCATAGGTTGCTTTTCTAGAATGCCTAGGATTATGGGAAAGTAATTTTTTAATGTATGTTTGAATAAATGATGGTAACACATGATTTTGGAGTTTGATGAAACTTAATGATGAGGTTGAGAACTTTGAAGGGACAGTGGTTTTTGGATGTGATGTTAATGGAACTTAATGTGGAATTGTTCTTGGTTAATTAATGTTCGAATAATTAATTAACATACATTGAAATTGATAAAAATGGGATGAAGTAATATAATAAATCCCTTTAAATGGTTGTGTGTTTATAGGATTCCTAGTCTTAGAAGTGGCAGCTCGGTGTCCGAGATACTTTAGCTGCAGTTGTGTCTAAGACTAGGTTATCCCCATAGTGTGGTTGTGAGTTATATATATTTCGTAATTTTTTTGTTCCATACGCTACTACACCCTTTCGGTAAGGGAAACTAACACCCTAGGGATTTTGAGCCCTGGGGGGGTGTTTTCCCCAACATTCTGATGGGAGGTTGAATGGATGAATACCCCCTTTAGCCCCGCTCTCTTCTCTTGGTAAATACTAGTGCCATTGGAACAGCGGTTAGTTTCCCCCATATATGTGTATAGAGGTTTGTAATGGCTTGCAGGTATTTCACACACATATATTCTAGATATAGTATCCTTGGAATACTATAGGTGTAACATGTATAGGTTGTGATGGCTTGAGGATCCTTACTCGGTGTATGGGATGTAATGGCCTGAGGTATAATACTTGACATATGATACACGTTATTTGAGATGTGGTGGCTCTCAGAAACTACCTGATTAGTTTTGGTTTTGAGGATGGTGTGGTGTTTAGCCCAGGTGTCTGCAAGAAAGCCTTTGTGGTGCACGTGGTGCAGATTTTGGAGCTTAGCCCAAGTTTATAAGGACACGCCTTTGGAGAGAGAGGCACATGACGTATGTTGTTGGGGAAAAGTGGGAAACTAGTGGGGAAGTAGTAGTGGGGTACCCTTGATATTCTTTATTATACGATATATTATTTTATGTGTTACATGTTGAGAGTAGCCATGGTGAGGTTGGGAAAATAGTATACCTATTTAGGTGACGAGTTAGTTTCACTGTTGTTCACTGTGCTTTAGCATGATTTCATTACTTTTGCACGAGAGGATCTGGGGAGGATCCTATAAGTATACTATTATACTAACCCTAAGTATATATAAACTATTTTTCAGGTCACTTGGAGCAATTTGGAGATCAAGATGGTTTCTACTAGCTCGGGGTTGCAGGAGCTGTTCGGGCTTGTGGTCGCTGCTGTTTTTACTTTCTTTTGGGTACTTGTAGTTTTCTCTTTCAGTTGTCATACTTTTTCTTGGAATTCCAGATATGTACATGGGGTTTATTTTATATTTCAGTTTTGAGTTGTAGTTGGTTGTTGTCTATCTTATATCTCTCTTCCTCATGTGTTCTCTTAGAGGGTAATTCCTCCCATTTGAGTGATTATTATACCCTCGGTGCTAGTCGCCAACCTGAGGCCTACTGGAGGCGGGACTCAGGGGTCATTATCTCCCTTTTTACATTGCTAGCCCAGGAGGGGTACACTTTGTGGGGGGGGGGGGGGTCCTGACAGAGTTGTATCAGAGGGTCTGGTAGAGGGATATGATGGAGTTTGGAGTTAGGCACAGGTGCGGTTGCATGGGTTGGTAGGGAAACAGTGTCATTCATGTTTAGCAAGTGAGGTAAACACTGGAGACCGGCTGAGACATATGAGTTTAGGGACCCCTATGATCTGATGTACGGACCTTTAAGTTTACAATGGCTACAAAACAGGGTGATACTAGTTGCGGGGTAGAGACCTAGGAAAGGATCATGCATCATTCTTTTTGTTCCTATGTTTCAATGGGTAGACCTTGGGATAGGTTAACCTAAAACTAATTAAAGAAAATAATTAATTAATTAATGTTGAGTCTTCCATATTCTAGGATTAGGAGCTCTAATTGGTTGTTATTTTGCAGGTATGGCTCTAGGTCGACGTCCTCATCAGGGTTGCATAGAAGATGTTCAGCAGGCTGTTCCAGCAGGTCGCTATAGGGTAGACGTTGACGACGATGATACTTGAAGAAAGATACTCCGAGAGTTTCACAGCCGGAGTTTGCAGAAGTATGAGGGCTCCATTTCAGATGCAGTCATGGAAGACAGGTTGGATGAGGTCAAGATAAGCTTCAGTTTGATCCGTGCTCAAAAGGAGCACTAGGCATCCATGGTTGTGATGATGCTACATGGATCAGCATGGCAGTGGTGGTTCTTATTCCTAGGGGATCGTGAGGAATCAACGATCTCATGGGAGGAGTTCCGAGTCAAGTTTAGATATGAGTTCCTTTCTTCAACTATGAAGGTGTCTAGTCGCCAGGAGATTCTTACCCTACAACAGAGGATCTCTACTATTCAAGAGTTTGGAATCTGTTTCAGGAACCTTTTACGATATGCTTCAGACCTGATACCAGATGAGGAGGTCAGTGCGAGGCATTTCGAGGAGGCTTTGCGTCCAGAGATCCAGTGCCAGGTCATCCCATTTATGTTAAACACATATCTTGAGGTGCTAGTGAGGGAAGAGGTTGTTGAGAGGACTTTTTCCAGGACCAGATCATCATGAGAGGGGAATCCGCATGATCCCTCACGAAGCAAGGTTCTGGTTCGGGGTTCCCGATTTTCAGGGTAGAAGAGTTTCCGTTCAGCCGAGGGTAGGTCCCAGCCCTTCACATCTCATTTCATTGGAGGCAGAAACTCTCAGGCCTATGCCAAGGGATCAGGCGCATGTTTTTCTTATGGTGGTCATGGTCATCAGCAGTGGAAGTTCCCTACCTTTCAGAGTATTCATCGTCCATTGAGAGATCCTCTCCAGGTTCCTCCGTTGAGGCATTTCCAGCCAAGGCAGCAGTGGCTGGTTGCACCAGCTTTTAATCAGCAGAGGGTAGATGGGGTAGGCAGAGGACAACCCCATGATGCTCCCCATCCTCAGAGAGAAAAGCACTACCGTGTTGGTGGTCATCATCAGGGTCAGAGAGGTAGTGGAGGAGGTCGTGGTCAGGTTCATGCTCTAGCGTTTCCAGCTCCAGAAGAGCCAGACGTCGTTCAAGGTACCCTTTTCTTTTTTTCTACTTTGGTGTATTCCTTGTTTGATTCATGAGTGACACAATCATTCACATCACCTACCCTTATCCATGCCTTGGGACTTTAGGTAGAGAGGCTTCCAGTTCCCTTGGCATTGACTAAGCCAGTTGGAGGTCAAGATGACTTGTTTGAAGTATGTGAAGATTGTGAGCTAGTGTTGGGGAAGCACCACTCTTGGGAAGATTTCTATGTTTACAAATAAAACCATATGATTTCATCCTCGACATGGATTGGTTGTATTTGGTGTAGGCTATCATGGATTGCTTTAGGAAGAAGGTAGTCTTCATTGGTGTATATGGAGTGAAAGTGGTGTTTGTTGGTGAGCGAGATCCCTGGATGGGTCACATAAAAGTGCCATCCTTATCAACCATGGTGGATGAGATGATGTTATGTTCTTCAGAGGATCGATAGTTGGCGTTTCCTAGGGTCGTAGAGGAGTACCCTGATGTTCTTCCAGAAGAGGTTGTAGCCTTACCCCCTCGACGAGAGATCGAATTTGGGACCGAACTACAACCAAGAGCGTCTCCTATATCTATGTCTCCATATAGGATGAAC
The DNA here is from genome assembly GCA_963277665.1 of Viscum album. Classification (NCBI taxonomy): domain Eukaryota; kingdom Viridiplantae; phylum Streptophyta; class Magnoliopsida; order Santalales; family Viscaceae; genus Viscum; species Viscum album. The sequence continues at coordinate 362,841,988 of OY728155.1, read as the reverse complement.
CCTTATGAGTTATGAGATCTACGTATACAACTTTATGGTCTAATGCTGTGTAGTTTTGTTCAACCAAGTGTGTCACCATGGGGTGCACAAGTTCCGTTCGTGAAGAATTCCGATAGAAGTTTGTAGTAGTGTGTCGATTATCATCGCTTAAACAAAGTGAAAATAAAGAATCACTATCCTCTTCCACAGATCGATGACTTATTCGATCAAATGAAGGGTGAAAATTGGTTCTCAAATATTGACTTGTGGTTAGGATATCAACAGATGCGTGTGAAGAATAAAGATATCTTGAAGACTGCTTTCTTTTGTCATCATGGGCATTATGAGTTCGTTATAATTCTGTTTGTTGTGATGAATTCACTAGATGTATTCATGGGATTGATGAATTCTATGTTCTGTGAGATCCTGGACAAGTTTATTTTAGTTTTCATCGATGACATCCTTGTGTACTCCACATCTAAAGAGGAGCATGCAGAGAAGCTACGATCTGTTTTGGGAGTTCTTCGTCAACATCAGTTGTTCGAAAAGTTTTCTAAGTGTGACTTTTGGGCTCAAGAAATCCGTTTCTTGGGGTATGTTGTGTCCCAACATGGAGTATCTGTAGATCCATCGAAGATAGAAGCTATTGTGTCTTGGGAATCCCCCAAGACAGTGTCAGAGGAGTGAATTTTCTTGGGTCTCACAGGCTACTATAGGAGGTTCGTAGCCAATTTCTCCCTAGTTGAAACTCCTCTAACAACTTTGACTAGGAAAGATCAGGATTTCATATGGACTGATCAGTGTCAGGTAGCTTTCGATTATCTAAAAGAGAAGTTAGTAAGTGCTCCAGTCATTTGTCTTCTAGTTGGGGGAGTTCAGTTTGATGTTTTCTGCGATGCTTCACATCTGGGGCTAGGCTGTGTTCTCATGCAGCAAAGGTCACTTGTTTCTTATGGGTATCGACAGTTGCGTCCCTGTGAATGCAACTATGCCACCCATGACCTTGAGTTGGTAGCTGTGGCATTTTCTTTGAAGTTGTGGAGACATTACCTCATTGGTGAACGCTTTGTGGTTTTCCCTGATCATAAGAGTTTGAGGTATGTTTTCTCCAGCATGACTTGATCTTACGACAGTGTCAGTGGATGGAGTTATTATAGGAATAAGACTTTGAAATATCATATACACCTGTAAAAGGGAATGTTGTAGCTGATGCGCTGAGCCGAAAGTCACGTAGTGATGCTATGCGTGAATCCGGCGATTCCTGGAGGGTAATGGAAGAACTGTCAACATTACTCTTGATATGGGAGAAGTAGGAGGTAGAGGTTGTCTTTTTCATATTATGGTGCAGTCATCCCTGATGCATAAGGTGGAAGAGTCCCAGTTGGGGGATCTTGAAGCGGATTTCTGGAGAGACTAAGTTGTTTGTGGTGAGGCCCCTGATGGTTGGTCTGAGGATGAGAAACACAATGTGTTGTATCAGGGAAGGATTTTTATTCCCTTGGAGATGTGAGATATAGTCCTCAGATAGTTCCATGGTTCTCCTTTAGCGGGGCATCCTATTGTGATGTTGATGTACTGATTCTTGAGGAGTTGGTTTTGGTGGCCTGGGCTGAAGCGAGTGGTTGCGGAGGTTGTGTCTCGATGTTTAGTCTGCCAGAACGTGAGGGCCAAACACTGTGTTCTTGGTGGTCTTCTCCAGCCATTATAGATTCCTCAGTGGAAGTGGGAGGACATCTCAATGGACTTTGTTACAGGTTTACCTCGAGCTCTGGGAGGATGGGATGCTATTTGGGTGGTAGTGGATCGTTTAATGAAATTATCCCACTTTATAGTAATCAAGGAATCAAGCTTAGTGGAATTTTTGTCGAGGCAGTATCTGGAGGAGGTGGTGAGACATCATGGAGTCCCTAAGATGATCATTTTTGATCTAGATCCCCATTTTACCTCCAGGGTGTGGAGAGGTCTCCAACATGATTTCGATTCTCAACTGTGCCTTAGAACTACTTTTCATCCTCAAATGGATGGCCAGACAGAGTGAACTATCCAGACTCTTGAAGACATGTAGTACTCTTGTGTTGATGATTTTGGAGGCTCATGGATGAGACACTTACCCTTGGTGGAGTTCGCTTACAATAATAGTTTTCACTACACCATCGGTATGGCTCCGTTTGAAGCCTTGTATGGACTGCCTTGTCTTTCTCTGTTGTGCTGGACTGGGGTCAAAGAGTCACCAATTCTTGGACCGGAACTAGTTCAGAATACAATAGAGATGGTTCAGGTGATTCGTGAGAGGATGAAGGCATCACAAGATCGTCAGAAATCCTATGTCGATTAAAGAAGGAGACACTTAGAGTTTACTGTTGGGGATCATGGGTTTCTGATGGTGACTTCCCATCGTGGGAAGCAAAAGTTAGACCATGGAAGTAAGATTTCTCCCAAATTTATTGGGCCTTTCGAGGCTTTAGCTCATGTTGGATATATGGCGTATCGAGTAGCACTTCCCCCTCAGATGAGTCGGGTACATGATGTTTTCCATGTATCACAGCTACGTCATTATCTTCATGATGACTCCCACATCATCGACTGGGGAGAGAACTGTGTTGATTATGATTCAACCTTTGAGGAGCGACCTGTGGAGATCCAAGACCACAAGGATAAGGTGTTGCGCAGGTGTTCCATCCCATTAGTTCGTGTCTTGCGGTGACACAATGGCATGGAGGAGAGTACTTGGGAACATGAGTCACAGATACATGCTTAGTACCCAGAGTTTTTTGATGTTTGACTCTTTTCATGTATCATTGTAACTTTTGTGGTTATGAAACATTCAAGTTTATGAGATGGATCCCTTTGTTGCTTTGGTGGCTTGATCTCTTTGGAGAGGTATCTTAGTGGGTGGTTGTTTAGACCCTATTTTCTTTTCTCTTTAGGTGGGTTTTGGATTCTCGAGGATGAGAATGTTTTGAGAGGTATATAATGTAATGGAACGGACCACTCCGGCCCATTACTTTGTGAAAATGTGGTGCTGGAGGTGTTCCAGGAGGTCCAGGCGACTTGGTGTGCATTTCAGTGGACTTTTATGGAAATATAAAGGGTTATGGCCTTCGCACGGGAGGCACACGGTTTGCCTAAACCTTGTGGCCAAACCATGCAAGGCTGGTCTTGGAGGCAGTGGCTAATGCACGGTTAGTGCACGGTTTGTCTAACCATGCGGACTAACCGTGCATGGAGTGGTTGTCGAGGCAGAAGCTAACATAGGGTTAGCGCACAGTTTGTTAAACCGTGCGGACAAACCATGCAGGCACTTAAAGTTAGATCCTAAAATTTTGGATCTAACTCGTTTTGCCATTAATCACCTCGGTTAATCCCCCAATCAGCCATAACTCGGGATTACCTTTACTAGGAGGTAGGAGAATCTCTCCCAAGCGTTTTTGAGGCAATCTGGAGGCTTACCATGGAAAATCGGAGTCGGTTTCTTGAGGTATGTGGTCATTCTTGCTTGATTTTCTTAGATCTACTTAGATCTACTTCTCCCCATCTCTCAGTTTCTTAGATCCACACCCGTTATGGGTATATCTAAGTGTGTGGATGTCAGTTATTATGAGTTTTGGTCTTGGTTGTGTTAGGAGAGGAGATCTAAGGAGGATTCATGGAGAATCGACCCGGTTTCTTGGGCGTTCATCAACCGTTGTGGTTTTCCTCGAAAACCATTATGGTAGGGGATTCATTTATTCTCCATTGTATGTGTAACGATATCGATATCATGTTGAATCCCACTAGATGATAACGGAATTTCCAAATAAATATATTTGAACCAGATAAAGAAATTGCTTTGATCGTTTGTTATTGCCTCTTGTTTACTAGATAGTGTAATATATATGCCTTGCTTGTTAAGCATGTTGTTCTTGAGGAAATTGAAAAAGAACATAAAGCCGGAATCAATTGATAATTGGTTGGATAAATATAAAGAGGCATGAAAATAGACCTGGTTCTTGTTGTAATTTGATATTGATCAAATTTGGTATAGTAAGCATGTTTAATCTTCGGTGATAGCTTAATAAATTGGTTCATGATGTTGGAATAAACAAATTGAATTTGTTAATTCAAGATGCATTAAATAACATGATTGAATTCCATGAAGTATTCTGAGTTACCCTCTTGTTGTGAATTATGGCTAAAACCCATTTGATGTGGTGTTGTTTTCTTGATGCTTGAGTTGTAATGTGACCCTGGAGGGGTGTTGTGATAAGTGGATCAAGGAGGACTTGTGAATGTGGTAGTGGATGATGCCTAGAGTGGTGAGATGCATCAGTTTATGCATGTGGGTGTCAGGGAGGACACCTGGGATGATGGAATGGGATGGATGTGGATGTTGGATGCTTGTTTCTTTGTTTGGTTTTTTATCTTTTTTACTTTCCCCACTTCTCAAGGCAACTGTTCTTGCTTACCCTTCTTCCGAAGGAGGCAAAGACACGCGGGGTACGCCACGTGCTTTCTGTGTTTATCCTCTCAAGGGAGAATGGGTCTACACTCCTGCTATAGGCAACAAAGACTCTACGGGTAGTACGTCTACTCACCGTGTTGATCCCCCTTATGTTTAGTAGCATAGGATTCTTTTCTATAATGCCTGGGAATATGGTAAAGTAATTATATAATGAATGAATGAATAAATGATGTTAACCCATGGGGTTGGAGTTTGATGAAACTTAATGATGAGGTTGAGAACTTTGAAGGGACAATGGTTTTTGATGTGATGTTAATGGAACATAATGTGTAATTGTTCTTGGTTAATTAATGTTAGAAGAATTAATTAACGTATAGTGAAATTGATAAAAGGGGGAAGAAGTAATCTAATAAATCCCTTTAAATGGTTGTGTTCTTATAGGATACCTAGTCTTAGAAGTGGCGGCTCGGAGTTCGAGAGATGTTAGCTGCAGTTGTGTCTAAGACTAGGTTATGCCCATAGTGTGGTTGTGAGTTATAAATATTCTGTACTTTTTGTGTTCTATACGCTACTCCACACTGTCTGTAAGGGAAATTGACAACCCGGGGATTCGGAGCCCTGGGGGGTGTTTTTCCCAACATTCTGATGGGAGGTTGAATGGATGACTACCCCCTTTAGCCCCGCTCTCTTATCTTGGTAGATACTAGTTCCATTGGCTCAATGGATAGTTTCCCCCATATATGTGTGTAGAGGGCTGTAATGGATTGCAGTTACTTCACACACATATATCCTGGATATAGTATCCTATGGACTAATATAGGTGTAACGTGTATAGGCAGTGATGTCTTGAGGATCCTTACTTGGTGTATGGGCTTTAATGGTTTGAGGTATAATATCCAACGTATGATACACGTTATGAGAGCTATGGTGGCTCCTAGATACTACCTGGTTACTTTTGGTTGTGAGGATGGTGTGGTGCTTAGCCCAGATGTCTGCGGGAAAGCCTTTGTGGTGCACGTGATGCAGATTGTGGAGCTTAGCCCAAGTTTATACGGGCAATCCTTTAGAGAGAGATGGAGAGGACGTATGTCGTTTGGGAAAAGTGGAAAACTAGTAGGGAAGTATTAGCGGGGTAACCTTGATATTCATTACTATATGATATATTCTTTTATGCATTACTTGGTGAGAGTATCCATGGTGAGGTTTGGAACATAGTATACCTATTTAGGAGACGAGTTAGTTTCACTGTTGTTCACTGTGCTTTAGCATGATTTCTTTAGTTTTTCACGAGAGGCTCTGGGGAGGATCCTACTGAGTATAGTATTATACTCACCCTACATATATATAAACTATTTTTCAGGTCACTTGGAGTAGGTTAGAGATTAATCTAGTTTCTACTAGCTTGGGGTTGCAGGAGATGTTCGAGCTTGTGGTCACTGCTATTTTTACTTTCTTTTGGGTACTTGTTGTTTTCCCTTTTAGTTGTGGTACTTTTTCATGGCATTACATATATGTACTTGGGTTTATTTTATATTTTAGTTTTGTGTTGGAGTTGGTTGGTGTCTATCTTATCTCTCTCTTCCGCATGTGTTCTCTTAGAGGTCAATTCCTCCCATTTGTGTAATTATTATACCCTCGATGCTAGTCGCCAACCCAGGGTCTACTAGAGGTGGGACTCGTGGGTTATTATCTCCCTTTTTACATTGCCGGACCAGGAGGGGTACACTTTATGGGGAGGGGTTATGACACCCCTCACCTGTAACTTTATAGGTCCAATGAATTCCTCATATGAATGGTGTTAAACATAAACATCATATACATATGCAATGTAAATAACTTTCCCCAATCTATAAACATAATCACTAACAATTCTGAGTAATGAATTGAATGGTATCAAAATTTCAAATCCATAGTAAAAATAATCATAAACTATTTAATAAAATATGTAAGACTATAAACATAATTTATAAACCTTAATAATAAATAAATTCAATAAAGGGGTTGAAATAGATAAAAATAATCTAATAAAATATTCGAGAAATTTTTTAGAGATATACACTTTTATTTTGATGATAAGAGTTATTTTGGAAATATCATTGCATAAAAATAAAAATTAACGAAGTTAGTTTTTCCATGATGAAATGAGTCGTTTTTTAAAAATAATGGTGTCTTAAAACAGATTATAGAGTGTACTTGAAAATATGTAAGAATTTTAGAATTTCTCTTGAATCGGGCTTGTTTATCAAGAAGAATTGGAAAGGATCTTTATAAAACATTAAAATACCCATAAAATAAAGAATGATTTTTATTGGTACACATATATAGAACATTAAAAAAGAATTTTTAAGTAGTAAATATGAATAATTAAGAATTTAATTGGGATTAATAAAGTCAAAAATTAAAGAAAATAGAGGTTTGGGTAGAAAACCCTTACCTTATGTCTGAATGTGTTATTTACTTGAACTTAAGGTCCTGGAATATAAAATTATACACATTAATAATTTATTTAATAACCTATAATAAATGTATATAATTTATTATAATTTTATTAGGTTCATTTATGGCATTTTGATAAGTTATAAGATTGAATTTCTGTCATTCTAGAGTGTTCATTTCTTGATATTCATGATCGGTTCGCTTGATTATAAGTATGAAAGATCGTGTGGAATGGATATAATTTTTCAGGTCAGAATTTATATATAATTAATGAAAATACATAAGTTTAAATGGTTATATATATCACTTGGTTACATGGTATTAGGATGAATCATTAGATAAGTTATTTAGTGATAATCGTTTAGATTTTTACGGCGGTTTTTCGATCACAAAAAAACCACTTTTGTTCTATTATTTCATATCATGGACAATTAATTCTTCAATAGTAAATAAATAAGATATAATAAATTTTTTAGAATATATTTTCAAACAAAAAAATATTTTAATGACCAGCCATGAAGGAGAAATTGAAGAACAAAGGTTTGTCATCCACAAAGGTTGTAAATTGACACCTACTGGACGATGATTTTGTTTTTAAAATAAACGGAAGGGAGAGAGTAAGGATACTGGTGATGTATTGTCCATTAAAATGATATAATTACATTATAAATATGATACTGGATTATTTATGTTCATTTGGATAGTGGGTTTGAGGAGATAATAATAAATAAATAAGGAACTTGAAAAGAAAATTAAAGGAAATGGAAGAGGATTTTACCTCTTGGATACTCCTCCTTGAGAATCTCCTAAGCGTATATATTTTGATCTCTTGGAAATAACAAGATCCCTTGGATGTGGGGAGAGTGTAGGGTAGATTATTTGGGCATAAATTTGATAATATTCAATGATTAGAGAAGTGATGAGAAGAGGGAGTGAGGGGTTGGTTTTATAGGGGAGTAGATGGGTGATTTTTGAATATTTTATGCATTATTTTATTATTTCTCTCAAGACAAGAAATAATGTTGATTCTAGTGACTAAAAATATTAATAAGTTTATTTTAGTTATAACCAATTGTTATTACATCATCCATACATCACTTACGACTCATTAAATCATGTATTTAGCATTTATCATTAATTATAATATTTTACAATTCACAAGAAAAATAAAGTATTTTAGGAAAATATTAAAAAATAACCCCATCATTTTTTCGTTGTTTATAATTAAAAAATAAAATCCATTTTATCAAAATAATTTTCTAAATATGTGAAATTTAATTTGGAAATAAAATCATAATTTACTTGAAACATATAGTTTTTAAAAATAGAAACTAATTTTATAACACCCTGAAAAAATTACCTAAGATCTTATTAAGTTATACTAAAATAATAGGACAACAAACTATTTATTTATTAATAAATTTTATGAAAATGAATTCTATTTTAAATAATTTTATTAACTTGAAATCGTAATTAAATATTCATTACTCAAAAAAATACTGACACTTAATTATTAATTTTTAAAATAATCACTATCATTTATAAGGTGCCTAAATTTAATTTATACTTACATGGGTGAGGTTAAGGGTAATATTAATATTCATAAGGGTACATTACTATTTGTAAGGGTCAATTTACTATTGATTAAAAATGTAAGTTGATCCTATCAGACTCTAAATATCTTAATGATTGTAACAGTGTATGTCTGTTTTTTGAAATTCAAAACAAAGCGGTGAAAAAATTATGTTTAACAGCTAGGTTATAATAACAAAGTGTTGTGTCGTAAAGACTTAGTGTTCCATGTATTACACTTTATATTAAATTTATTTGTAAAACCTTGGGGCATTACATTTGACATTTATGATGTTCTCTCAGATAAAAATATAACGTTGAGTGATTTATCAAGATAGAACCTTATATCATTGATACCATTTATTTTAGCCACAGTTTCAAGAACACCTTAAGAGGAGAGTGAGTTAGGGTATTAATTTTTTACCATATTCTATTACATTTTGTTTTTTCATTGGTAATAAATCATTGAACCTTATAATCTCAAGAACATGAAATATTTAGATACATAAAATAAAAAGTAGTAACAAAAATATTTTACTTGGTTCACCACTATGGCCTATTGTATGAATCATACATTGATGATGTTCAGTGTAGTTGGTGATATCATTACTTGTAGTAGATTTTTAAAATGGTTTGGAATGTGACACTATTGATCCAAGGGTTGATCCCTCAAGTTATCTATCCTTGAACTTCATTAGGACAAGTAATATAAGATGATGACACAAATTTCACTTAAAACAAAATTATAAAGGAATATTCAGACCAAATTAGTGAGGGTTTTATTGTTGTTCCATAATTTATTCTATCAACGTATGGATCTTTAATATAATTATTCAGATTAATCTCTTTCTCTGTATATCTTAATGTTGTTTTTTCTTTTAAAATCACACATTTTCTCTTTCAAAAATATTTCATTTAAACTTACAAGTGATTTAACTTCGATTTCCACATGTTATCATATAATCATTACATTAATTTAATCCCATTTTGGATTTAATTAAATCCCATATTTAAAACCATTTTATGTTTATGATCAAATATGGATGAATCTATAAGTTTCAAAAAATATAATACCACCATGGTGTGAAGATTTTCAAAACATTAATTATTGGTTATCCATCTCAATAACAACCTCTATGAACCATGAATTTTTCTCACAAACTACCTAATAATATAGGAATTTTGAATTTCAAATTTGGCTAAGTCATGACCAACCACTATGTAGAATGATAATGATAATTTCATAATGATCTTTTAGAGATAAAACCTTTATGTTTGGCTTCTAAAATGACCTATTTCTTATTTCAGTTCCACTACAGAAATCTTGATACCCAAAATGGCTTTGATTATGGCATGGTATACTTCAACTTCCTATTTTTTTTGAATCTTATGAATGAACCACTGTGGTTCCAAAACATCCTTTATGGGTTACCTATTTGTTTTTTATGTTCCCCAGCACCCATGGAATTTTTAATTAGCGTGGACCTGCTTTCTAAAGGTAGGTGGTTACTGGTACTTTAACAACGAAACATTTGTTGTGATTTGGTCAATAGAAAGATATTTTTATCTTATTTTTTTGATACCATATTTGAGAATCTCTTATAAATTTAATACATTTTCATGAATACTTCCTAGTTATAATATTACCACTTCTTACCAACATGCGAGTTATTGATAAAAAATGCATTCTATTTGTTGATTGTATTATATTTTAAATCTATATAGCTGGGTTCTCTATAATTCATCATTTTCAAGAAAGGATGTAGGTGCTGTAAATTTGGGACCAAGAAAATTACAGGGGCTTTATATACATCCCCATGAAGGGAATCAAAACCCATATATTTTAGAATCACTTAACAAGACACGTTTCATATTTTATGATTGTATGAGAAGGACCAATGTGGTGCATTTTAAGGTCATAAAACCATGACAATGTGATGTTACATTTATGTTCATGTTTCTAGGATCGATTCTAGAAAGTTTAATGTCATGTTTTTAGGATGACGAAGGAAGAGTTTTCAAGAAATGACTGGTGTGGGACCTACGCATGAGAAACCCATTCTAATCCATCATATTTGTTAGTAAATAAACAGGAGAGGGTATGAATGCATTATTGATAACATATCCCAGTAAGTAATGGATTCATAGTGAATATAAATTAATGAGGATGGATTTAATAGTGAATATGGCCCATTTATTTTGAGTTCATGGGAAACATGGCCCAATGAGGACGAGTTGGTGCTTACACCTTATAGGGGGGCCATGATATGTGTTAGGGAGTTAGGAGTAGAACTTATAGAGTTACAGTACATATATTGGTTTACATGATTAAAATCCAACATAGTTTAAGATAAATTGTTTACGGTTTTCTGTCAAGACCAATCCATATAGTTTAACATCATGCGGTAAGGACATTTATGTTGTGATAGTGGCGAAAATAAGTCATTGAGTTGGGATTTTAAATTGGTTCTACCCTTTCAGATTCATAAAGGTAGATAACTTAAGTAAAGGTATATTTTAGATATTACACCAGGATAGAGTACCATATATATTTCCACCACTTGTTTATTAATAACTAGATAAGGAAGGATGATGAGACTCATGGGGGAATATGTCATGGTGAGTAAACAGTTGGGGATTATTCCAAGGAAGCCAATATAGTTCAATATGGTAGATTAATTTGGAGAGGGTAGGTTATTGGGATCACTCTAGATTATAGTTACATATATGTTTCCATCACCATCTATTGATAACTATGCTAAGAAGGAAAACTATAAACACATTGACTATGAATTAGAAAGGAAAATGTTGGGGATTATGTATGAGTTTCATGTACAGTTCAACATGATAGATGGAATGTTAAGTGTTTCATGACCTTTGATTTCTTTCAGAGACAATACATGGATATAAAACTACTATATAATTTATACATAACATTCTAGAAACCCAGTTAACATTGGGTTAATGAGGATATATTTTATAGATTCAAAATGATAAATAATGTGAACTTTATGATGATGAAAATAATTACTCTGCTTTTTCACTATATAAATCAATGCAGGGGTGTTATTTTTGATATCAGAGTATCAAGTATCAGGCTCCAGTATTGTCCTACTAAGATAATAAAGACTATTTTCCTTTCCTATAATACTATTCTAATAAATTAGGTATCTGAGATATTTATTCAAGGTTTCCACATAGAGGATGAGAATCATCCTTTCCAAAGGAGAAAACAATACTAATATTTGCAAGAGTTATTACTTAAGATTGTAAAATTATTTCTAGTAATCTTCATCCAACTTACTCGTAACCACTTTATTCATTAGCTATGTGATGGGGAAACATTTACTAGTGAGGTTAGAAATGAATAATATGATATAAATATGATGCACCTATAGTCCTCATAGCTATTTTAGGTTTTGAGTTAGTGGAATGAAAAGTATTGACTTAGCCTTTTTGGGGTAGACTTTGATGGTGTGATAGTGTACCACAAATCTGAGGAAATTCGTTGATGTTACTCCAAAACCACATCTCGTAGTGTTCATATTAAATATATGTTTCCATAGTTCATTGAGAAACATAATGGGTTTAGAAATATGATCACATTATTATTGGGAATTAACCTCAAGATCATATAAAAATAATTCCTTGATTTTACCTTTAAAGGTATTAAAAATATGGTTTATGGTGAATTAGTATGTGGCACCAATGCTCTTCAAGCTAAAGGAAATTACTTGGTAGAGTTATACCCCTTTATGTACCCTAAAGGTTATGGTATCATCATCTTAAAAGGTTATACCGATCATGTTATAGCTTGGATTCCCATCTATGAAGGAGAGGTCCGGATAGCTAGATGTTTCATTGATCATCAATTCAGTGCCTGGGAATGGGAAATAATACTTTGGATAGTTCTAGTAGAGATCCAAAAAATTGGTTTAGAATATAATTTTTTTCTTATTCTTCTTAATTGAGACAATTTTGATAATCCATTTCAACTACTAAACTTCTCAGATAAAGTAATATTTTTGAGCTTATCAATTTAGGCTTCTATCTTGGTAGTGTAGGTCAGATGTATCCTTATAACTATATTTTTATAACCACTATTACCATTTAACAAACCAAAATTTTGGGTATATACTTGTGGATACAACCTAATAATTTCTATATTGTTCCCTGAAAACACATATCAATTTTTCTTTAAGAAGAATATGCACATATCCTCTGATAAATTTAGGGAGGAAATTTTATTCTATTCCCATATTAATCTATCTAATTTCACCGATAGTGGTTGAAACCCCTTCCTAAAAAGTTTTAAGTAAGTCTTTAATATCATTCTATTCTTATTCACCATCACTAGGGGGATAATATGGGACAGAATATTGAGATCTAGAAGATGATTCATGAGAATTGGAATGAAATTATCCTTCTGACCTCTATGTTTCTTCTAATATAATTGATATCATGAAAATGGGAATGAATAAGCCTAAAACCCATGATCTTTTTCCTCTTCTGATTGGATGCATATCTACTTAGTCAAAGAGCATTGGATGGGTTGACTAAATATTATCCAAACCTTCTTTTTCAAAAATATTCTTAGGGGAAATTTTGATCCAAATTTACTATGTGGATGTGTTCTTCCCTATCGATGACGGATAATCAATGGAACCATCTAACTAACTATAATATGATATGAATATGATTGTGTGTTTTGAATTATTTTCTAATGAAAAAAATAATATATTACAAATTACCAAATTAGGAGTTATTTCCAAAATTCGAATAATGGGAAACATATAGTCTTCACCTATTACATTGAATGAGTTGATATATGCCATTTTTAGACCATTGGATATAGTAATTTGGATAACATTATATAAAACAAGTTTCCTCATCTCCCTTTTATGGAACCATTCTTTAATATCTTGAGATTTAGAGGACTTAAAATGATAATTATCACTATACATTACTCTAAATTTCATGTTAAAAGAGTACTCCAGAAATTAATGATATGATTGTCACACTACCACATGAATATGAAGATATATTATTCCTAGTAAGATATGAGAATCCATATCTTGATGAACCATGATGGATCCTAAGTTAAAAAATGGGATAACCAAATTTTTATTTGATCTTGAACCATCAATGGGGTATTTAAACACTCATTTCATACCACTGGATCATTAGGTTGGACGGGGATAACTTAACTTTACTAGATCTCAAGAATATAAGGTTTCATATTAAGATGATATTGATCCTAGAATAATTATAAGTCATTTTTTATCAGTCATCAATATCATTGACCTTTTTAGATACCTATAAGGATATTATATGTCCTTGTATATAAGTTTCCCTATTTTTTCCATAAAATAAATAACCATGTGGTATTTAAAAAATCCAATTTCTATATGACAAATATTAGCTACAATCTCATATGTTTCATAATCTTGGGGTCATAAAAGATCCCCAATTATGGATTCCCAGATATACTTTGATAGGTAAAACTTATTTAAAGTAGAGGGAATGTCCTAAATGAAAGTAAGATTCTTTATAATTTCATATTTTTGGACCAAGGGTTTGACCTTCCTACCATGAGGATGCTCTCCACCTTGGGGTTTAGAGGATAATGTTGATTTTGTAAGCTGTTCCTTCCCTTAGGAGAAATTTGTGGACATATTTTTGATATATAGGTTAGGATGATCCAATCTTCCCATATTGTGATATTAATCAAGGAACTATAAGTCTTCTAGCCAGTGTCCTAGTATGATTTCATCCGAACAAGACCCAAAGGATTAGATATTAGTTTGATGTCCCTATAGAGATTTTTATAATGTCTACCTTATATTTTAAACAATATATATATCCTCAGTATAAATGGTACATGAATGTTGAGGTAAACTAAGATATTTCAACTCCAACCTCCTCATATTCTATGACCATCTCCACTATTATGGACGAGGATCTTGGTTTTATATATGTATTCATTATAAGTGACTGGGTCATTCAAATGGAAGAAATTGATCAATTTATATTGAGACATATCATTCAATGGGGATCCCATTTTTTGGGGAAATCAACTTCTTCTTGGTTATGGGGGTATGAGGTATAGAAGTGTTTAGTCTAGATTGGGTACCAGTGGAAGTCCATCTTCTCGATCCTTCTTCTATCGGTATTGGTTTCATAGAATCTTATAATATTTTGATGATCTAGATTATAAATTTGGTAGAACTAAGGGAATAAGGCCAAAATTTGTTGATTTAGTTTCACCAAAATGTGGCATGTTTACAGTTTATTGATTTCTTAGTCACCCAGTCATCAAATTTTTGAACACATTTTCATAGGAATTCCTACTGCATCTCTTATTATTCTGGTGAGGTGGTAGAGATATAGGTCACCTATGCTGGTTGTTTTCGGTAATTTACTTTCACAGTGTCAAATTATTTTAAATCATATCCTCAAATATGAGGAAATCCTGGATATTATATCCCAATATTTGAGGGAAATGGTGGTAATTAGGGTGGTCATTTAGAAATAATTCAATGGGTTTTTTACCCTAATTAAATTGGGTTTGTTATTTTTTAACGATGTGATAAAATACCCCATAAATTTTTTTTCAAAGGATTATAATTTATTCCTATGATATTAAAACTTTAGGTGAAGTTTTTACTTATTCCATGTTGATAAGGGTTCTTTTAATAATTATTATGTTTAGGAAGATGCATCACATGATACTGAGTGATTAGGTGTTAGAGTTAGTAATAATGCTAGTTTTATAATTATTGTCATAGTTTTTTCCTTACTATATATCTTTCCTTCTATTGTTGGTGTAAACCAAGACTTGAGATTGTAACCATTGTATGGAATCTTAATAGGAACTATATAAATACTATCGAATCCTAGAACCCACTAAGATTGTAAATACCTGTAAATTTCAAGGGAAATTTTTTCTTAAATTTCTTTGGAATTTTAAGAGTATGCAGTTTCTGATGGCACCTGATTCCGAGGCCCGGTGTGCCCGAAATCAATTTCCGAAGTTTAGATCGGGTACATTCAGTGAACGAATGAGCGGGTTTTCCTAACTTTTTAACCGGTACTCAAAACCGAAATCTGAGGGAACTGATGAAACCGCAGTGCCGGTAATTTCTTAGGAAGGCTTTTCCTGGAGTTGCGTTTTCTTGGGAGGAGATGTTAAAAATGTGATGAATAAAAATAAAATTGTTGACAATTTATTTTTATTTCTTTACCGATGGTAAAGTATTGTGGAAAAGGGAGGTGCATGGAAGTTGTGGTGGGGCCCACACAAGCATCCACCTCCTTCAATTTCCCCAACACCCCATTAATTATCCTCTCTGGCAATTAGTTTGCAACTTTTCCACATTAATTTTACATGCCAATATAACACCTCATTAAATGGGACAACACACGTTAATTAATTCATGATTTCAATTTGATTTTTGAATTAATGTTGGTGTGTGTGTGTGTGTGTGAATAAAATAAGACAAGGTCTTATTTTATTGTTGGCGGATTCATTGTGTGGATCAAAGAGGTGAAGACTCTTGCGCTCTATAGAACTCTCCTTCCTCGTTGAAGAAAGCGAAGAACGTCAAGACCTCGACGAAGAATGCCAACACCACAAAGGAAGTCCACCATGCCGTTTTCTCTCCTTTCCGCAGCCGGTGAGAGACACCTTTTCCAGAGGACAACAACGTGCCGCATTCTTCATCGGGCGAACACTGACGACGTACATAGCCTCTTTCTGCGACGCCGTCTTCTACAACGTCCCTTTCCCGTGACAAACCTCGTTCAACGACATCATCGAGGTAGGGGGTTTGGTTTAATTTAATTTATGTGGATTATATCCTCGACATGTGTTAAATTGTTGAAAGTCGTTTGAACCACTAACACGGTGGGTGCAGACCAATGAACAAGTCAGAACCCACCGATTCTCTGTTCTTGATGCGCGGAACATTGGGCGACGATGAAACGGGACCGTTGAGCGATTGGAGGCCATCGTAGTAATCTACGGGTCCCGAGACGACCCCAAACGTAGACGAGAGAAAGAATGGACCACCGGAGCGCCTCTGGTGTCCCACAGACTACACCGGCGGCACGGGTCGCCAGCGCGGCGGACGGAGGCAGCGTCCGGCACCGGTCGGCCGCCCGGAGGTGGCGGCGTCCTGGCGCGCCGCCAGGAGGGACCGCTGTGGCTGAAGCCGTGGCGGCAGGAGACCGGTCCCGCGGCCGCACGGGATCCGGGGGAGATGCGCTGACCAGCGCCGCGTCCGTTAGCAAGGGGGGCAACGCCCCCCCCCCCTCTGCGTCCGCTCAGTGCACAACACCCGTTGAGCCGAACCGCGCCGGTCGAGCTGCGCCCTGATGGTCTGGACCCGGACCTAGGTCGGGTCGACCCGGTTCGGGCCGACCTGGGTTGGGCCGAACCAGGGGGGTGGGGTTGGGCCGGGCCGGGCCCAGACCCCCCATTTCGGACTGTTTTCAGTCATTTTCCCATATCTTGGGCTTCAGACCTCCGATCGATGCACCGTCAGTTGAGTCAGGATCCTTGGATCGAGACAGTCGTTTCGTTATATTACACTAAAGGTTTCGGATAACTTGGGGTATGGCCGGGATGGTTCGAACACAAAACCAAACGGGCCCTTGGAGCGAAAACACTTATAACATGAGCTCCGGACGACCGATTGACGTGCCGTCGACTTTGTTGGATTCCTCTTAGTGAGACGGACCTTTTGGCTTACTCTGCTTGAGGATTGGACATAGTTGGAGGATGGTCGGGTTGGTTTTGACATAAAAACCAACCGGGCCCCTGGGATAAAAAAGCCATTAACTTTCAGACCGGGCGTTCGATTGACGCGCCGTCTGTCACATTAAGTTCCTATCGACGAGGTGGAACTTTGTGATACATCAACTCATGAATACATGTCAGTTGATTTATCGACCCACTTGGCTTGAGGAGCGTACCCTCCCGGAATTGAGCGTGCTGTGTGCGGGAACCCTAGAGCTGGCTGCGACGACGATGACAACCGTACTGGAATCCTATGTGGGTTCAACAATGAAGAATTTTGTACTAGATTCCTCTGTGGGTTCGACGATGAAGACTACCTTACTGAAATCCTATGTGGGTTCGACGGTGAATACTTTTGTACTGGAATCCTCCGTGGGTTCGATGATGAAGACTACCGTACTGAAATCCTATGTGGTTTTGATGGTGAAGACTTTCGTACAAGAATCCTCCGTGGGTTCGACAATGAAGACTACCATACTAAAATCCTATGTGGGTTCGACGGTGAAGACTTTCGTAATGGAATCCTTTGTGGGTTTGATGATGAATACTTTTTTCTGGAATACTTCATGGGTTCAACGATGAAGACTACCGTACTGAAATCCTATGTGGGTTCGATGGTGAAGACTTTCGTACTGGAATCCTCCGTGGGTTCGACGATGAAGACTACCGTACTGAAATCCTATGTGGGTTCGACGGTGAAGACTTTCATACTGGAATCCTCTGTGGGTTCGATGATGAAGACTTTCGTATTGGAATCCTCCGTGGGTTGGACGATGAAGACTACCGTACTGAAATCCTATGTGTGTTCGACGGTGAAGACTTTTGTACTGGAATCCTCCGTGGGTTCGATGACTACGACTGCACTGAAATCCTCCGTGGGTTCGGCAGTGATGAAAACTGTACTAGAATCCTCTATGTGTTCGACGGTGAAGACTATCATACTGTAATCCTCCATGGGTTCGATGATGATGACAACCGTACTGGAATCCTCCATGGGTTCGGAGGCGACAACTACTGTACTTGTATTTTACGTGGGTCCCAAATAGATGAATCAGTTGCTATATCTAATCATCTCTATCACCTTACGAAGGAGTATACCTGTGTAAGATGAGTCTTGAATTTCAATCAATATATTTGATATGACTGACTTGCTTTCCTATGTGGATTGGGTTGTGTTATCCTGTGTGGATTGGGTTGTACAATCCTATTTGGACGTGATCGAACATGGGCTCGGATGTTGGAGCCTAACTGGAATTGATGACTTAGGTATATGTATCAGAATATACCTAAGTAGTGTTGGTTGTTACTTCGTGATTGTATCTTTCCTTTGGTGATTATCCTTAGTGGATTCTGGGAGACCTTCGGGGGTCTCGGGGTCCCTAATGAGTAGCATATACTCACCCCTGCGTGGGCTATGTCGGCACTACGTTGTATTGGATGTAGACGACGGACATATCTGATCGTGGTTGAGGCTTGTGGAGCAGGTCGGTACCTGGAGGTGGTCCACTGGGCGGGACGTACATGGAACAGACTGTTGGACCCGAGGAGCTGAGGAGGCTACCTGTACCCACCCTTCAGGTGGGAATTCTAGTGGATGACTCGACGTTGCGTCTTTACTTTCAGTTGTTGTACTTTCTTTCCAGTTGTACTTTACTTTCAGTTTGGGTTTGTATTCTGACCCACTTACTTTTCCGCACTACTATTGTACCCAATTTTACTTAGTGTTTCCTTCTTCTTGCTTACTCTGTGGTGTTTGTTTACCTTATAAAGGCAACTTCTTACCCTTTTTGTCAGGATTTACGCCTTGGTGCTAGTCTCCATCCCCTAGCCTATGGGAGGCGGGCTTGGGGTAGTCACGGCACGGGTCCCGAGGATGGGTCGTGACAAAGATATTTCAAGGGAGTAAACAGTGTCTAAAACACATCATATATATTTTTTATGTATATACCTTAAAAATTATCCCATATAAGTTTCATGTTTAGGGAATAGTTCAATTCTTTTGACCTTGAAATGAATGTTTTAAACCTTTCATTTTCACAATTATTACAATTTGATAGGTAAAAAACAATTATATTTTTCTACATCAATCTTAATTAATAAAGGAACTGAATTTGAGGATTTTATAAATTGTAAATAAATATAGATAGTATATTTCTATAGAAAATTAATTCCATCCCCTCAATTTTTTTCACAAAGAACATGGAATTTTATGATTCTTGCAAATCTGGTGTTCTCACCATGGGGCCATACAGGGATGTGAAATCTGTATGGTGATTCTCTAGATCTCCTATGCTATTGAATATTGGGAATTTTATATTTCTAAAATTACTTGTAGGTTAGTCAAGTCCACTCATTTGATGTATAGACTCCCCTTCAATTCCTATGATGGGCATAAATACTCCATAACTTCAATTGAATCAATAAGGGATTTAATGGAGTTGAGGAGATCTTCTAGGACTGTTGTTGAGGATGATGCTTGAGTAGAGGCCTTGAGAAGAGAATCATATGGTGGAATATCTTATACCTTCTATTGATATCAAGCTTGAGTAGACATGGGATAGATTTCTTGAAATAGAAGTGGTTGCTATCATAGAGGAGGAAATTGTTAATGGTCCTTAACTACCAGGGTTTGGTAAAGTATCTATATGGCCCTCAGGTTGGATGAATGACTGGAATTTTCTATTATCGATTGTGGAGGAATTTCTTGAAGGTAATTTGTTAGAGTTGATATATTTGTGTTATATTTGTTGTTATACTTATATAGGATATTTCCTATGAATAATTATATATTAAGTGCCTAATATTTCCCATATAGATCTCATATTGAGCAATATTCTCATTAGTAGAGAGGACTAGCTTCTTCAATTGGTGGGTGATATATGGATAGAGCCACACCATTTTATTAATCCTTGGATAAGTCTTTTCAAGTATGAAGAAGTGGAATTATTGGATGTTCACCCAAGTATTGAGGCTGCCTCTGATGCAGAATACACACACCTTTTCCATGTATCTCGGTATGTACCATGTAAAGACCCAGAATTCCTGTGATTTGTTTTTAAATACATGGGAATTTTACCAGTCCACAGTTTCAAAAGGCGCTTGATTCTGAGGATTGGTGTTCCCAGAATCAATTTCTGAAGTTTTGTTAGGCTTAAATTAACATGCTTAAGCAGTTTTCCTGAAAAAGTCGAATAACTCAAAAACGGTTACTCAGATCTAAAATCAGAGGACACCATTGTGCTCAGGATGGCAGGTTTACCCTAGGCGCAACTTAAGTTTAGTCGGCGCGGGCCTCCTGTGAAAAATCCCAAAAATGGCATAACCGTAAATAAAATAATTAAATAATTTTTTTTTAAATACTTATAACTCACAAATGGTAGTTCGGATTAAAAATCTGAGACCACCGCTAAACTCGTGAGGGAATGATTTGTTTATGAAGATAAGAACTTTGGTTGGCATGGGCCAGCAGGAAAAGTTAGTTTTTGGCTGCAAATAAAATAAATTAGTGACAATTATTTTATTATAAAATTCTTAACATCTAAACTGTGAGTCAGATTAAAAATCTGAGAGTATCATTGGGTTTTTTGGGGTGTGTTTCACCTAAGCAGAGCCTAACCTCGAACGACGCGAGTTGAGGGTGACTGACAATAATTTTCCAAAAAAAAATTCAGGTACGTTTACGTTCTAGATTTTATATCTTTTGAACCGGTGCTCGGAATTGAAATCTAAGGGCACCGTTGAACTCGCAGCATCGATAATTTCTTAGTGAGACCTTCACTGCAGTTGCGTTCTGATGTGTTTGGAAGCTAGTTTTTGGCTTTTTATTAAAGAAAATAATAATAAAATAAAGTACAACACTTTATATTTTATTTTTAAGTTGCCATGTGTTGTGTGGGCGGTTAGTTGGAACCTCCCATTGGAAGTTGGGGGTGGGACCGCCACACCCTAACCTCCCAAGAGAGGCGATGTGGGGACCACTCGAGCATAACCTCTCAATTAAATGATAGTGGTGGTGACCACCCAACCCCTATTAATAGTAGAGGATGAAACCTCTCCACTCTCTGTCATTAATGAGGGAGATCCGTTGACCTCCTCCGCACAATTAATTGTGCTAGCGCAGGTGCCAATTAATTGTTCCAGAATGCGTGCCAATTAATTGTGCCAGCGCGCGTGCCAATTAATTGCGCCAACGTGCGTTCCAATTAATTGTGCCACCGCCCACGCTAATTATTTGTGACACTGCCCGTGCCAATTAATTGTGTCAACGCGCATGCCAATTAATTGTGCCCACGCTCTTACCAATTAATTTTTTCGATGCATGTGAATTTATTAAGGAGAGTTTCTTTCTCCTTTTTTAATTTTCATGCCATAATAAAATAATAAGGCACCCTAGTATTATTTTGTTGGCATTCTCCTTCGGTGGAACTCGAGAGCTTCGGAGGATTAAAATTCACCCAATGAAGAACACGAAGAACGCTAGATTTATTCTTCGACTTCTTCCTCGGATGTCTTCTTCCTTCTTCTACTGGAACAAGGAAAGAGAAGCGTCATCCACGAAGAATGCCGATGTCATCCCTGACTTCTTCTTTTTCGACGTCAGTGGGACGATGCCCCCTTTCCACGACTTTGTCAGCGACGAACGAAAAGCGAGCTAGGGGTTTTGTTTTAGAATAATATCCTTTTCTTTTTCTCTTCTTCGGATTGTAAAAGATTTGATGCGCGGTTTTAAAAACAATTGAAGAAAATCTCCTCCGTTCTTATTGAGATAATTGTTAACACTTTAAACGCGGAGGATGTGGGTTGACCTAACATGACCCGACATCCTCTGTCGATTTCTTCTATCTTGTGGTGTTCTAAGGCAAGGAGTTGAGGCGACGATGAGGAAGGCGGAAACGACGACGATCATTCTCCCCGCGGCCTCCGTGAATCATGCCACCCCCGCAGCACACCAATGATCCTGGCCATACATCATCGGCCAATCGGCGCCCGACCCACCTACCAGCGGCGTCCCCAGCGCGCTACCCGTGCCCGCCGGCGCACTGTCCGGCGCCCCCGCGCTGCGCCAGCATGCTGCCCAGCACCCACGCGCCCCGCCGGTGCGCTGCCCGACACCTCCGCTCCCCACCGGCGCGCTACCCGGCGCCCTCGCACCCCGCCGACGACTTGCCCGGCCCCTGCCTGCGGCCTGCCTGGCCCCTGTCGGTGGCCTGTATGGAACCCCGGCGTGCTACCAGGCATACCCGCGCCTAGACGGTGGCCTGACCGACCCCTACCAGTGGCCTACTCGGCACCACGACGCCCTACCGGCACCCCTGCGGCCCCCTGCCGCGATCTTCCCGATGCCCCGACGTGTTGTCTGTGCCCTAGCGCGCTGCCTCGGCGCGCTGCCTGGCACCCCGACACCGTGCCCGGTGCACCCGGGACCTGCCTAGAGTCCCGCCGACCTACCCGCACCCCTCGTGGCCTGACTTATGGACTTATGAAGGCCGACCACTCACGTCGTTCCCTTCACAGTGCTTGCTGAATCGGCCCTAACCTTCGGGCCGATGCCGCCTGTGTGGCGACATCCGGCCGAACTGGCCTCGTAGTCTGCTGGGCCGGGCCCAACGAACCGGGTCTAAACTTAGCGGGCTGACCCACCCAAAGGGCCGAGTCAGACTCAGCATGTTTTACCAGGTCAACACAGACCGAGTTGACCTAGACTGGGTTGGGCTGAGTCGGTCCGACCAGGTCGGACCAGACCTGGGCCTAGTAATGACCCATCGTTTACTTTGGCTATATCTTTGGAAACGGACGTCCGTTTGAAGAACCGTCAGCGGCACTGGTAATCTCATTGAGAAACAGAACCTTTAAAAATACCCCATGGGAGTTCAGGGTATAATTGAGATATGGTCGGGTTGGATCGTACAAGAAACCAACCGGGCCCCTCGGACTAAAAGGCTAATAACTCACAGACCGGGAATCCGATTGACACATCGTCTGTTACGTTGAGACCCATATTATGTGGCGGTCCTTGTGATACTTCTATTTGAGATTTCATGACACTTGGAGTATCGGATTGTGGTAGGTGGAGCGGACCCTCCCGGTGACGAGCAAGTAGATTGCAGAGACCTAGTAGCTAGCTGTGACTTGATGACTACTGATCGATCGACTCAGAGTGATTCAGATGGCACAGTGGGGAGAGCTTGGTTATAGCAGTAGACCCATGGATGAGGAGCACTTGGTTACAGTGGAAGACCCGCTGTACTCAACAGATGGAGTACCTCTATAGGCTACGAGGGGGAGTTGGTTGTAGTGGCAGACCCATGGTGTGAAGCGCTTGGTTGTAGCAGCAGGACCAGAGTACTCGATAGGTGGAGTAATTCAATAGTCGAAGGTTAGTGGGAAGCACTTGGTTTTAGCAGCATGCCCACTGTACTCGACAAAAGAAGAGTTCTCCAGCAGCCATGGTTTCGACATCATGAATAAAAATCCTAGTTTGGGTTGAGTCAATGGCCTTTGTGTATTCCTAATGATTGAGATGGGTTACATGATAACTTAGGTATATGTATGGGAATATAACTAAGTAATGGTTATCCGTTGAAATCAAGATATTTAGTTTATACTTGTTGGATTTTTTGAGACCTTGAGGGTCTCAGAGTCCCTACTGAGTATCGTTATACTCACCACTACACGGGCTATGCCTGCACCTCATTGTGTTGGATGCAGACGACAGACATCGCTGACATAGGCTGAGAGCGCCATGACTTAACGATATCCGGAGGAGGACCTTACGATGTATCGGTACATGGTGGAGTCTGACAGACATGGAGTGCTTAGGAGACCATATTTACCTACCCTTCAAGTAGGGACCCCGAAGGATGATTCAAGATCTGCTTTCGCCTTTCAACTGTTTGTCCTTTTAGTTGTACTTTCTTTCAGTTGTATTTGTACTGTACAGTTGGGTGTGTATTCTGGCCCCCTTTACTTTCAGTACACTTTTTATACAGTTTTCACTTAGTGTTTGCTTCCTCTTGTACTCTTCTTGTGTGAGTTTATGTTTTATAAAGGCAACACCTTCCCAGTTTCAGGGATTTACTTCTTTGGTGCTAGTTACTAGACCCTGGCCTATGGAAGGTGGGCTTGGGGTAGTCACGATGAGGGCCCCGGGGGACGGGTCGCGACCTACCAAATTTCAAACAGATACCTTATCATCATGGTATTTCACATCAGTTTTAATCTCCATATTATTTATGGGACTAACACTAATTAAATTCACTGATTTGAACCTTTCAATGATAATTAAACTCTATATGTATCATAAAAGCAGGGGGACTTTTCATCCTTTGAATATATTTTTTTGGATATATCCTAATTCTATTTGATATCCACCTTTCTAGTGGACCATTCTAGCTTATATAACCTGTGAGGATTCACCTATTCTCCTCGACATTACCTGAGAAGTGATTTATGAATAGTTATTATAAGGGAATCCCTAATAGATTTCATTGAACACATCCCTAATGATGAAGTTGACCATGAAGAAGAAGAA
Source organism: Viscum album (assembly GCA_963277665.1). Taxonomy (NCBI): domain Eukaryota; kingdom Viridiplantae; phylum Streptophyta; class Magnoliopsida; order Santalales; family Viscaceae; genus Viscum; species Viscum album. The sequence continues at coordinate 362,817,229 of OY728155.1, read as the reverse complement.
ACTATGATGGTGTTTCCTATGAAACGACTCATAATATGATGAATAACAACTTCTTCATAGAATTTAGAGGTTATAATTACCCTAAACCTATGTGTTGGGGGATAATTAGTTTTTCATCCATCACATCAAATATCTGCTATTGACTTGATGATCATAGGGTAAATGGTGATGGTAAAAATACCCCCACCCCCATGGGATTGGGTTTCTTCTATAATTCCATTGAGTTAGTTTTTATTGTTCAATTTTTAACCTTTTATGAATATATTTGGGAATAATATATGTATAATGTATGTTTAGGGTGATAAATACGCACAATAGAGGTTTCTCTATAGCATTAGGCTTACCTTTCCTCAAAGGGGACGACTGCTAAACCTTTTTAGTGGCATGATATAAGAGTCTATAAATATATCATTCCCAATGATTATGATGTTTATATGTTTAAGGGATAGTGGAATTTTTTTGGATGGAGTTATTAAAATATGTAGGCACAAGGCCTAAGACATTACCTAAGTGATGAAATTAGATGTCTCTTTCCCAGATGAACATTATTTTCGAGTGAGTGGGGTGAAATGCATAGATCTATATTCATTCGACACTCTGATACACACATTAGATGGGATGTTAATGACTATCTAGCAAATAAACTTCATGATGATGAGACAAACACAATAATTCATTATTTTCATAGGGTGATTATCAAAACAATTTTTGAACCCAAGAGAAATTTAGTTAAATTTGGACTCAGATTGTCTCTGGAGAAGATAATGTTGTGTATGTTTTGGAATCTTATTTTATGGGGTCAATTTTAAAGAAGTGGTAAATAAAATTGGTTTGGTTTGTAATAAATTTAATAATTAGCATTCCAGTCTTGGATAATTCCATCATTCACTAGTTGAATCATTATTCAATTATTTTATAATCACCCTCTCATTAATTGAATCCCATTGATTACTTATATATGGATATTTATGTTTAGATAGGAAAATAAAATGATCACTATATTTTCAACCTTTTATTATATTGGTGATTAGATACCTCCATTAAACCTTGAAATACCTCACTACATTCTATCATATGTAGTGTATTAAATCCAAGTGGGTTATGTGCACAATGTTTATAATAAGAAGAAGAAATTTGAAGTTGAAATTAGAAGAAACCTATAATGATACAAACCATTAAATACTATAGAGGACTTAGTAATAACAATGAAATATCATAATTAATCAACATTGTAGGTAAGGTAATTATATTTGTCTAAACCGAAACTGTCATAGTGTTCCATTTTTGGTGTTTTTTCAAAAAAATGAAAATAAAAACATTTTTTTCATGTTCCATCTCTAAGAGTCTGATTTGCTGGTTTTAATTTTCTTCTACTTATTTTACCAATAGGTGAATTATTTTTATAGATAAATTGTTGTATATATTTCATACTTATATTCACATGAGATACACCTATTTCTTTATAGAATTTAATGAAGTCTTTATTCATTAGAGAGTGATTTTAATTTCTACAAAATAGTTGACAGTCATCCATGATAATGAGTCCGAATGTCTTTTTTTAAGGCATCTATGTTCTCCCATAATCCATCGTAATATCTGTTTGACTATTAAATGATATGGTGCATAAAATTATAGTGGGTATGGGAAAATGGTCGTGGGATTTTAGTACATGGGCCTTTTTTATTTATTTTATGGAAATATATTTTTTACTAGTGATACAATATAATATACATGTATCAAAAAATCATTTTATCCCATCATTTTATAGTAAATTCCAACCATTTCTTTATCAGTGGAACTTTATTTCTTAATAGAATGTATTTTATTGCTTACCTCAGGTTCAAAACACACACCTTATAGTGGTTTTATTTAATCATGATGTGAGATTCTAAAAATATTATGAAAGTGTAAACTTTAAAGTTGATAATGCTCCCTTATTTACTTTATATTATTAGGGGAGCCTGGACCTTTTCAATGAGACTCGGGTGTTAATAGGAAGAAATATCCATCATGATAGAGTGAAATAAAAAGGCTCATGTTATGGTTGTATAGGAATAGTGGCTTCCATCATTGTGATTTTGGATGGATCTCATCCTTGGTCAAGCTGGAGCTCAGATTGGGCTAGAGTACTACTACGATTCCCATAGAAAAGTGGATTCAATCCATCATTTTCCAAATCCCTAGGTGGCAGTAGGAGGTGGAGTCAATAGGATAAGTGGAACCCTACTTTTCCTTGTGGAGTTAGTAGATAAATAGCAGTTGAAACATTTTGAGTAGTACCAAGACTCTAGATTCATGTTCAACCATCAGTTGGTCTGTATATTTTTCTTCAAGGGAAGTTGAATCTTGGGGTCTATTGATGGCCACATGATAGAGGAATGGTAGGCATAAGAGGAAAAATATTTTGGTAAGCATTTCTACCATGAATGTTACAATTAGTATGCTTAATGGGAGATAATGGATAGAAAGAGGGGGATCATGTTAGGTATTCCTATAATGAGAGGGGTTGCATGATTAATAATGTTTTTTTTCATGTGGTCATCTATTTTTCCCTTTGAAAATTTTTTCTACACATGGTCAGTTGGTGGAACTCATGGTAGGTATACCTATTATGAAAAATGGGTTGAGGTAAGGTGGAATGTGGCTGTAAGAAGTGATCATTGTAATCATAATGACTATAGATGGAATAATCACCTCCATCATTTGTAATTTTATTAACATATAAAACAAAAAGGATTCAAATTTGTTTAGTGCAATAGTTTTCTATAATTCAGTTTGACAAAAACAGTCAATTCATTTTCAAATCACGGAATAAAAATTATATAAAAATACTAATATATCATTAAACACAATATTTAAATATAATTTACAACAAATTTATATTTTCAAATAGTCAACAAAAATCATTTTTACCTAGGTATTGAGTTCAAAGTGGGGTATTTTCAATGAATAATAGAGAGTAAATGTTAAAAATTCTAACCCAAATCACTCCACCACACTTAAAATATTACACTCTTAAGAAATATTATCATTGAATTTTGATTTATTCAAAAATATAATCATCCAACCTATGTCAAAATTTAGTAGTCATAGAAGAAGAAAACATAGGCTTATCCATTGTGAAAATTATCATGCCTCATATGTCAATCAAATAATTTTCTCACTTCAATAAAATAATAGTTTTCATTCTCAAGTGGATCAAAATAGATTTATGTGGAATCAAAATTTTAATATAAATCACCTTTATTTAGAACTATTTATTTAGTTTCCCTAAACCAATGATTGATTTTACACTTTATTGATAAAACTATATTGAATGCACTATAAGTCGATTTCTCAATTTTTATGGGTTCAATATTTTCCTCAACAAAATAAAATAATTTTGACAAGGAAATTTTTATTTTTTCCAAAGAAAAATTCTGTGTGAAGTACAATTCATAAAACTCATTAAGATTAAAAATGGAATTATTTAATTATAATAATGCTCCCAATTCCGTTTCCATAGAGATCAATTTAGGGTTCCCAAATACCCATTTTTATTATGGGATCAAAGGGATTATATAATTTTTATTTATATTAGATACCTAGGGTTTTCTATATCACATAGTTTAGATTACGTCAAATTAAGTTCAAAATTCTAGTGAATTAAAATTATAAAATTCATTTCCCACAAATAGTTTCTCTCACACTCCATCTCCAAGTTCTAAGACCAAATTTATATAAAACCAGTGAAAAATTCACTTATAAATAACTTAAAGTCTCACAATTTTAGAACTAATGAATTAATTAAATTCTGGAATAGTTTTTTAATTTGAAAAAGTAGTTATGAGGTTCAATAAATGTTTGAAAAGAAAACAGAAAACTATACAAAAACATCTATGTACAAAAAGGTTTATCCCTTCCCCAACACTTGGATCCAACACTTTTCCAATTAAATTAAAGTATGAATTTTCTTAATAATGACTATTCAAAAGAAAATAAATATATATACCCAAATGAAGGAAGGTTACAACCTTTCAATGCTTTATTTATCAATAGCATGTAGGAGTTTAGACTCCTCCATTAGGCCTTTCTGAAATTCCTCTCGATATTTCTTTAGTTGTTGGTCATTCAACATGAATGGTTACATTGAACATTTTACTTTAATTTAAAACACACCAAAAGGATATTATTACTATATATGTCCCAGGACATTTTTACCAAAGATTACTAGATAATAGTTTCACCCTTGAATAAAATTGGATTAATTTTTTTTTAAATTCTCTTTTCTGGATCAAATTTTCATGGTAAGATTTGGTTTTCTACTTTTACAGTAGTGGGTTATCATATTTGTCTCTATTAAATTACTCAAGATCCATTATTTCTAGTTTCCTTTGTTCTCCATCATTCCTACACTCTAGTTTTACTTTTTTTAAATCACAGTAGGTGTTGTGATATAACTCAATTGGAAAGTGACAATTTTTTTCATAAAGAAATCGGTAGGGATAAATACCTAATGGGGACTTGTAGGTAGTTATATATAACCATAGTGCATCTTTTATTTTCTTAATAAAATCCTTGTGGTTGGGATGTATGGTATTCCAAAATATTCTTCTGAATTATATAATGGAAACTTTATCTAGTCCATTTTTCAATGGGTGGTAGGTATCATCCCATATTTCTTCACGAGGGCCTCTATATTCTTTTTACAGAAATGGGTTTCTTGGTCACTAGTTATAGCTCGATGTATTCCAAACCTACAAAAAATAATTTATTATTTAAATTAAATAATAGCTTTTGAGTTATATATATGAGTGCATTTGGCCTCAATCTAATTAGACACATAGTCTAATTTAAAAAAGAAATAAGAAAATACAAATGAAAAAGAAAATGGGTCAATGAAATCAATTACATATACATTGAATATTTCAAAAAAAAACATTTTTGGGTATTTTCTTGTATTTTGGAAATTATACCAGTAAAATATAATTTTTGGCATGTTTTACAAAAATCATGTGAATTTTTAAATATTGAGGGACAAAACAATCAGGCTTCCAAATTTTTTATAGTAGTTCTTTGAGGTCTAAAATGGCCTCTACATGCAAGTGTATGACAAAAATATTGAACAAAATTTATCTCTTCCTCAACAATTTAACATCTAATTACTTGTTCATTGAAACTTTTCAATAAATTAGGGTCTTCCAAAACATAGTGTATTGATTCAGATTTTAATTTAGCAGTTTGATTAATATAGAATAAGAAACATAATTTTTTTAACTAGAAGATTTACTATGTCAGCATACAAGGGAACTTGGGTTAGGATATATAATATCTCACTATGGAAATAATCATGAAAACTAGCCTTTGGAATTAGTTATAACTTGACAGTGTGAGGTAGCCAGCTCTGGTGGTCAACCATTATATTTTAAGATCCCTTTTGTCCTTAATCTATATGGAAAACTCTTATAGAAACAAAATACATCCCAATAGTCTATGATTTTCATTAGTATTCTAGATAAAATATCTTAAGGCTTCATGACCATAATGAATAATTACTTTAATTATTAAGGGATAAGAATAATTTTTTATAAATATACTAAAATAAGAGAAAACACCTTCTCTATTGGTTTGTAGTTAATCTAATTAGTTTCAAAGTTTTTTGGAATATAGTGTATCACTTGTTGAATCCTATAAATATTTTGGAATAAAATGACCCCTAAAACTCTATTAGAAGCATTACATAGTATCTTAAATGGGTGAATCTTGTTTTGTAAAGAAATAATAGGGAAAATGGCTAATAATTCTATTAATTTATCAAAATCTATCCCACATGCATCATTTAATAAAAACATAGTTTTTCATTGAGTAGGTTAGTTAGGGGAAAATAAATTTTTCTAATGTCTTGAATAAGCTGTCTATATAATCCAACATGGACTAAAAATGATCTAATTTCTCTTAAAATTGGGGGTTTGGGTAGTGTATAAATGAAATCAAATTTGTATTTATCAACTTTAATTCCATCCTTAGAGATTAAATGACCTAAAACATTTCCTTTTTTCAACCATTAAATAAAATTTTTAAAAATTTAAAACCAATTGTTTCTCAATAAATATTTATAAAACCTTTTCTATTTTATCAATAAAATTTGGAATGCTAATTCCATGAATATTGAATTCATCAAGGAATACCTCTAATAAGATCCTAATCAGCTTTGAGAAAATGATTACCATGCAGTGTTAAAAGGTACATGGGGCATTGTATAGATTGAAAGAAATCCTTTAGTAGGAAAATTTACCAAAGGGTCATGTAAAAGTGGTATTGTCTTTGTAACATGGTTCCATTGGAACATGAAAATATCCATAAAAAACATCAGGGTAACAATAATTTCATTTCCTAACTACTCTATTTATAATTTTATCTACAAAGGGAATGGAGAAGTGTTATTTTCTAGTCACATGGTTTAACCTCATACAATAAATACTAAATCTCACATTATTGTGGATTCTGTTGGGTACAAATTCATTGTTTTTGTTATTCAAAATTGTGTAATCAATTTTCTATGGGACAATTTGAATGGGACTCACCCATTGGGATTCTAATATGGGATATATTAGTTTATATTTTAAAAGTCTTTCTACTTCCCTTTTTACTACGTATAATAGGGTTGGGTTGAATCTTCTCTAGGGTTGTCTCACTGACTTGGATCCATCTTCTAACAATATTATATGACTAAAAGTATCAGAGATAATTCATGGAATGTCTTTCAATGTACATTCTATGAACATAGAATTATTTTCAAGAGTACGCATCAGTTGATTTTCTCATATATGATCTAAGTTATTGTAAAATATGACTGGAAGTTTCTTATCCTCCATTAAAAATTCATATTTTAAATTTTAGGGAAGAAATTTTAATTCTATCTTTAGAGGGATTTTCTAGAGATTATTTCATTTTTTATTCTCCATGTGATAAACTTTCACAGTCAAGGAATATTTATTAGTATCAAATTTTAGTAACTCATCAAAATAATTTTCATCAATTTTCTCAAAATTTTCAACACCCAAAACCATTTCAACATTAAATTAATTTTCAAAAATAGATTTTTCCAACAGGTTTGGTGTTTACAAGGATTATTTTAGTATAATTATGTCATTGAAAATTTCAATTTCCTCCATAAAGGAACATGAGAGATAAAATGTTTTAATATAAAAACATAATGTTCTTCATATGGGTGTTTCATCGAATCAAGGATATTTAAATCTGCTATCTTCTAACCAAAATAATGGTAAGGGTACCTTTATTGAAATATATGATGGATTTAGAAGTTTTGAGGAATATTCTGACTAAAATAATGGGATATTTATCTTTACCTTTTACTTCCTCCATATTGAGAATGTAGAATTAATAAGGGAATGGTTATCCTTGTACACTTACCAAAACATCTTCAATGAAACCTATAGGGTATGCAATGACATTGTTGGCTAGTTGTACGATGACATGGGTGTGTTTATGTTCTCTCATCTATAAATAAGAATAAATATAATAATAAATTTTATTAATTGAAACTCCCAAGTCACATAGTGAGTTAGAAAATGTGAGTTTCCTAGTTGTGTAGGGATGATAAATAGTACTTGGATCTTAATTGTTTTTAGGGGATTTGAGGGGTAAGAAGAGAAAAAAATTCATACATAGTCATACCTCTTCATTTCATCTCAGTCTCCTTATACCGATGCACATGTCCATAATTAATTTTTCATACCTTGGAATCTAGATAATGGATTTCAGTAAGGGGATATTAATCTCTATATTTTGGAATATTTCTAGAATCTCTTTCTACAATAAATACTCTATATTTTTCTAGGTTCTTTCATCCTTATAGGGAAGGTAGGTGGGGTTTGTTGTGGGTTTTCAATGTTTTTTCTTTTTTATATTGATGAAATATTTACAAAATCCTTCTCTAGTTCTTTTTCATGGGAATATTCTTCATATGCATGATTTTTTTTCACTTATAGATTTTACTTTTAGGGGTGATCCTTTACTGTCTTCTAGTTATTTTACACTTCTTAACTTAATATAACTTTCATTTCCCTTGGGGATTGTAATTTTCTAAGCATGAAGATTACCCAATCCTTCATTTACTATGTTGTTGAGGGTGGTCTTGAGAATGATGAATTTTAATTTATATTCCTTTAAGTATGACCCATTATTTTTTATAGTGGTGTTTTGATTATTTTGAGATTCTTTTACCTATCTCAACATGTCCTTCATGGAAGTTTCTTGTGTTGTTCCTTGCTAGTAGCTAATAGATGTTTGAAAATTCTACCTCTAGAATAGAGGAAGTTGAAAAGGTTTTTTAGAAGCCTATTGGAATATATAACTAAGGGTTAAACTTAACCTACTTTCAAAATGTTGTTATTTAATTTTTTGGGTGTAGATGTATTTTATATTCATTAATATAAAATATTCAAATTTATATTAAAATATAAAAGTGAATTGTTAAAATATATAACTAAAATTTTTAATCAAGGTGATTAACTATTAAAATCTATAAGTAATGTGTTATATTTGTTTTTCATGAGTAGTAATTCATGTAGATTTGAGTCTATCATGTGGGTCCTATATGATTTTCCTCTAACAACCCTTTATGCCTGACTTATTGTGAAGTAACCTTGGGGGGGGGGGGTATAAATCCATACAATAACTCTTTAATTGTTTTTTGAAACTGGATCACATTCTCACACGATTAATAGCTTATTTTATTGATATTTGGAGTTCATTTAAGATAATAAACAATAAAAAATAATTTAAAGAATCATCCAATTAACCGAGACATGGTGTAAATTCCTTTAATCACGTTCGAGTGTTCAATAAATATTTTCCAGCATCCTTTATTATTTTTCATGAACTCGTTGTGAATTATCAAAACACATTGATATTTTTTATTCATAAATTTTATTTCTTCATGAATTTACTCTCACTTCATCCCCATAACCAGTTTGGGGGATTATCAAAATGAATCACAACGTAAACACCATTCAACATTGATTACATTTCTTCAAATAAATGTTACTTTCCCTTTAAGATCATCATTAAACATTCTTTTAAAAACCCATGTTTGAATCCATATAGTTACTTAAACATGCATAAAACTTCAAAGAATATAAATATATTTTTATATATAATAACATTCACTGATTTTTTACTTCCATCATTTTTGGGATATAACATGTAATAATAGGTAGACTGATTGGTTCACAATCTTCCATATAAAATATTTTAAAAATAAATTTTTCATATTTATACTATAAGAGAAATGTAAAATCTATATTTTGAGATAAATAGAAAACTACAAAAAATGTAAATTTATTTATTAGATAAATCTAATTTTTTATTAATCTTATAAATTATTCACAAATTTTAAATTGTGAATGATAAAAAATATTGTAATCAACATGTATAAGCACTATCATTTGATTTCCATAATCTTTCATAACATAAAGATATTTGGTCCTCCATATATCTAAAAAAATTCTATATTTTCATAAAGTAGTCCAATCTTGATTACATATATTTTAGTTCTTACATTGGACCATACATTATATTTTTATATATAAACATATATCTATCATCATAATTAATACAAATGTAATTAGGGTAGTAAATGTATATCTCTGTTTACAGTAGTAAATTGAAAAATGATTATTTCACATTCATCTAAAATAGTTTTAACTTAGTAATGAAAAAATATCAAGAAATATTTAAAATTATTTTAACATTATAAATACGGTAAATGTAACATCATTGAAAATTATTATTTTTTACATTTAAAAATGTTTTGTTATAAACATATGGTATTATATTAATTGGTATTTTCATGAAATATTCATGTCATTTAATGAATTTATATAATAAAATATATTTTTTAATTTTATTGATATATCCAAAATAATTTTTCTATCATTTGATGTTCCAATATCTTAATTGTTTTTTTAGGGATTGATAGAGCCATTAAAAAATATTATAATTTTTAAACATTAAAAATAATATATATATATGTAATATTTTGTAACACCCCTGGTTTAAAATTAAGTTTTATGTTTTTTGAATGATTCCATGATCCAATAAAATACATAAATTTTTGAATGAAAATAAATAAGTAGTAAGCACATTATTTATACAAATACCATAATACATCCTTAACATAAAAAAACTAAACCATTAACCCCACGACTATCGATAATAAAACAATTGGAAGACCACCAATAAACACAATGATGCTAATCGGGTAGTTCTCATCTTTTCGATCTGATAGAAGCGAAAATGTTATCGCAAGAACAATAACAATGAAACTAAAAATAATAGGAACATATAAAACCATCTCCAAAAATAGTGGCATGAGCATCACGATATTATTATCCTGTGTGTTTGAACGACCCTTAGAGATTGATATTTATAGAATTTTATCTGATCGTTATAAAAACTATTCGTTATAAGTTTTAAATTAAAATTGAGAAATGAAATATGATAATCATTGATATAAATATACACATATTGAAATAGTATTGATTTGAATATTATTATGAAATAAATTTTTTTTAAAAATCTTTAATAAATTATTTTAATAGTGAAATAATAATAATATTGATAGTAATATTAATAATAATAATGTTTTAAATATTAAAATACATATATTTTGGAAATTTATGAAAATAATAACATTACATATCTTCTTAATATGTATATATATATATAACGAAATAAATTTAATTTTTTTATAACTAAATAAATAAATAAAAATTGCATATTCACAAATATATCATATGAAAATGTATCATTAACATTGTTCTTATTTTAATATATAAAAAGGTATTATTATATGAAAATAAAATATATTATATATACATATCATGATAAAACAATAAATAATATTAATTAAAACGGATAAAAAAATGAATGGATGAGTTGTGATTTAAAGAGGTGGGGTCTCGATGAGGATAGGGGTCCATCAGGTTTCCTTTCAACGTAAAGGCATGTCGATCCATGGAGATTCATCCGAGCAGTGAACTAAATTTGAGGCACTCCATGCGGTTCACGCCAAGTTGAGCAGGTCTGAGAAAGGTCTCCGTGAGGATGTTCAAACTCGTATGGGTTTCCATTCGGAAAATCAAATGTGGACCGAATAACCAGATCTATTTCGTGATTAATGTTTCAATTTACATGAGGTAGGATGAGTATTGCTTCCAATATCCATATCTGATAGGTATATCTTGTTTCTTTTGTCTACATTAGCCAATGTGTATATGTTTAATGATGGAATCGCCTAGGAATTGGATCATTGATGACATTTTTGTTGATTTCTTCATATTTGTTTCTCGAAGTCGCCATATGCACTATATTAATCTTTTCTGATAACGATGTCCCCTACAAGTTTCCATTATTTTAATTTTGTAATCATCCAAAATCCTTATGATATCTTATCTGATTGAACTGATTTCATTATATTAAATACATGTTTTCTATCCTTCTTTAACCATTGGCTATTTTTTTCGGATCATCTTGTGCGGTTGTATATTGATGCTTCACGAAGAAGCTCTAATTTAACTAAATTATACAATATACAATGCATCTATCACCATTTGGATGAATAAATAATTATTTTCCTTGGATCGTCATTTTCTAGCTTGTTATTGTTGTGCCTATATTTTCTATGTCATGCGTAGGCAGAGATATTTAATAAACAAAGGTTTAAATAAATTTTTTTTTATCAATGAACAGTAAAATACTGGCTCTATATAGGCCATCCTTTGGAGTTCTCTTAGAATATATTTTATAAGCCTTAGAGTGAGGGGATTAGAGAGATAGAGATTAGGAGATATGAAGAAATTGAAAAGGGTCTCCTACAAATGAAAATTTTACGGGACCTTTATCTATTTATCTCATGTTATAATTTCTATTTTCCAATTTTACACAATTCCTTTATTATTTTAATTATTTATTTAATTAAATCTTTCATTTTTTTTATAAAAATTATGTTCAAATTTAGTTTTATGTATGGATTTATTCATACTTTAATTACAATTCCATTATTATTTTAGCAAGGGATAGTTTTATTTTGTTTTCATATTAATCTATTTTAAGATAATTAGAAGAGAAAAATTAGTTCATTTATTTCAAAATTATTATTTTAGTTTTCAGATTATATGTAAGGATTATTTTTATTAAAAAATGTTTTAGGATTAATTTATATATATTTGGAAGGTAGTTACATCATACAAAAAGAATTAATAAATTTTTATTGTTAAATTTTGAATATGATGTTTTATTAAAACATAATTTTATTTAAAAGTTAGTCATTTTTTTTGGAATGACTATATTCAAAAATTACATATGTCGTTTATGAAATGGATTAATTTCTAGTATATTTTTATGCTTTCTGGTTTGATATTGGAATAAAATCCTTGTTCATATTTCGTATATATAAATTTATATATGTCCATGAAATTAAGTTCTTCAAAGGATATACATATATATTCATGAAAGAGTGAATGCATATGAAATGATATTGATAATTTCATGTGTGACATAAAGATTTCATGAGATTATTAATACTTTATATATTCATTACATTATTTCACGAATAAAAGTAATTAAACAAGTATGTCGTTGGAAATTTTTATTCAAGATTGAATTTTAAAAATGGTTAAAATTATAATGATATGAAAATCATGTATTTCAGAAAATGTATAGATAATTGGATGTTTATGAAAGGTATGGGTGATAAAGGTTTGGTCATAACCAATCATGAAATTTTAATGCAATGGAATTTCATAAGTATATATACATACATATATAATCATATATATAAATATAAGTGTAATATGTATTTTAATGCAATAACATGTTTCCAAAATTTAAAACTCTAGTGAAAATTATATGTATGTACGGTAAGCTAAAAAAATGTTTTATAAAGAAAATGCTTCTTAAACATTGTAAATACGATAAGGAGTTGGATAATTAATCCATCCCTCAAGTGGGTAGGCCCATGATAGCCTTCAAGGTTCCAAGTGACCTCAGTCGTTTTGTTTTTAAGATCTTGCTTAATATTTTCAATCGAATCACTGTATTAATTTAAAATTATTTGAAAAATATAATTATTTTTCAAATAATTATTTTAAAAATGTATTTCTAATTTAATATTTCAAATGTATTATCAATGTAATATTTTTAAAAGGGATTTATCATAGGTTTTTAAAACCCTTTACTGGGAAATTGAACACTCATCCTTTTATTTTCGAATGATTTTTAATAGGTACCTTAGGATATTATCATAGATGAAATCAATTTTGGAGTTAGCAGGAAAAAAAGCGTAGTTGAAAGTGGTTTTATTTTTGTTTAAACTCTAATAAATGTATGTCTTTGTCAAAATCCTCCAGAACCTAGACCCATAAAAGGTCCTCGTTTGTTTAAAGTGTCATGTAATTGTTAATTTTCTTTTAAAAAAAATTTACAGAACATTTTTTTAAGCACTGAGTCCTGAAGAGCGGGCTCGGGGCGTTATAATTGGTATTAGAGGCATGGTCTAGATAACTCTGGAAATTTATTACCCTTTGATAAATTGAGTGCCCTTTTTCAGTCAACATTCTTCATTGTAAATTCCAGATTGAAGGAAAGAGAACTCAAACAAGTCTCTTAGGCCTTCCAGATGAATTACTTGCTAATATCATGGAAAAATCATGCAATGAAAAATCTAAACCCTACAGATCCATGAAACTTTCCTGTAAACGGATTTATAAGATATCAGGAACACCTGATATACTTTGTTTTCATTGTGGTTCTAGTTTCATCTTTGAAGACATTAGACAGATTCAATGTCGCTTCTGTAGATGCCAATGGACATATTACGAAGGACTTTTTAGGTGCTTTACCATGTTTGAGTGGCCGAAATCAATCTCAACTTTTTATAGAGTAGCTGAATAAGGGAAGATTCTCCCACCTTATATATGTAAACTTTTAATCTTTTGCTTCACAGGAAGAATTTACTATGACTTTGAAACTATTGAAGACAATGCAATGAGACTTTATTATAGAAATCAAATTCAAGATGACCTTCTTGGATACTATTTTGATTATCATTCCTTGAGGACTGTCTTTCGGTGCCTACATCCGTACAACCCCTCTTTCACAAGTTGTGTTTGGGTAAAGGAAGTAGAGGATTTCAAAGACACTTTGAACTTTAATCTCATAGGTAGATATAGAAACCATGGAAGACAACTGTATAGAACTTGGGGAAATCATGTGAGACTCAAAATAGATGAGAATTAGAAGCAATAAGTGTAAATTAATTGTGATGGCGCAATTCAATTAAGTGGGGGAGAATGTAACACCCTAGGTTTAAAATTAGGTTTTATGTTTTGTCAATAATTCCATGATGCAATAAAATACATAAATTTCCGAACGCAAATATATAAGTAGTAAGCCCATTATTTATACAAAGACCATAATACATCTTTAACACACAAAAACTAACCCATTAACCCAACCGATATCGGTAATAAAATAATGGTAAGACCACTGATAAACACAACGATGCTGATCAGGTAGTTCTCATATTTTGGATATGATAGAAGCAAAAATGTTATAGCAAGAACAATAGTAATGAAACTAAAAATAAGATGAAAATATAAAACCATATCCGAAAACAGTGGTGTGAGCGTCGCGATATTATTTTCCTGTGTGTTTGAACAACCCTTAGACATTGATATTTATAGAATTTTTATCCAACTGTTATAAAAACTATCCATTATAAGTTTTAAATTAAAATTGATAAATGACATATGATAATCATTGATATAAATATTGAATTATAGAAGCAGTATTGATTCGAATATTATTATGCAATAAACAAATTTTAAAAATATTTAATAAATTATTTTAAGAGTAAAAGAATAATAATAATAATAATAATGTTTTAAATATTAAAATACATATATTTTGAATATTTATGAAAATAATACCATTACATATCTTATTAATATGTTAATATATATATATAATGAAATAAATTTAATTTTATTAAAAATAAATAAATAAATAAAGATTTCATATTCACAAAAATATAATATAAAAATACATCATTAACATTGTTCTTATTTTAATATATAAAAAGGTATTATTATATGAAAATAAAACAAATTATATATATATATCATGATAAAAAAATAAATAATAATAATTAAAACAGATAAAAAATGAATTGATGAGTCGTGATTTGATGAGGTGGGGTCTCGACGAGGATAGGGGTCCGTCGGTTTTCTTTTTGGCATAAAGGCAGGTCGATCCATGGAGCCTCATCCGAGTAGCAAACTGAATCTGAGGCAATGCATACGGTTCACGCAGAGTTGAGAAGGTCTGAGCAAGGTCACTATGAGGATGTTCAAACTCGGATGGGTTTCAATTCAGAAAATCAAACGTGGACCGAAGAACCAGATCTACTTCACGATTAGTGTTTCAATTTACTTGAGGTGGGATGATTATTGCTTCCAATAACCATATCCGATAGGTATATCTTGTTTCTTTTGTCTATATTAGCCAATGTGTATATGTTTAATGACGAAATTGTCTAGGAATCAGATCATTAATTCCATGTTTGTTGATTTATTCATATTTTTTTCTCAAAGTCTCCATCTACACTATGTTAATGTTATCTGATAACGATGTCCCATGCAATTTTCCATTATTTTAATCATTTTAATCATCCAAATCCTTATGATATCTAATCTGATTAAACCGATTTCATTATATTAAATACACGTATTCTGTTTTTCTTTAACCATTTTCTATAATTTTTTTTTCAGATCATCTTCTGTGGTTGTATATCGAAGCTTCATGAAGAAGATCTGATTTAACTAAATTATACAATATACAATGAATCTATCAAAATTTGGATGAATAAATAATTATTTTCCTTAGATCATCATTTTATGGCTTATTGCTGCTATGCCTATATTTTCTATGTCATGCGTAGGCAGTGATATTTAATTAACACAGGTTTAAATAAAAAACAAATTTTTGTTAATGAACAATAAAATAGTGGCTCTATATAAGCCATCCTTTGGAGTTCTCTTCGAATGTATTTTATAAGCCTTAGAGTGAGGGGATTTGAGAGAGATATTATGAGATAAAATAAGTTGAAAAGGGTCACCTACAAAATAAATTTGTAAGGGACCTTTATTTTTTATCTCATGTTATAATTTCTATTTTCTAATTTTACACAATTTTGTTATTATATTAAGGATTTATTAAATTAAAGATTTCATGTTTATGTTTCTTTTATCAAAATTATTTTCAAATTTAGTTTTATGTAAAGGATTTATTCATTCTTTAATTACAATTCCATTATTATTTTAGCAAGGGATAGTTTTATTTTATTTTCATATTTATCAATTTCAAGATAATTAGAAGAGAAAAATTAGTTCATTTATGTCAAATTTAAGATTTTAGTTTTCAGATTATGTGTAAGGGGTATTTGTATTAAAAAATGTTTTAGGATTAATTTATATATATGTTGAAGGTGGTTACATCATACTAAAAGAATTTATAAATTATTATTGTTAAATTTTAAATATGATGTTTTATTAAAACATAATTTTATTTAAAAGTTAGTCATTTTTTTGGAATGACCGTATTCGAAAATTACATAGGTCATTTATGAAATGGATTAATTTCAATTATATGTTTTTTCTTTCTAGTTTGATATTGGCATAAAATCCATGTTCATATTTCGTATATATAAATTTATATATGTCCATGAAATTTGGTTCTTCAAAGCATATATATATATATTCATGATAGAGTGAATGCAAATGAAATGATATTGATAATTTCATGTGTGACATAAATATTTCATGTGATTATTAATACTTTATATATTGCTTTCATTATTTCATGAATAAAATTAATTAAACAAGTATGTCGTTGGAAATTTTTATTCAAAATTTCTTTTTTAAAATGGTTGAAATTATAATGATATGAAAATCATGTATTTCATAAAATGTTAAGATACATGGATGTTTATGAAAGGTATGGCTGATAAAGGTTTGGTCAGAACCAAACATGGAATTTTAATGCAATGGAAGCTCATAAGTATATATACATACATACCTAATCATATATATAAATATAAGTGTAATATGTATTTTAATGCAGTAACATGTTTTCAAAATTTAAAACTCTAGTGAAAATTATATGTAAGTAATGAAAACTAAAAAAATATTTTATAAAGAAAATGGGGCTTTAAATTTATAAATACGATAGGGAGTTGGATAATTAATCCATCCCTAAAGTGGGTAGGCCCAAGATAGACTTCAAAGTTTCAAGTGGCCTTAATCGTTTTGTTTTTCAGAGCTTGCTTATTATTTTCAATTGAATCTCAGGATTAATTTAATTTTTTTTTCAAAGTATAATTATTTTTCAAAGAATTATTTTACAAATGTATTTATAATTTAGTATTTCAAATGTATTATTAAAGAAATATTTTTAAAAGGGATTTATCATAGGTTTTCAAAACCCCTTACTGGGCAATTGAACACTCATCCTTTAATTTTCAAATGATTTTTAACAGGTACCTTAGGATATTTTCATAGATGACATCGCTTTTAGAGTTAGTACACGCAGAAGTGTAGTTGGCAGTGGTTTAATTTTTGTTTCAACTCTAATAAATGTATGGTTTTGTCTCTATGTTCCATAACCTAGACCGGTAAAAGGTCCTCGTTTGTTTAAAGTCTCGTGTAATTGTCAAGTTTTTAAAAAAAAAATAATTACACAGAATTTATTTGAAGCACCGAGTCCGGAAGAGCAGGCTCAGGGAGTTATATATTAATTTAATTATAAACATACAATAATATTTATATTTACATATATAATAATATACAGTTTATATATTTATAAATTATATATTTACATATGTTTTTTATAGATAAAAGGTTGCAATTTAAAAAATTGAAAATAATTAGTGGTATAAAAAATATGATTTAAAAACTAAAATTTTTAAAAGTATCTAACCTTCATTTAAAAAATGGTTAAAATGATTTATTTTATTTCCCTAAGTAGTATCTTTTTAAGAAGGGGGTCAATTGAAAAACACAATGAAAAACACATTAAAAACACCACTCTTAAATTAATAATATTATAGATGGAATATAAACTACAGATTGGAAAAAATGAATCATAAAAAAATAAAGCTTATAGTGGAAAATAAACCCAAGAATTAGTATTAAAAATGGTTTCTTGGAAATGATTTTTTTTATTGATAAAATTTTTTCCTTTATATTTTCTAACTACTAATGAATTCAAGTATTTTAAATTAGAAATATCATTAAATATTATGGATATTAGAAGAAACTCTGGATAATGATATGGGAATGATTCAATCCCACTATCTAGACATGTTCATGCTCACAAAATAGTATATAAAATAAATGAACTAAGAGACATGGATATGTAAAATTTTAGCGACCCTATCCTTTTTACACATAACATTAAATGATTTTAAGCATAATTAAACACCAAATTACAAGCCAAGGATTGTAAAGTCAAGTATCTTGGTAGACTTGGTACATAAAACTGAGAAAAGGGGACTAAATAAAACATTAATGTTTTTAATATTCACATTGAACTCCTAACATACATTGTTCTTATACATATTCATAGGATAACCTGGGGATAACATGAATAATGGGATGATCTAAAAAGCCCAGTATGGGAATAAACATAATAATAAATCTTAGCATATGGGTTAGAAAACAAAACAAAATGATATAAAAAGGCATGGTACATTATTTAACATATAGAATAATAACATATAAAACA
The DNA here is from genome assembly GCA_963277665.1 of Viscum album. Taxonomy (NCBI): domain Eukaryota; kingdom Viridiplantae; phylum Streptophyta; class Magnoliopsida; order Santalales; family Viscaceae; genus Viscum; species Viscum album. Next base: position 362,798,383 of record OY728155.1, on the reverse strand, counting down.
TGGGATAATATAAATATGGAGTCATAGTAATGTGGAAGAAACCTAAAACATTACTTTATCATGATTCAAGGATCATTGAACACAGGGGATCACAAGTCAAGGTTAACCACCAGGACCATTGCACATAGTAACCTGAGTCAAGGATAACCACCAAGACCGTTGCACACAAAATCTCATGAGACTTAACTTTACCCAATTAATTAGAGATATATATGGTCAAACCCATCTTAACATGTTCATGCATATGTTTTCCACATAAATAATCATACATAATAAATCATATATAAACATAAGGGTACCCATGGAAATAAATGGGTATCATAATCATATCATAATAAATGGGTGTATTATACAAGTGTCTATGAATGAAAGGAATTAAAAAATACATGGAAATCCATATTGTAAAATATTCATTTATCATGGTAAGTGATTTCAAATGTAAGTGATAACATGTAAGAATAGTATTTAAGAAATTTTAGCACAAAAACAATTTAGCGCAATTTTAAGGAAAATACTAAAGAGAATTTAAAACAGAAAATAGAATAATATTTTGTATAAAACCAGAAGTGAAAAAATAATATTTTCATAATAAAAATAATTATTTTATAAAAACAATGCTGGATTAAAACAAATGTTAGAGTGCACATGAAATTGTGCCAGAATTTGGGATGTTCCCTTAAAATCGGCTTTCTTATAAAAAAGAATTGAAAAGGGAAACAATTAAAAATATGTATATCCTAGAAATATAATGATAAATAGATCATTATATATAAGTTTGTAACATATAAAATATATTTATAATTATTTGAATAAAAATAAAATATAACTTCATTTTGGTAAAAATAGAGATAGAACAACCCGAAGAAATAATGGAGGTTTGGGTAGAATCCCTTACCAAAAGTATGAATGTGTTCTTCACTTGGTTTTCAATGTCATGAATAAATAAATTAAATTAATTAATTAATATTTATAAAACCTCTTCTACATGTAATTGATTTATTATAACCTTATTAAGTTCATTAATGACCTTTTTGATTGGTTAAGAGGTTCAATTTCATTGTTTGGGAGCGTTTGTTTCCTTGGTTTTTAGGATTGGTTTACTTATATACATATAAGGATAAAAATGTAAGATGAAAATGGTTATCAAGAATCGAAGTTGTATATTATTATTTAAAATCAATAATATCACATGGTTGTAAAATTCATTTGGTTATTTGGAGTGAAGATGAATCATTATTATAAAACTTTAATGATGACAATTTGAGTTAGTTGGTGGTTTTTTTATCACAACAAACTCATTTTTCTTTATAAATAAATACCATGTTTAAAAAATATTAAAGAACCATAAATAAGACATAAGAAATATATTATAGTCTGGTTCAACCATAAAAATGGTTTCTTGACCATAATTTAATATGGTAATAGAAATTGGAATCCCGTTGTCCTTGAATATGATAAATTGTGACATATTTGATGGTGTTTTTGAATCTAGTATAAAAAGAGAGTAAATGAGAGATGATTATGAATTATTCCATTATAATAAAAAAAATTACATAAATTTAAGGAACTTTATTTATCAAAACATTTCAATTAAAGGAGGTGAGGAAAGAATAATAAAGAAAGGAACTTGAAAAAATAATAAAAAAATTTAAAAGAGGAATTTACCTCTTGAATTTGTCTTCCTTGAGAGCCCCTTTAGGGGAGAGGATTTGGTATCTTATGAGAAAAAGGGCTTATGGATGAGGGTTTGAACTTTTGAGGATATTTTAGAAGAATTTGGACTAGGCACAAGTCTTGAGATGTGTGAGGAGAGGAGGTAAAGATGGGTGGTATTTATAGTATAAGAGAGGAGGGGTTTCCCATTATTTTTTATCATTAGTTTAACATTTTTTCTCAACTATGAATATAATTTATTATTATGACCAAAAATAGTAAATAAATCACATTATTTTTATACAGTGTCTATTTAAATCATTTATGACTCATGCATGATGACAAAATTTAGTTATTTAGCATTTATCATAAATTATCATATTTTACCATTCACCAAAAATTTAAGTATTTTATAAAAACTGAAAAAATTCACGCTAACCATTTTTTGACATATAGAATTGAAAAATTAACTCTATTTAAAAGAAATAATTTTCTATATATGAGAAATTTAATTTTTAATTGAAATCAAAATTTACTTGAAAAATAAAAATTTTAAAATTAAAACTGCTTTTCTAACACCTTGAAAAATTAATTAAGGGCTTATAAAATTATATTATGATCAAAAGAAATAATAATAATAATTTATGAATTCATCTAATTAAAATAAATTTTCTTTTAATTTGTTAAATAAATTATAAAATTATAATTAAATATTTATGACTTAAAAATACCAGTACTTTTTTATTAATTTTTAAAATATCAATTTACTTATACTATAATATAATTATACTATATTGTAACTTATAATTTGGATATATTTTATTTATACTTTCATTGCTGAAGTTATTATTATATTGGCCAATTTACTACTCGTTAGGGCCATATTACTACTCCAAATTTCATTTTACTATTTCATCGGTATATGTTACTTAACTTCTAGAGATACCTTTTATTTCTCTAATTATTCATTTATAATGTTTTTAATGTGTTCTATAAGTAATATTATGTGATTATACTATAAGATATAATTATAATAAGAGAATTCAATTGATAAAATATTGGGTCGTTACATTCTTCCCCACCTATGAAATTTCACCTTCGAAATTTTGTTTTACAATCTAAGATATAAATTGGTGTGGGTAATTTTACATCATTACTTCCTACAATTTAAATGTTTCCTCTTCATACCTATAGTTCTACCATAGTACTTTGATCAGGTGAGTAGTCTTGTTGCATAGAACTTTATCTCTACGATCCAAGATCTCCACTGGCTGATCCTCAAAATAAATATCATTCTAAAATTGTACAAACTCTAAAGAGAGTACATGTAAAGGATCTAGTATGTAGTTCCTTAATAGGGATATGTGTAATAAATTATTTACTTTATACATGGTAGGTGGATGTTCTACTCGATTTTCCACAGCTACAAGAAGATCAAGAATCTCAAAGGGGCCGATGTACATGGGAGATAACTATATTTTCTTCCCAAATCTCATGACCTTCTTTCATAGAGATATGTGGAGGAATGCCATGTCTCTATATTTAAACTCAAGGTCTCATCAACAATTATCTGCATAAAGCTTTTGTTGACTTTGGGATGCCTTGATGTGTTGCTGAATGGTTTTCACCTTCTCCACCATTTCTTAAACAATTTCATGTCCTAGCAGCTTACATTCACCGAATTCTTCCCAACACATCGGTGTTTTTAACCATTTCCCAAAAAGGGCTTCATATAGTGCCATTTGGATGTTGTAGTGGAAAATATTATTGTAATAGAATTCGTCCAATGGAATTTTTTAGTCCCATCCTCCTTTGAATTCCATAGAACATGATCTCAACATATCTTCTAGTTTCTAAATAGTTCGCTCAAATTGGCTTTCAGTTTGAGGATGATAGGAAGTACTAAAGTTTAGCTCGCTTTTTAGAGAATTTTGGATACTCTTTTATAAATTTATGGTAAATCTCATATCTCTATCAGATGAAATCAATAGTGGTACTACATGATGACTTACCACCTCTTTTATGTACATCCAAACATGTTGATCAAATGAGAAGTCCTCTAAAATTGCGATAAAGTGAGCTATCTTTGTAACAATATCCACAATGACCCATATAGAATTATTTCCTATAGATTTCCTTGGAAGTACAGTGAAAAAGTCCATGGTAATGTTCTCCCACTTCCATGTTGGTATGGATAGTGGTTTCATCATCCCATTGGTCTTTTTTCTTTCAGACTTCACTTATTGAAAAACTAGGCACTTTGTTGTATACTCAGTAATCTCCATCTTCTTATTATTCAACTAAAAGTTCTATAATATGTCTAGATACATCTTTGTGCCCCCTAGGTGAATAGAGAAGGTTGTGTATGTGCATCATTCAAAATAACCTTCTTTATATCTGGATCATATGGTATATATAATCATGACACAGATATTACAAATACGTCCTCATTAAATGAAGGATCACAACGGCCAACTCCAGATCATGTGTGGGATATTTTTTCTCATGTATTTTAAACTTCCTTTAGGCATAGACTATCAATTTATCATTTTTCATCAGTACACAACCTAATCCTTTCTTTAAAGCATCACTGTACACCACAACGATTTATCCAATTGTAAGAAGTGTGAGTACTGGTGTAGTGATAAGCCTCTTTTTGAGATCCTTAAAGCATTCCTCACATTATTGAGTCTATAAATTCTTCACCCCTTCTATTTCAACATGGTCCTTGGGTTTGAAAATCATGAAAATTTCGTCATAATTTGTCGGTAATACCTAGCTAGACCAAGGAATCTACATATCTCCATTATAGATGTTGTCCTGGGCCACTCTTCAGTTTCCTTTGACATGGAAGGGTCTACAAATATCCCTTTATTAGTGATAACATTACCTAAGAACAGTACTTACACCATCTAGAACTCACATTTACTATACTTTTCATATAATTTCTCCCTTTAAAAAGTCTTTAGCATAGTATTTAAATTCTCCTTATGTTCCTCCTTATTCTTGGAGTATATCATAATATCCTTGATAAAGACAACAAAAAAATTGTCAAGTTAATCTCTAAAGACTCTATTCATTAAATCAATAAATTTTTTAGAGAATTAGTTACTCAAAAGGGAATCACTATGAACTCATAGTGTCCACACCTTGTTCGAAAGACAATCTTGGGAATATCTTTTTACCTTACCTTTAATTGGTGATATCCTGACCGAAGGTAAACCTTAGAGAAATTACTGGTCGCACGAAGCTGATCGAACAAGTCATATATCCAAAGTAGGTGATAACTATTAATTATTTTGATTTTATTAAGCTCATTATAATCAATGCAGTGGCATATTGAACCATCATTCTTCTCGAAAAAGAGGACTAACGCTCCCCATAGTGAATCTCTTGGGTGCATAAATCCATTTTCTAGATTCTCTTATAACTACTTCTTCAGTTATTACAGCTCTATGATGGATATTATATAAGTTTTATTTGATATAGGTAGAGATCTAGGTATAAGTTTAATTGAGAACTCAACCTATTGATCCGGAGGAAGACTAAGATATTCTTCGAGAAATACATCGGTGTAGTCCCATACAATGAGAATGTCTTCAAGCACGATTCTCTCATTTGTATCAATCATTTAACCTAGATATACATGTTCATAAGGAATTAATATCGACACTTGAGACAATTTTAAAGGAGATTAATCTTCCTTCTTTCACTTGTAAAGAATTGGAGGATTCTTCATGATGTGAAGAGAGATAAACATTTCCTAAAAGTTGATGTTGGGTTTGTATAATGATATCCAATCCATGAACAAGATAACATTGAACCACACTAAAGGAATTTTGAAGAGATTTTCTTGGAGGTTCAGTCTAAAAATGTTTACTGGGGAGGAGTTATATACTTTTGGATGTAATAATTACCCCATTTTCTATTTTCACAGATAAATAAATCTCCAAATTCTGAGGTGGTGTTTGAATAGTTCTACTAAACTTGCATGATATGAAAGAATGCGTAGCACTAGAATCAAATAGTACGTTCACTATTCATGAATGAATAACTAACATACCTATAACAAAATCATTGTTTGAATACACCTCAGCAGTAGTGATAGCATAATCCCTTTCTTGTTTCCTTAGAGGTTGTTGTTTATTGCCTCAAAAAACCCTTGTCTTAGTGAAATTGTTCGCATAGTTCCTATATTTCCAACTGTTGAAACACTGCACTACTAGATGAGTGTTGATATGAACCTTCCTTTAATGTTCCACATTCATGGTATTCTTCAAATCCCTTTGGTAGTTTCTAGCTAGATGTCTCATTCTTCCACATTTTAAGAAATTCTTGGTTCCATTTATAATGTTCCCAAGATAATTCTTCCCAAAATATTTTCATGTGGGATGATCAATCTTCATTCCATCATGGGATTTATTTGCTGAACAACCCATATTAGGCTCCATTTCCACCTTTTTTCATTGGTACCATGAGACCATTGAGATTATCCAATATCTATTTCAACTTTAAGGTAACAACGAAAAATCTCTTCATAATTGTTGAAGTCATGGGATGACGACACTTTTTGTAGACATAGATTTAGTGCACTAAAGAAGTGATCCAGCTTGATTTCAGTGTTCATCATAAAGCTGATGGCATTTATTGAAATCCTGGTGATGTTTAATTAATATTCCCTGATGGAGTAATCTTCCTTCTGATTGATTCATAGGAACACTCTTTCTATCTTGAGGTGGGGGGTTCATGGAAAATATTTATTAAAAAACATTTTCTTGAATTCCTACTAATACATGAAATAAATTTTCTCTTGGGATATTGTATTATTGATCAATGTCTTCCACTAATCAGATTCCCCATCAAAAAAAAACCTCCATCTTCAATTTCTATTCTTCCGAGCACTGGAGGACAGAGAATATCTTTTCAATAGAGTTAACACGATGTTCTATGAGGAGGGGATCATAAGATATAATAAACATGGGAGTCTTTTTCTGCATGAAGGATTCTATTGAAACATTCTATTTCCTTGTAAGAGGAGGGAAGTCCACATGATTCATGTTATTATTCATAACTTTATATGGATGAGAAAGTACTTTCATAATTTTTTGAGAACCTGTTCCCATTATATCAGACACATAATTAGGGAAATCATCACATTTACAATCACATTTATTGTTGGAATGTGTTCTTCTATTTCCCTCTATTATATAAGAAAAATAAAGTATAATCAGGGGGATTTATTGCTTAGCTATTAATCATTAATAGGAAACTTTAAACCTAAAAGGATAAATCCTTAAAAGAAAAATATATCCTAACATGAAATTCCCTAGGTTTCAATCTAGGTTATCCATGATCGTTTTCCTAAAATATATTCTTATGGGATTTTTTTTGTTCCATTAATATTGGTTCATACTAATCTTACGAATTTACCAAATTATACCCCCTAGGAGTGTCAAACTAAGAGTGCAGTAAGACTCGTTTTCATGCACCGGTTTTTGTTTGGGTCTAGCTCAAAATGATATTTTAGGATTTTACCCATAGATACAAATGTACCAGATCCACCTCCACTTGTTCATATCCAAAAAGGGATGTATTTTCTTGATAAACCACTTACTCTATACTTACCAAAATTTAGGGATGTTTTATTGTACTTAGTTTCATCCCTAAGGTTCTTAGTAAAGTGCTTTATTACTAATATTTAAAAATAAGTAGACCATACTATGATACCATCTTTAGAAACCCTATGATTTTACACATAACATTACATGATTTTAAACATAATTAAACATAAAATTACAATCCAATGATCGTAATGTCTAGTTTCTTGGATGAATAGGTACATAAAACTGAAAATATGGGACTAAATAAAAAATTTCTTTATTTAATCTTGATATTGAGCTCATAACTTCCATTATGCTCATAAATCATCATAGGATAACCTGATGATTACATGAACAAAAGGATGATCTAAAAATCCCAGTAAGGGAATAAAAATAAGAATAAATCTTCGCACATGGGTTACAATGCATGAAATAATGATATAAAAATACATGGAACATGATTGATGGTATGAAATAATAACATATAAAACATGGGATCATATAAACATGGGTTCATAGTATTGTGGCAGAAATATAAAACGTATATTTAGCACGATTCAAGGCTCGTTTCACATAGAGGAGCACAGGTTAAGGTTAACCACCAAAACCATTGTGTATGGCAGCATGAGTCAAGGCTAACCACCATGACCGCTGCTCATAAAATCTCATGAGACTAAAATTTAACCAATGAATTGGATTTAAATTTTAGATCTCCCATCTTAACATTTTCATGAATATTTTTTCCATATAAAGAATCATACATAATCTATCACACATAAATAATAGGTACCTATTGAAATAAATGGGTATCATAATTATGTCATAATAAATGGGTGTACCATAAAAGTTTCCATGAAAGAAAAGAATTAAAACATAAATGGAAATTAAATAGGTAAAATAGTCATATATCATTGTAGGTGATGTCAAATAGAAGTGATAACATGTAAGAATATTATTTAGGAAATTTTAGAATTAAAAAATTTTAGTGTGGTTTTAAGGAAAATACTAAAGAGAATTTAAAATAGAAAAGGGAATAAAATTTTGTATAAAAACAGAAGTAAAAAAAAGAAGGTTTTCATAATAAAAAGTCTCATTTTATAAAATCAACATTGTATTAAATAAGATGTTAGAGTGCACTCAAAATTGGGTATGAATTTTGAAAGTTCCCTTAAAAAGGGATTGCTTATCAGGAAAAATTGAGAAAGGAACCACTTAAAAATATGTTTATACCCAAAAGATAATTATGAATGGGTCATGATACATGAGTTTGGAACATATAATTATAATTTAAAATATGTACATAATAAGAAAAAATAACTTCATTTGGGTAAAAATAAAGATTGGGAAACTGAAGGAATAATGGAGGTTCATGTAGAATCCCTTACCTTAAGTTTGAAGGTGTTCATCACTTGGGTTTTAATGTTCTAAATAAGAAAATTAAAATAATTAGTTTATATATATAGAACCTATTATATATTTAATTGATTTATTATAACATTATTAAGTTCATTAATAACATTTTTGATGGGTTTAGAGGTTCAATTGAATTGATTAGGAGTGTTTGTTTCCTTGGTTTTAATGTCTTGTTTAATTATATACATGTAAGGATAAAAATGTAAGATTAGAATGGTTGTCCATAATTGAATTTTTATGTTATTTGTGAGCATAAAAAATAACACATAATTAAAAAATTCATTCAGTTATTTGGATTGAATCTGAATAATTATATAAAACTTTAATGATAACCGTTTGGGTTATTTGGCGGTTTTTTTATCACAATAAAATCATTTTGATTTATAAAAAATATAATGTGTAAAAAAGATTAAAAAACCTTGAATAATACATAATACATATATTATAGTCTAGTTTAACCATAATAAAGGTTTCATGACCTGAATTGAATATGTTAAAAGATATTGAAAATCCATTGTCCTTGAATGTGATAAATTGTCACATCTCGCATGATGTTTTCATTTCTAGTATAAAAGGATGGGAAAGAAGAGATGATGATGAATTATTAACTTATCATAAAAATATAATAGTAAATTTATGCTACTATATTAATGAAAACATTTGGATGAAATGAGGCGAGGAAAGAAAAAGATTGAAAGGAACTTGAAATAAAATAAAATAAATGAAAAGAGGAATTTACCTCTTGAATTTATATTCCTTGAGAGCATATTTAGGGAAGATTATTTGTTATATTGAAGATAAAAAGGGATAATGGACGGGGGTAGGATATTGGGATGATATTTTAGTAGAATTTGGATGAGGAATAAGGCTTTAGAGGTGTGAGTATAGGAGGTAAAGATGGGTGGTATATATAGTGGAGGAGAGGAGGGGTTTACCATTATTTTAATCATTTGTTTAATATTTTTTCTCAAGACTATGAATAGTCTTGATTTTTGTGACTAGAAATAAAAATAGAGCATGTGAGTTAGAAACAATGTCCATTTACATCATCCAAGCCTCAATAATGATGCGAAAATTTATTTATTTAGAGTTTATCAAAAATTATTGTATTTTACCATTCACAAAAAAATCATGTATTTTAGAAAAATACCAAAAATTCAACCTAACCATTTTTTCACATGTATAATTATGAAATAAAACTCAATTTTTCAAAAATAATTTCCTAAATATAAGAAATTTAATTTTTAATTCAAATCATAATTTACATGAAAAATTCAATATTTAAAATTAAAACTACTTTTATAAAACTTTGAAAAATTAATTAAGGTCTCATAAAATTATCGTATGGTCATAAGAAATGAAAATAATAATTTATGAATTCATTTTATGATAAGAAAGTTTTTTTAATTTATCAAATTAATCATTAAATTGTCATTATATATTTATGACTTAAAAATAGCAACACTTTATTAATATTTTTTAAAATATATATTTAATTATAATATGATATAATTATACCATATTGTCTCTTATAAGATGGATAAATTTTATTTATACTTTAATTAGTGAAGTTACTATAATATTATCCAGTTTACTATTCATAAAGGTCAGATTACTATTTCAAAGGTCAAGTTACTATTTCATCTTTATATGATCCTTAACTTCTAGAGATAAATTTTATTTCCATCATTCTCCATTTATAAGGTTTTCATTATGTTATTTAATTAATATTATGTGATTATTCTAGTAGATATAATTATAAGAAGGGAATTCCGTTGATAAAATATGGGGTCATTACAAAAGTAGATAATTACATTAAAACAAATTATATATAGATAATAAATAAGAAATAATAATGATGTTTGTGATAAAAAATCCCTTATAACCTATTATAAATATAAAATTAAATTCCCCTTATGAATTGAGTTGAAAAATGGGATTTTTAGAAGCACTTAATTGAGAATTAGTCAATATGGTAATTCTATTTACACAGAGAGTTAGATTAATCCTACAAACAATTGTTACCGTATGATCGGTGCACCTCAATGTGGGTGGGGTGGCGGTGAATCAATGTGGTTTATGTCGTTGACCCATGAAAGGGGATTCTTTTGTATCCCTATGTAGGGAGTTCAACCCCACATATTTTGGTTCTATTTAATGAGCCACATTATAACTTTTAAGGCCACAAGACAAGGAACATAGTGTTTCCTTTTAAGGCCTTGAAACCATGAACACTTTCATGGAGTTTAAATTCATGCAGATAAGACAACTAGGTGAAAGGTAACATGAAATTATTTATGTGGGACTTACACAAAACCAACCCTATCTAGTTGATCCTGTCAATTAGTAACTAGATATGAGAATGTATGGTTGGTTCCTACATTTGGTATGGGTCCACTTTATCTTTCATATATTCGACTATGAGGTAATATTATACTCATAACATAAAGAGTGGAGAGATGACTCATCTTATGATCATTACATAAAGAATAATGGTTTATCCTATGCTCTTGAAAGAGGGAATCATATTATCATCACAAAAGGTGGTTAGTTTCTTATGCCCATAAAATATGAATTTTGTTCATGTTTGGGAGATACATCCAATTGAGTAGGATATGGGACAATAATTGTGTTGGGATTGATCCTTTGAGAGGCGTCCTATGTATATTGCATACACAAGTAGTTTAAATGAATAATATAAGGTCATGTGATAAGTCCATTCTATACTATTTAATTTCATATGAAAAGGAATAAATTATATATAGTGTAAATTCATACAACTAGACCTACTATATGACAGGGTCTTAGATAAGTTTTGGAGTGGGAGTTATAAAAAATTGGCCCTTTTACGTTTACTATAGTAGGTGATCTAGATAAAGGTATTTTTGGGAAACCGTGAGGAGGATCTTAACTTAATAAATTAAAATAAACTGATAGGAGAATATAAAATAAAGTGAGATAAGGAAACAAAAAGAAATATATTGATTAAAAAATATGAGGAAACCAATAGATGAATCTTAACTCAAGGAACTTACATGGGGCTTGAACCTGTGTGCTTCACATATTAGATATCATTCACAAAATTGGTCACCCTACACCAAATCTTATGAGGTGGTAGCATTTCTCAAAGGGGTTATCATGTGATACAATATGATAGAGTCCTGTTAAATATTTTCTTCATACAAAAATGATGGGTTTTCATTGAAGGTGTCACACCCGTAATTTCTAATTTATTTATTTTATTAATTTTCTTTGCGTTGGGTAGTTCGGGTCGAAACCTGATTTAAGATTTTGAGTTCTTTGTGTTTTGGTCTTGATTGCGTCCAGCGCAATGTAGTCGAAGCTGTGCAGCCTCGCCTAGGTCGCCGCACGACCCCTCCCGGTTCACTGAACGCCTTGCCTATGTTTAATTAATGAAATAAAATGAATTAAAAATTATTTTAATAATAATAATAATAATAAGAACGTCACGTCAGATTATTATTATTATTATCTTGGATAATAATTTAATTGAGAGTATTATTTTTATTATTTTCATTTTATTAAGTTTATAATTTTAAAGTTTATTATTTAATTCATTAAGTTTTTTTACCTTATTATTATTATTATTAGTTTTATTTTTTTGTTTATTTTTTATTTTTGTTTTTTGGTTTTTTTCCCTTAGGTTTGGATCGCGCCACCCCCATTGCTCTCCCCCTTTTCCCATCAGACTACCCACCCTCCTGGATTGTTCACTCCACCTCCCCTTCGGCTTCTGTCCGGCGTTGCCCTCCACCACATCGGCTGGCGCCATCCTCGCCGGCTCCCTCGATCCGGCTCGCGACTGCACCACCACTCTCAGGAAACTACTACGCTGGCAGCCTTCACCCTCCCTCTCGGCCGTCTGGAAGTACGCCTCCCCCCCCCTTGAACCCCAACCTCTTGACCAGTGCCCCTCAAACTCGTCATCCCCCTGCTGTGCGCTAAAGGTCGCCGCCCCTTTGAGAACCCCGTCGCACAGCTGCAACCCTCTATCCGGAAAACCCCATTGGCCCTCTTGCTTTGTCCGGCCCTTCCCATCGTGTCACCAGATCCTCCCTTGAAAGTAATCGCGCCGAGGCTTCTCCCCTCTGATCTGGAATTCTTTCCGGACTTTTCTGCAGCCGAACCCACTTTGCGTCGCGCTCTCCTTCCTCTCCTGACCAGCACCACCATCGCGCACCCTGATCGCCGGACCAACTGCACCCCTGCTCCTCGTCCAACCCTGGCACACCAACCGCCGTCCTCCTATTCCCTCCAGCGGCCACCCTCCAGTTAAGCCCCCCTAATTTTATTATTATCATTTTTCATTTATTATTATTTTTCATTCTTTGATTTTTGTTGTTTTGGTTTCTTCCAGCGGATATGATGTCCAATTTTTTGGTTCTAACTTGAAGTTTTTAATTCAAAATCAAGTCTTTGACTTAGTGTGAGGATCCATGCGGTGAAAATGGCATGCGATTGATGTTTCACTCTATAATTTGAAGGTTTCACATCAATTTTATGGAGTTTATACACCCGAGGTAGGTGTTTCCGCGTTTAAACATAGTCTGATAAGTTAATTTTCTTGCTTAGTTAATTTATAATTTTACTTGATTAATTCTTATGGGTGCAGATTGGTTTATCTTGATGTTTTTCTATGTGTTACTTTTGTTTAGCAATATGTTTATGTTGTGCAGGTGCGTTCTTTGTCTGGAAACTTGTTTTTAGTCAATTTCTAGTGTTTATTAATGTTGGAAGTCAGTTTTTCATATGTGCAAAGTGAAATGTTTGTGTTGTAGTGTTTTTATAATGTTTGTGTTTGTTTTGTGAAAATGTGCAAAGTATGCAATTTGTGTTCTTGATGTGGTGTTGGGTGTGTTTGGTCATGAAAGAGGGTTGAGTGGTTTGTGTGTTAAAGTCATGTTATATTTATTTTTAAATAATATGTTTAAAAAGAATTTAATATGTTTTAATAAAATTATTAACGATGAAAATTTAATATGTTTTCAATAAATAATTATTAGTAATGCAGAAATTGTTTTAATTGAGTTGGGTGAAATATTTTGGAGTGCATCCTTTGTCAAATGGTTTTCGGTGTGTGCGAAAGTGTGACGTTGGGTTTATGTTACACCCTATTTGTTTTATTTGTTTGAGTTCGACATGAAATGTGAGGTTGTAACACCATGAGCACAAAAGGGGAAGCCTGGGTACTAGGTGGGCAGACTAGACTAGCGTGCTAGTGATACGGGAGTGGCCTCGTCCTAGTTTCAGTTAGCGGGATTGATTCTTACAACACTAACTAAACATTGGTTGATGACTGGAGACCACTATGGTAGGAGGTGTTTCCCTACTATTGGCTCGTTCATGGGAATGTATGATATTGTTCACTGAGACGTGAGGTTCTTGGGCCCCGCACAACTTTAGTACTTTAGGGCCTCTCTCACTTTTGGTGCTTCTGGACTACTATATACCCACTGTGGACATATGTTCCAGCTTTTGGGGTTCTGTGAAGGTTTGAGTTTTTCTTTTATGCAAGGGTGTTTTCTTTTATTTAAGTTGTTTTCTTTAAAAGTGATTTCCTTATTGAAACTGTTTATTTAAAGTTGTTTAAGCTTTAGTGTCCTTTAATTTATTTAGCATGAAAATGTATTTGTCATTCAATGTTTATACATGGAACCTTTTTTTGGGTGACTTCCTACTGGGATATTGGCTCACACCCTACATACACTTTTGGGTGTATGTAGACTTTGTTTCTTATGTATTCTAGGATTTGAAGCCGTGCTCAGTGATGGTGGTTCGGGTTGCAGTTGGCCTTTTCATGAAGAGTGGTGTCGATGCGGCCTCTCTTTTGCCGGGTGGTTTGAGTAAGAGTTTTATTTTCCACTGTCGTATTTTCTTGTTAGTTCTTGGTTCGAGTTTTAGACTTTAAACATGTTCATAGTTTAAAGGCGTGTTTGGTTGTCTATTTCTAGTTTCAGTTTATTTATCTGGTTAGTTGTTTTTTTGTCTTTTATTTCGGGTAAATCGTTCCCATGTAATGTTTGATACACGGGAACTTGTGCTAGCCAGTGGGGATCGGGAACGCCCTTCGGGCCATGTCACGGACCGGGTCGGGCGCCGGGTCGGATGGAGACCCGGACTGGTTCATGAAAAAATGGTATCAGAGGGGCAGGTTTTCTCTTTTCGGTCATTTTCTTTAGAGATAGAGTCAGAGTAGACCAAAATTAAGGTTGTCAGAACTCGACGTTCTAGCTACGAGAAATGTTCTTGGCCAGCACACCTCGTGGCAGGACTTTAGTTACCAAAGTATGTTGAGGTTGGTCTGAGTTTTAGGTCCTTACGGATAATCTTGTCTAAGGGAAATGAAAAGGGGTAAGGTCAGTGGTCCTAGTGAGCTCGCAGAGTCTATCAAGCCATGTGGAGCCGGGGATGCTGTCCTAGAATACCCTCCATGGTGGTGGTGTGACTGGCGTATGGCCGCCAACCATACGTTCCAGCCACCTGCTGACACAAGTTTTCTCTTGCGTCGTTTCTCGTCTCTTTGTTTTGGATTCGTGGAGATTTGGTTTTTAAGTAAAAATGTTTTGGTCATGGAAAATGTTTTCAAATGAAGCGCTTTAAAAATGAAATGTTTTGTGAGGTTTGAAAAGTGTGGGTTGGATGTTTTGGTTTTGAAAAATGGAATGGTTTGGTTTTGATCCTTGGCGCTCCCATGGGAAACCACATGCATGAGTGTATACGAAAAGGGAAATAGTTAATGGCACAAGTTGATGAGTGCCTAGATGGATATGAGGTGGGTGATAGTGTGGCAAGGGAACATGCATGTGCGAGGCCCATGAGACACCATTGGTGTTTGTGAAACCTGATATATTTTCTTATTTTAAAAAAGTTTTGTAAAAAAATGTGGTGTTTTAGTAAACGGTGATTGTGTGGTGTGTCCTTGTTTTTTTTGAAAGGTTGGATGTGAGGCATTTCGAGCCGAGAATCATTTTTGTCTAATTTGTGTCCCGAGATTGAATGCTTATTTGTAAGTTAGTATGCAAGCATGTGGTTAGTGAATTATTTTGAAGAATACATCTGGGCCTTGTAGTGGTTCCCCCTGCACGTTTGGTGTTCCCTTATGGTATGCCTTGACTATCGGACCAGTACGGTTGGGTCCATGGTTTTCTTTCTTGACTAGTGTATGCCCCCATAAAGCATTGAAATGTGATTGAAGTGCGTCCACAGGAAAATCACCGTTGGCCGACCCTCCAGTTGATCAGAGGAATCTCTTCTTGAATTCTAGAATTGAATCCACCTCTCCTTTTTACAACTAAGCAAATCCTCTCACAGCAGATGACAAATGCGATGGGAGTTGAAGGGAGTTTTGGTCTTTTTGAGCGTCTTGAATCCTCGGGTGTGAAGTTTGACATCGTCATGTATGAAGGTTCCCCCTGGAAATGTGAAAGGAAATCCAGCGGGGAAGGGTGAAGGCGGTTCCGAATTTTCAGTGTTGACCATAGTCTTGAAGGGATTTGTAGTATTTTCATCTATTTCAAGGGTCTTGTTCGGTGATGTTATGCAGCGTGAGTTCTCGTTGATTGTCAAGGGTGGAGCTTAACCTCGTTAATTTGAATGTTCTATTTGGAAATGATGAAGGAGATTCCAGTAGGGAAAGGTGGAAGCATCCTGGAGTGGCGGTGCTGGTTACTATACTAAATGACCTTTGGTCCTTTGTTGGTTTCATTTAATAAAGGGTCTACGTTAGGCCTCTAGTGTGGAAAGCCCAGTCACATGGGGATGCTACGGTCAATTGCAGGAATCACTTGTTGTTTAAGACTCAGTTTTAAGTCCCTCTCAGCGTAATGTTTCTCTCAACAACAATGGTCATGTTTAGATGACGATTTGTGGTGTTGTACTCTCATCCAGTGTGACAAATGGTGATGCGCATGAACTATTTCAGCTCTTGTGTTGGTGAATGTTCCGTATATGATCATTTGGATGTCTTAATGTGTTGTGTTTGTTAGTGTCGTCTCGGTTGCAGTGTGGTTGTGTGTGACACCAAAAGGAGAAGCTCTGTTCGGGTGTCTTCCATGCCTGACTATGAGGCAGAAGATGCTTCAAACATCAGGGATCCAGACATAGGCCTCGGAGTGAAGCTGGTGCGTGGTCAGGAACCCCGTGAGTGTATGGGACCCCAGCTTTATTTCTGTCATCAGTGTTGAAAGTAGGGGTAGTTTAAATTTTTTCTATGGTTGTTCTGCTCCGAATGAGCCATCTGGTTGAATAAGGTTTTCGTGACCATGTGGAGGCATGTTCGTCTCGTGCTGTAAAGTCTTGGGGGTTGCGTCCCACTGGATGCAATCGCTTTATTGGTCCTTATGAGAGTCTGTTGGGTAACTCAGTCTCAAATTTCAATGGTGTTCATACAGGAAATTTTGAGATGTTGGTTTGTGGCCATCTGTGGTTTTGACACTTGGGGGTCGGGCCCCTCCCTCCCCACCCCTTATGGTAGGGTTTCCGGTCACCATCAGGAATTTTTCAAAGTGTTGTATCCTCTGTTAGTTCTAATGGCGGTGAGACCCACAATGGGTCTCGCACAAAGGTCTCTGGAATAAATCGGTGTTGGCCTTTCTTGAATGGTGGGGAGTTCACCCGGACCTCCCCATGTTGGTTTTCTAGTCTCGCCTTGGGCATTGGTAGGATCTTAATGGTGGGTAGACCCACATTGGGTATCACACGAATGTCTGTAGAATGAATCAGTGGTGGACTTTTCTTTAATAGTGGGGAGTCCGCTCGAACCTCCTCGTGTCAGTTTTCTAGTCTCGTTTCGAGCGTTAGTGAGTTCCTAATGGTGGGGAGCCCCTCGGGCCTCCCCATGTTGATCTTTTACCACTGTTTTTAAATATGGCTTGATGATAAGTGATAAGAGTGTTCCGTGGGCGTGGTTTTACCTTGTTTGTTCATTCTAGAAAAATGGTGTGGTTTTGGTTTAATAGTGCTTAAGGTGTTTCAGCTTGTGAAGTTGGTTTCTATGGGTGCGAGAGTTCCCTTCCTTGATCAGTCAACTGGAGGTGTTCTAACTCTTCGGGGTGGGAGACACTTATCAGAAAGACTTTATATTAGTTTCTCAAAGTGGTTTTTGAGTCACTTTCTCTGAGCACGATTCTTTTGCCTCTCTTTTCTTGGTGTTTATGGGGATTTCATTTGAACCTTAAGGGAGTGTGGTTTTATGCTTTGGGGTTTGGTTCTGGTTGTGGCTTTTCAGGGATGAAAATCTTTATGGTGGGGAGAATTGTCATACCAATAATTTCTAATTTATTTATTTTATTAATTTCCTTTGCGTCGGGTCGTTCGGGTCGAAACATGACTTAAGATTTTGAGTTCTTTTTTGTTTTGGTCTTGATTGCATCCAGCTCAAGGTGGTTGAAGCTGTGCGGCCTCGCCTGGGTCACCACGCGACCCCGCCCGGTTCACAGCACGCCTTGCCGATGTTTAATTAATGAAATAAAATGAATTAAAAATTGTTTTAATAATAATAATAAGAATGTCACTTTAGATTATTAATATTTTTATCTTGGATAATAATTTAATTGAGATAATTATTTTTATTATTTTCATTTTATTGAGTTTATTATTGTAAAGTTGATTATTTAATTCATTAAGTTTTTTTACCTTATTATTATTATTATTATTATTAGTTTTCTTTTTTGTTTATTATTTGTTTTTTTTGTTTGTTGATTTTTTTCCCCTTAGTGATGGATCGCTCCACCCCCATTGCTCTCCCTATTTTCCCGTCGGACTACCCACCCTCCTGGATTGTGCGCTCCCCCTCCCCTTCGGCTTTTGTCCAGCGTCGCCCTCCTCCAAATCGGCTGGCTCCATCCTCACCGGCTCCCTCAACCCGGCTTGCGCCCGCACCGCTGCTCTCGGGAAACTGCTGCGCCGACAGACTGCACCCTCCCTATCAGCCTTCTAGAAGCACGACCCCCCCTGAACCCTGGCTTCCCGACCAGCGGCCCTCAACCTCTGCCTCCCCCTACTGTGCGCTGAAGGTCTCCGCCCCTTTGAGCACCCCGTCGCACAGCCACAACCCTCTGTCCGGCAAACCCCAGCACCCCTCTTACTTTGTCTGGCCCTTCCTGTCACGTGACCAGCTCCCCCCTTGAAAGCAATCGTGCCGAGGCTTCTCCCCCTAATCTGAAATTCTTGTCAGACTTTTTAGCAGCCGAACCCACTTTGCATCACACCCTCCTTCCTCTCCCGTCCAGCACCGCCGTTGCGCGCCCTGATCGCCAGACCAAATGCACCACTTCTCCTCGGCCAACCTCGGCGCACCAACTGTTGTCCTCCTATTCTCTCTGGTGGGCAACCTCCAGTTAAGCCCCCTAATTTTATTATTATCATTTTTCATTTATTATTTTGTTTCTTTCTTTGAGTTTTGTTGTTTTGGTTTTTCCAACAGATATGAGGTTAGATTTTGTGGTTCTAACTTGATGTTTTTAATTCGAATTCATGACTTTGAG
Organism: Viscum album; assembly: GCA_963277665.1. Lineage (NCBI taxonomy): Eukaryota > Viridiplantae > Streptophyta > Magnoliopsida > Santalales > Viscaceae > Viscum > Viscum album. The sequence continues at coordinate 362,779,212 of OY728155.1, read as the reverse complement.
TTCGTGTGAGGTTCCATGCTGTGAAAACGGTGCACAATTGTTGTTTCACGCTAGAATTTGAAGGTTTCACATCAATTTTCTAGAGTTTATACACCCGAGGTAGGTGGTTCCTCGCCTAAACATTGTTTGATAAGTAAATTTTCTTGCTTAGTTAATTTATAATATTACTTGAATAATTCTTATGGGCGAGGATTGGTTTATCTTGATGTTTTTCTATGCGTTACTTTCGTTTAGAAATATTTTTATGTGGTGCAGGTGCGTTCCTCGTCTAGAAACTCTTTTTTAGTCAATTTCTACTGTTTATTAATGTTTTCAGTTAGGTTTTCATATGTGCAAAGTGCATTGTTTGTGTTATAGTGTTTTTATAAAGTTTGTGTTTGTTTTTTGAAAATGTGCAAAGTGTGCAATTTGTGCTCTTGATGTGGTGCTGGGTGTGTTTGGTCATGAAAGAGGGTTGAGTGGTTTGTGTGTTAAAGCCATGTTATATTTCTTTTTTAAGAATTTTTTTACAAAGAATTTAATATATTTTAATAAAATTATTAACGATGAAAATTTAATATGTTTTTAATAAATAATTATTAGCAATGCAGAAATTTTTTAAATTGAGTTGGGTGAAATATATAAGAGTGCATCCTTTTTCAAATGGTTTTAGGTGTGTGTGGAAGTGTGGAATTGGATTTATATTAAACCCTTTTTGTTTTATTTGTTTGAGTTCAACATGAAATTTGAGGTTGGAACACCTTGAGCACAAAAGGGGAAGCCTGGGTACTAGGTGGGAGGACTAGACTAGCATGCTAGTGATACGAGAGTGGCCTCAACCCAGTTGTACATAGTGGGATTGATGCTTACAACACTAACTAAACATGAGTTGATGACTGGAGGACACTATGGGAGGAGGTGTTTCCCTACCAGTGGCTCGTGCACGGGAATGTATGATATGGTTCACCGAGACGTGAGGTTCTAGGGCCCCACACAACTTTAGTACTTTAGGGCCTCTCCCACTTTTGGTGCTTCTGGACTACTATATACCCACCATCGACATATGGTGTAGCTTTTCTGTTTCTGTGAAGGTTTGAGTTTTTCTTTTATTCAAGGGTGTTTTCTTTTATTTAAGTTTTTTTCTTTAAAAGTGATTTCCTTATAGAAACTGTTTATTTAAAGTTGTTTAAGCTTTAGTGTCCTTTCATTTATTTATCCTGGAAATGTATTTTTCATTTAATGTTTATACGTGGAACCTTATTATTGGGTAACATCCTACTGTGCTCTTGGATCACACCCTACATACACCTTTGGGTGTATGTAGACTTTGTTTCTTGTGTATTCCAGGTTTTGACGTTGTTCATAGTGATGGTGGTTCGGGTTAAAGTTGGTATTTTCATGTAGAGTGGTGTCGATGTGGCCTCTATTTTGTCGGGTGGTTTGAGTAAGAGTTTTAGTTTCCACTATAGTATTTTATTTTTAGTTCATGGTTTGAGTTGTAGACTTTAAACATGTTCATAGTTCAAAGGGGTGTTTGGTTGCCTATTTTTAGTTTTAGTTTATTTATCTGGTTAGTTGTATTTCTATCTTTTATTTCAAGTAAATCATTCCCATGTAATGTTTGATACCTGGGCACTTGTGCCAGCCCGTGGGGATTGGGAACTCCCTTTGGGCCATGTCACGGACTGGGTCGGGCGCCGGGTCGGATAGTGACCTGGCCTGGTTTGTGATAGAAGGAGTCCCGGAAGCCGGCAAGAAAAATATTTTATAAAGTGGGATAACTACTCTAAAATATTACATAGAAGTTAACCATTAGAACGAGGGAAATATTAACTTTATAAATCCCATATTTCTCATAATATTAGGATTCTTTTTAAATGGGTAGGGTTTAACCATGTTATAGATTTTACGTTTGTTGTTCATGAAAGTATTTATAAAATGATCCTCTATGAACGAATTTCATGGGAGTCCTTCACAAAGGACCTTATATTGGATATTACGTAAAGAAATTATTTGATAATACCTCTATGAATGAATTTCATGGGTATCCTTTATATATTATTTAATATGTGAGGTCCTATGAAGATCTTATATAAAAAATAAATTACTGTGAATTTGTTTTATGGTTTCCTTCCATATCTCTACATCATAAGTCCTAAAATTACCACAATGAATTTGATTAAATGAAATGATTTGAAAATGATTTAATTCTCCCGTAGACCTCATACTCTATATGAAAATAATATCCTCAATGTATGTGCCTCCATCTCCAAGTTCCTTGTCTCAAATTAAATGTTAGCTATTTATAAGAAACACCATGTAATTACCTTCCCAAACATACAATTTAATAGGACTTTTTTGATCAAAAAAAGTTTTAAAAATTATTATATACGAACTACATATTATTTAATTTGTTTTGAGAGTATTAGAATATGGATTGATCTAAAATTGTTCCCTAGTGTATCTATTACTTTGTATATTTTTCCATAATTTCTTCATGATGAACAAACTACATGTATAAATGTAACCCATGAGGTAATTGAAAATAAAATTCATTAATAAAAATTTGTAGAATAGGTAAATAATATAAACTAATTTTTTATGTGTTATCCATTTCCAAATACAGTGTAAACACACTATAAGATGTAATTCCATATAGATTTGAATATTAATATTTGATTATTATTTTAAAAAACCTATAATATTGACTACAAGAATAAAATAAAAAACATTTTTAATTATAGAATTATTTTTGTTTTAAAATAATTGGTTTTTTATAAAAATTAAGTATTTATATGTGAGTGTGATTTTTTGTTCTATACATTATGGTTAGAATTTTTTTATAATGGTCAACTGAATGGGTTACTAAAAACGAAAATAACAATAACTGAATGGTTAGGGAAAATAAATTGAAAAACAGAAAAATAATAAAAAATTTTAGTGTATTGTTTTATTAAAATGATAACCAAAAATACACATGGTTATTGATTTTGGATTTGGTTATCGCTGAAACCGATTTTTTTCCTCCCTAATTTTCAGCTAGATCTGATATAAGAGATCCAGCCATCACTATATATCCTATATGAACATGAATCATTCCACACATAGTTCTTTAATTTGAAATTTTAATTTTTTACATGAGATTTGAACTAGAAGAATAACTATGGTAGTACCCAGGATATGGTATCTGGGATTTATTAGATGGTTTTAGAGTTTATGGATGATGTAGAAAACCCGATGTGAATGAGGAGACTATACACTAAGAGAGTTTGGATAATGGTAATATTTATTTCTTGGTCTTGGATAAGTGATTTAGACATCACTAAATATCTTTTAATAATAGGAATCACACCTCATGTAGTTATTTTCCAGGGTTTCTATTCATATCAGGTTCATGAACATGAAAAAATATAATGATTTTTCCTAGTATAGAGTTGTTTCAGAAGACTCAAAATTAACCAGTAAACTAATTCCCAAGTAACTCTTACATATATCATGATTATACAAAAGTGAAAAATATTATATATAATATAACACTATATATAGTTTAAGGACTTATAGGATGGACCATTAAATCACGCAGTTTCAGGTCATGTGATGAGGATCACATTACCCAATTAATATTTTTCAAATGGAGAATTTCTACTCAAGGATTTGGGATTTTCACGAGGAATATCTCCATTCAAGGCATTTTGTTTATCTTAAAATATTTAAACCTTGACATGAGGTAAAGTGGGACATTTATCCTGAGGCCAAAAATAACATATGAGGTTAAGTGGGAAATTTACACCGATACCAAAAACATACCCCAAGGATTACATAAAAAATAAAAGCAAACCAAGATGTCTCTATTCAAAGGAGTATCCATTCCGACCTTTTAGGAAACCTATTTCCAATATTTATGAAAGGGTAAAATAATAGGATATACTCATGGTGCTGGGATTCCAAGTGGATAATCGTAACTCCAGTTTTTTTATTGGTGATGATTTAGATATCCCAGATCTTATGTAGGGTCATGAAGAAAGGGTTATTCAAGAAGGGTTTGAGTAACATAAAGGATACAACAATATGTATTGTAAAAATTCATGGTTAAAAGGGATTTAACATGGATTATCTTTAGTATATGATCATTTGAGAGGGAAGAATTTTTCTATGTGTAGAGGTGGACTTATAATGAATGATTATGTACACATGGTGTAGTTTGAGCTCATTGGCAGGGGAAAAGGATATTCTATAACTTTTTTATAGATCAACAGGTCCATAAAACACAAGTTGAATTAATCCAGGGCCTTATTTTGGTCCCTAAAATCATTATGCCTTTGTGTTAATTTGAGCTCTAACTTTTTCCTAAACCATGAAAGAGGGAGGTTCAATGAGTAAATACTTGATTTTTTCCATGTCCTCCCTTTATAGGTTTTTGACTAGAAAATATTTTTTGTCTTTTTAATTTTCACCCTAACCGTTTCCTAATTAATGAATGGGGAGAGACCCGATGTGTTGGAACTCATTTTTTTTTCAGGCTTCCCTTTTTGAGTTTTTAACTAGAGCAGTTTTGTTCACTTTAATTTTTTCAATTACTCATGATTATTTCATACAATGTGGAGAGTGTTGGTTTAATGAGAAGATAATCAACTTTATTCTAGTATTACCTTTATATGGTTTCAACCTAGTGAGTACCCTATCTCTTTCCTTTGAAAATTTATGCTCTTTCAAGTTATACTAGGGATACAAATGTTTATGTTCAAATAACTTTGACCAAGGGTTGGAGAAGTATTTATAGAAACAATGAATAAGAAAATATGATATGAATTGAGAGCTAGATATTAATATGGTTAGTCTTAAGGACATGTTCATGGAATTTTAGTTTGAAGAACCCAATGAAATTATTTAAGTGTATTATTTTTTTCAAAAGTATTTTAGAATTATTTTAGGTTGCTAATAATATTTTTAAAATAAGTTCAAAATGATTAAGAATGACCTGATAATAATTTAAGATTATCTAAGATCTAATAAAGATTTATAGAATTGTGTAATTGATGGTAAAAGTTTATAGAGGCACTGGTTTTCATGAATAATCACAAATCATTTTTAAAGACAACTCTTGAAATGACTACTTAAATTTGGAAGAGTCTATAACTTCCCAATGTTTTAAAAAGGTCATTGATAATTAATAGGATAAATAAAATGGATAATTCTAAATTTCAACTATATTTTTAATAATAAATATGAATAAATTTAGATTAATTTTTTTCATACACAAAAATTTCTAAGATTCATTTCTATACTCTCAATAAGGAGAATATAAGTCATTTATTGAGTGTATAAGAGATACTAGGATGCATAACTATGAAATATTCTAAGTATGGAACTCATAAGAATAACTTTAATTCTATGTAAGAGTAACTCTAAAAGAAACTTTAAATTTGGGAAGGAATACATGAAAATATAAGAGCCCTCTTGATTTTTACTTGAGAATGTAAGAATAGTTCACTATTATGAGAGGTTTATTATATGAAAATGAAAAAAAATAAATCTAAAAAATAAATCAAATGATTCTTGTTCTATTATTTAGTGGTTAAAAATCATTATTATTATTATTATTATGATTTAATCAATTCGATGATAAATTTTGAATAAGGTGAGTCTAATCTCAAGGAAAAGAAGGATATGACATGTAATTGGTTGATAATGGGATATTAGATTATGTATGTTCTATGAATTATGGGAATATTTTACCATAAAGAGAATTAAAATCCATAAGGAGAGTCCTGAAAAATATTAGACGATTCTATTCCATGAACATTTTTAGTAGTAGAAATGTGAGAAGCCATATTGTGAGAGATTTATTTACACAATAATAGGTTTTATGCATGGTTTATAATTAATATTTCAAGGTAAAGGCCCACGTTTATATTTCAAAAGAGTTTTAAGATGAAAATAAAACATGTTATTATACTATTGTGTATATTAATTGAATCAAAACAATTTTTATAAAACTAGTTATGATATTTCATGATATTTAATGATTTTAAAATTCAAATATTGTTTAAATTATATCAAATAGTATTATAGAGACCAAAACTTTTCTTACATTACCATTACATTATTTTAAGATAAACAACATAACAGTATTACAAATAGAGGATCCAAATGTTTAGGGTCTTGGGAAAACCAGGACCATACATAGAAATTACAACATCAAGCATAAACATTTATTTAATTTCTATTCTCTATCTTCTTATTGGAACTTGTCCTCTCCTTAGTACATGTAACCACCTGAGGATACACATCAAAAGGGGTGAGCTAAAAGCCCAGTAAGAGGATATATAAGAAAAATATATCATGGGGTGAGAATAATAATAACAAGGGAAAAAGATCATGAACATGAGAGGAAGCATTAATATAAGACTTGAAATGTGGCAATACATAAAAATGAAACATCATGTCTTAGTGGTTAACTACCCCCACATACTTGTGAACCAAGATAGAGTATTGTTCACACATTATTTCACATTTACTCATGAGATTCATCACTTTACCCAATGAATTGGAGTGCTGTATAATTTCGGGCGTACCCGTCACTTTGAATCATTCAAATTGTGCTATATAATTCTGGGTGCACCCGTCACATCATAACAATATCATTATAATGATTGAAACCTAGAACTAATATAAAAAATGAACATAAATAACCCATAGAAAAGAATTTGTTTCATCTCATAATAATACATTCATAAACATTGGGTTCCCAAAAGAAAGAGGTAATAACATACGTGTTATAAGAACCGTCCACTTTGAGTGAGAAGTAAAAGTTTTGTTCTTAAAAGAAGAGTTATTTTGGATAAAATTTTTTTTGACATAAAAACCATGGAAAAAAATATATATCATAGAAAATGAAATACAATGATTATGAAATTATCTTTAAGGAGTAACCATATCAAAAATGGAGTGAAATAGGGAGAACGCAAAGGATGAAAGTTGGGATCAAGAATTTCCCCTTACCTTATATCCGAATGATTCCTTCTCTTTAATGTCCTGTATAATGACATTATATTCATGAAATAGAAATCCATAACCTTCTATTCATTAATATGGTTCATTATGTTTTCATTAAGTTATTTTATATTACTTTGTATTAGTTATAGAGTTTTAAAACATTGTTCGAGAATGTTTGTTTTTATGGTTTTCTTGAGTGGTTCACTTGTATTCTTAAATTGAAGTTCGGGTAGAATATGGGTAAACATCCAGAAATTATATTAAATGTTATTAATGATATTATTGGAGTTTTAATGATATTATAATGAATCCTATTATATCAATGTGGATGAATCATTTGATAATAATTAAATGATGATTGTTTGGGTTAATTTGAATGGTTTTTCGATCATAATGAACTTGTTTTATTTTATCACTAATAATATGGCCATAAGTTATTTACATAACTTTAAATAGGTAATAATAAATACAAAAAATTTTGGTTCAACCACAAAAATGGTTTCATGACCATATCTTAATGTAGAAATGGAAGAAGAAAAAATGTCATTTCTGAAGGTGATAAATTAACACCTCACGAACAACATTCTGTTTAATAAAATAAAAAGGAAGAGGAAAAGGGGGTTGGATAATATAATATCACATTATCATCATAAAATTCCAGTACATGTATAATAATGGAGTTAAAATAACATTTTGATGAAGATCGATGATGAGAGATCAAGAAATGAACATGAAATTTAAAGGAAATTAAATTAGAAGAGGGAGAGAAATTACCTCTTAAATCCTCCTCTTGAGATCCTCCTTAAGGAAGATAGTCTTGGTCTTCTGATGAGACCAGCAGATCTTGAACGTTGGAGAGGTGCTAGGAAAGATTTTTGGGAAAAGCTTAGAGAATTCTTGGAGCTTGATAGGTGTTAGAAAATGAGGGTGTGAAGGGTGGTTTTATAGTGGAGGGGAGAGGGGTTTTCTTAATATAAAATTCATTAGTTTGTTATTTCTCCACAAGAAAAGGAATAGTGAGGTATCCATGAATAGGAATAGTAATTTTATCATGTGATCCTGAAACAAGTGGGATTAAATCAGCAGAACATCACACATGACTCTATAATTAGCTTATTTAGCTTATTTTTATAAATTGCGATATTTCACTATTCATAAAAAATTCATGTTTTTCAGAAAGATCACAAAAATTTACCCCAACCATTTTTTGATGTGTAGAATCCAAAAATGAATTCCATTTTACAAAAATAATTTTCTAAATATTATTAATTTAATATTTAAATAAAATCACAACGTATTATTAAAAAACGAGTTTTAAAACATTCATTTAGTTATTCTAAAATATTGGTACATCATACTTTCACTTGAATACTATTTTTATACTATCATAGTTAAGGTTACTATTCATTAGGGTATATCACTATTCATAATGGTATGTTACTATTAATAAGTGTAGGTTACTATTCACTAGAAATTATTTTTCTTTTATTAGACTCTAAAAATAATCTTGAACACAACCGAGTATGTCAGATTTTCAAAATTACAAACACAGAAGTGGAAAAATTATTTTTAAAGGCTTCTTAGCACTTGGTAGTTCATTAAGTTTTTTTTCATGTGATTTTATGAAATAATTATATGAAGGGAATTTCCATTGAAAAACATTGGGTCGTTACATTCTTCCCCCCTTATGAAATTTCACCCCCGAAATTTCACTTTACACAAACATGTGAGGGTACTTCTCCTTCATTGCCACTTTCGGTTTGCAAGTTTCTTCCTCAAACTTATGGTTCCTCCACAACACTTTAACAAGAAGGGTTGTATTGCTGTGTATAATATTATCTCTTCGATCCAGAATCTTTACTGGCTTCTCCTCATATGAAATATCATCTTCTATATGTACCACCTCTGAGTTTAGTACATGTGAGGGGTCCGACATGTACTTCCTTAGGAGTGATATGTTAAACACATCGTGAACTTGAGCCATATTCGGTAGAAGTGCAAGTTGATAGGTCACGGATCCTATGTGGTCAAGGATCTAAAAGGGGCCAATGTACCTTGGGCTTAGCTTCCCTTTCTTCCCAAATCACATGACTCTCTTCCATAAAGATATTCGAAGGAAGACTTTATTTCCAACGTCGAACTCCAAGTCCCTTATATGGTTGTCATCATAGCCCTTTTTTTGAATCTAAGTAGCTTTGATGTGTTTCTGGATGACTTGAACCTTCTCTGTCATCTCTTAAACAAGATCGGGTCCAAGTAGCTTTCTTTCTCTAAGTTCATCCCAACAGGTTGGAGTTTTACATCGATTTCCATACAGATCTTCATATGGAGCCATCTGAATACTCGAGTGGATGCTATTGTTGTATGAGAACTATACCAATGGTAGATGCTGATCCCATCCACCTTTGAATTCTAGAGAGTAGACTCTTAGCATATCTTCAAGCATCTTAATAGTCCTTTTAGATTTGACATCAGTTTGGGGGTGATAGGCCGTGCTAAAATATAATTCAGTACTAAAAGCATGTTGAAGGCTCCTCCAGAATTTAGATGTGAACATTGGATCCTGGTTAGAGACAATTGAGAGTGGAACACAGTGCTGTCTCACCACTTCCTTCACATATATCGTTGCAAGTTTTTCAAGCGAGAGATCTTCCCGAATAGAGATAAAATGAGCAATCTTGGTGAGTCGGTCAACCACAACCCATATCGTATTATTTATCTTCGAAGTATTTGGGAGACTCGTGACAAAGTCCATAGTAACATTTTCCCATTTCCACATGGGTATAGGAAATGGCTGTATCATGCCTTTGGACTTTTGTCGCTCAGCTTTAACTTGCTGACATACCAAGCACATTGATATATATTCCACAATCTCCTTCTTCATGTTATCCCACCAGAAGTGTTCTAGGAGATCACGGTACATCTTGGTAATCGCATGATGTATAGAGAAAGTTGAGCTAAGTGCATTGTCCAATAGCTTCTTCTTTATCCCGAGTGATGAAGGCACACAAAGCTGCGTTCCAAAACGAATCACACCATCATCGTCTATATGGAACTCATGTAGAATCCCTTCCTTTACTGCATTCACCCTCTTTTGTATCTCCACATCGTCTCTTTGTGCTTCCTTAATCTTCGCCTGTATGGATGGTTGCACAATCATTTGGGAAAGGTAGGATGTATCCCCTACCCTTATTATTTTAAAATCCATTCTTTGCATATCCAAGAAGATAGGGTCTTTCTCAAACCGCAACATGAATAGAGTAGAAGGTTATTTTCTACTTAGAGCATCAGCTAACTTGATCGCCTTTCCAAGATGATAGTGAATAGAGTAATCGTAATCCTTGATTAGCCTTAACCATCTCCTTTGACGCCTGTTGATCTCCTTTTCTGTGAATATATACTTTATGATCTTATGGTCAGTTTATATGTCACACTTCTCGCCATAAAGGTAGTGACGATGGATTTTCAAGAAAAAAATCATGGTTGCCAACTCTAGGTCATGTGTCAGGTAGTTCTACTCATGGATCATCAACTGTCGTGCAACGTAGGCTATCACACTATCATTTTTCATGAGTACTCAACCCAAGCCTTTCTTTGAAGAATCCCTGTATATCATAAAACATTCTCCACTTTTTGGTAGTGTGAGTACAGGTGTAGTGATAATCCATTTCTTTAGCTCTTTGAAGCTTCCCTCACATTCTTCCATCGAGACTTACTTTACCCCTTTCCTTGTTAACTTAGTTAGCAGGCTTGACAATCGTGAGAAGTTTCTCACAAAACGTCGGTAGTACCTAGCTAATCCAATAAAACTATGGATTTATGTGATAGTAGAGGGCTTGGTCCATTCCTCAACCACCTTTGTCTTTGAAGGATCCTTAGAAATTCCATCACTTGTGATCACATGTCCCAATAATGTCACATACTTCATCCAAAAGTAACACTTTTTGAACATGGAATACAAATTCTCCTTTATTAATGTCACAAACACAAGTCTTAGATGTTCTTCATGTTCCTCCTTTCTCTTGGAGTAGATGAGAATATCATCAGTAAACACTACCACAAATTTTTCTAGGTAATGTCTAAAGAATCTATTCATCAAATCCATGAAGATTGCAGGAGAATTAGTAAGTCCAAAGGGAATCACCAAAAACTCATAGTGCCCATACCATGTTCGGTAGGCAGTGTTTTGAATATCTATCTTCTTCACCTTTACCTGATGATATCCAGAATAAAGATCCACCTTTGAGATGTATTGATATCCTCTTAACTGATCGAACAAGTCATCAATCCTTGGAAGAGGATACTTGTTCGTTATGGTGATCTTTGTCTAGATGCTCTTGTAGCCGCATCTTTAACACCTCCAGTTTGGTAGGAGCCATCCTAAAGGTTCTGTAACACCCCAAGCTTCTATGGTACGCTTCTCTTTGAATAATGCAATAGCGTGTGTTGTACGTAACATCGAGTTCTAACACACCACAACCAACCAACTAGCCTTTATGAACACTAATACCCACTTTTTGGAATTTATAAATTTTATTTTTCAAAATGGACTTCATTTTTGGATTCGGAATATCGAAATTACACTAGGGTGAATTTATGGTATTTTTCTGAAAAACTTCATTTCTTGATAAATAGTGAAACCACTATGTGGTAGTTAAAAAACTGATTTTTTCATAAAATGTAATTTTACCGCTTCTGTGAGTGGAATTTAGAAAATCCAAGAGACACAGTTAATATCAAGGAGTAAAATGTGGTTCAATGAGATGAAAATAATTTTTGGTGAATAGTAACTTTTTACTTTTATTGACCACAGTTAAAAGTAAATAGGGTAATTAATGGTAAAAATGATATTAATATTACCCTAACACATGTCCTAATTCTATTGGACAAGTGTATCTCGACCATAAACAACCTTAAGAATAAAATATTATCATTTAGGTCCACTTGGATTAGATTAGGACATTTATTATTATTTAATTCAAAGAAGAGTTAAAAGAGTTAAAATCAATGTTTATTTACTAAATCCTTTTTAATATAGATTTATACATAAGATAAATTCTATTGTAAATATTAATTAGAAAGATAAATAGATTTAATACATAATTATATTTTATTTATAATTTTTAGATATTAAATAATTTAATTCATTTATGACACAATGATGATGCAGTAATTACCATAATAGTGAAAAATTAAAATAATTGATATTATAAATACCCAAATAAATATAATTTGAGACTTTTAATGAATTAAAATAATTTTATAGGATAATATGACATGTTAGGATTTACTTAAGTAACATTTTTCTAAGTAATCATTTTGTTATGATTTTCACAATATCAATTATTGAATAGTGTCAAAATTGACATAAAAGAGTTTTTAAAACCAATATTATATTATTAAATGATATTAAATTCTTAAATATATAAGGTTCTGCCAAGAGACTTATATAATGATAGGTGTATGATTAATGGACCACTTTGGGGTCTCTTGGATGTATATAGTATGTTTATTAACCATATAATATAAAAATACAAAGAGAAATTGTAAAAGTGAAACTAATTAACTAAGAGTTAATACTTAATGATAAGGTTAATATAGTAACAAAATCCTGTCTAAATTATATTGGTAGAGTGTTTTATGACCCATACCCACCTTAACCTTTAAATAATCCAGTTTGGAGCCATTATAAACCGAAGATGAATTTATTATAAAATAATATTTCTAGCTTTTCCAAAGGTGCCACTCACCCCTCTTATAAAAGGGCACTCCCACTTCTCATTAATTCACACCTTTAAAGCCTTTTCGATCAGACAAACTCTTACCAAATACTCTCTCAACTTCTATCCCTTCATCCTAGAGGCCTTACTTTAGTCAGAAATCCAACCTAAGAGCCCTTTTGATCAAATCAAAAGGAAGAACCCGAAGAAGAGGTAATGATTTCACCACTCTTTTCCAAGTTTCTTTATTCTTCCACTTCTTCCTTATTTTTTATTACCATTATAAAATAATAAATCTAGTATCTTATATATAATATGATGTTATTATAAATATGGTACAACCATATTCAGTTTTCTATCCATCCTTTGAATAACATGTCACCATACGTGCGTACGTACGACTTACCGTCTCCATGTCGTGGTGTAATTGTTATTCAATAAATTATTATTTGGATGGGTATAATAATGATGTTTAACTCATGTAAATAATAAATATAAAATGATAATGATTCTTTATATATGATATACCATCCAATTATATATTATTTTAATATCAAAATAATGATATTGTCGCTCGTGCGTACGTACAGACTACCGTCTCCACGAACGCGATGAGATTCTTTCTCCATCGTATCCATTCAAGTATAATTCTCATTTGATGATTAATAATTGTATATAAGGACTTGATATAGTTCTGTATATGATTAAGATACAACCTATCCATGACAAACATGGCTTACATAACAAAACATATAAAATAAAATGAGTAAGTTAACACCCGAAACGACGTTAATTCTAAAATATTATTAACAAAGCAATGTTAAAGGATCATATATGATATCATATTAATATATATGATTATTGTATAATTTAATAAAAATTATTTCACCATTATATAGGAGGTTAACCTACCCTCAACCAAGGAAAAGTACAAGGTAAGGGTTATTTCACAATTTCTTCATTATTCGAGGTTGTTTATACGTAATTATCTACTAAGACCTCTTTATCATCCACATCCATGTTTCTTAAAAATGTATTTCAAAACATTCTTAATATATTATATAATATGGGTTAAAGTCATTTATACCCTTGTTTGACTTTTATAAGAAGTTTATAAAGGAATATTTCCATCATTTTCCAAACAAGTTGCTTTTTAACCTTTTCGACATAATTAAGGTAAGAATGTTTTTTATAACTTATACGGCGGGTGAAACTATTTTCTACCATTATAAAATCGTTGAAGCTTCCCTTACAATCTTATAAGAATATTTTCAAAGAAAATGTTTTATTTTATAAATATATGACTCTTAAATTATTTCAAAATAGAAAGAGATATTTCTCTAAAAAGAGTTTTGATTTCATCTATGTCAACATCCTTTGATGGATTTTACGCTTATTTGAAGTTGATTTATTATGATACAAAACTTCTATATTTTATTGAAGGATTTGTGATATGTTTGACTGTGGATGTGTCTTTTTATACCATTCATGGTTTATGGATGATGTATTTACATTTCGTATGCTAGTTTTTATACGAATTTTTATATTATGTTTAAACCTTTTCATAAGGGAATGCATTGGACTTAATATGTGATGGGTGGAGACCGCTATAGCTCCTCGATACATCGGTAGGTTTCATGAGACAAACTAGTGTCTTTGAACAAGGACTTTGAAAAATATTATTTGTAGTCTTGGCACGAGGCCTTGGCTATGTGGTTATGATAGTCTGGCATTATGCATTCCATCATTATGAAAGTGGTTATTGATATTGCATGTGATTATTCGATTAGTATAATATCAATGTGAACAAGTAAATGGAATTATTTCATTTTATTTTTTCCATACTATGTTGAAGTTCAAGTTCAAAAGGCTTTTGTTTTATTTATACATTTCCTTAAATGTTTATTCTTATTTATGAAAGTTTCCGCTATATTGTTATCCTTACTGGGCATTTGAGCTCACCCAATTTCTATGTTTATTTTTCCCATGATGTGAAGAAGTAAATTATGAATGACCTACAAAGATAGTATGAGGGGATAAGAGTGTGGAATATAGAGACTATGTTTTTGTAGTTTTCATTTTTATGATGTAATGTACAACTTTATGAATATATCTAGTGTTTCCAAGGCTATTAAACTAATCGGTCTTTCGAGACTTGATCTTTCTTGTGATCATGCCAATGTTATGTAATAATTCACCAACTCTCGGTAAATGGGGTTGGGGCATTACAGTTGGTATTAGAGGAAGTTTAGTACAAACCTTGGAAGCTAGATTTAGATAAACTCTGATTAGTGAACATAGATTTAAAATTGACTTTGAGAATAGTATAGAAGAACTTCCTAGAATTTTGGTATTGTAGAAAGTTTTTGAGTTTTCCGAGCAATAAATCCATGTCTGGATACGAGCAGGTAGATGTGGATCTGGCGTAGATGTACCTAGGGATAAAAATCGAAAACACCGCTTTGAACTAGACTCAAATAGGAACTGGTGAACAACAACGGGCCTTGATGCACTCTTGGTTACGACACTCCCAGGGGATATGCTTAGGATAACTCTCATTTTCTTTACAAATCATTATGAAGGATTTATGAGTATATACTTCTTCAAAAGAAATCATTTTTATGATTATGGATTATATCCATAAATAGTTCAATTTATGTTAAGTGTTTTATAAGTATGGAATTATGTATTTTGATTCATAAACTGATCTAGTTTATGCCATTATTTAGAAATGGCGCATAGTGAAAGAAATGGAAACCATATCAATGCACACACTCCATGTAGGTATTTCCCTCCTGCTCAAGATAATTATAGTGGAGCTGGTGATACAACTTGTGCTGATCAACATATCACCATACTGGGACAACTCACTCAGGTTATGAATAATAACCATACCCGTATGGAGCACCCTGATCCGCAGCATGGAGGATCAATGTTAGATCACTTTATGAGGAAACAACCACCAATGCTCAATGGGAGTAAAAATCCCTTAGTATTTGAGCAATGGATAAATTCCCTAGAGAAAATATTTCAGGCTTTGGGGAGTAGTGAAAGGGAAAATGTTATCATGGCAGTTTATCACCTCACTGGAGATGCTGATCAATTGTGGTCATTGATTCAAAACATGAAGGAAGCTGATGAAGTATCAAATATGGAATGAAGGGAGTTCAAAGATCTATTTTTAGAAAAATACTTTCCTCGTGACCATCAAGCAGATATGGAAAGACAAATTCTGAGTCTGAGACAAAAGGAGGATGAGAATGTCGCAAAGTATGAGGCTAACATTACAAGGTAAGCAAGGTATGCTGGAGATTATATAAGTAACCCAAGAATTAAGATTGATCATTTATTTGATGGGTTAAAACCATTTCTCCGTCTAGCATTACTCTCACAATCCTTCTCGTCTTATGAAGACATTGTATCATGTGCTATCAAGACAGAGAAAGAATTCTCAAAGTCTTATGACATTAAAGAAAAAAAAGAGAACAAGAGATTGTATGATCGAAATAGTGATGTAGATGCTCAATATACAAGAGGGGGGGGGGGGGGTGAATTGTACACTTTAAAAATTCCTTTGGAACATTTAATGTTAGTTATGAATAACTATGTTTCCCTTGAGAAATGGAAAGGGCCAAGTTTAACCAAGTTAAACTAAGCAAATTCACAACACCTCTAACACTGAATGCAAGCTTGGAAAGAGATTCCGAAAGTAGGTTCCAGAAATATGGTTCCGGAAACTGAAACTTAACAAAATATTACAATATGAGATTCTATCTTAAAGCGTATAGAATCTAAATTAAACAGAGTACAATTAAGGAAGTATAAGAAAGATATACTTTCCTTATAATAGAAAATGTAGCAGAATATAAACAAGTATTAGAACTACTAGTAACAGGATATAAGCCTTTTAACCTAAAGAGAAGGGTATCCAACAACCATGGATAAAGGTCCCTTGATTTATACTTTCAAACAAGTCTATCTTACCCACACCAGGGTAAGCCCTCGATACGAAGATCGGAGTCTCTGTCTTGCTATCCCCACAAGCCCTCAACTTCAAGGTAGTTGGCAATCTCTGTCTTCCTTAGCAAGGAAGACCTCGAACTTCAAGGTAGTCGGCACCTCTGTCTTCCTCAGCAAGGAAGCCCTCGAACTTCAAGGTAGTTGGAACCTCTGTCTTCCTATCCCCGGAAGCCCTAGAATGTAATCACCAACATTCGGAGTTACACGAATCTCTGAGAGTTAATAAGTGCCTCTCTCTCTAGAAATCACTTCAACAGCATGTATTCACAAAACCAAGTTGTTCATCTGTCATCGTTATCGAGCTCTTTCAAATGAGCTCCTATTTATAGGTAAGGTAACCCTCCTTCCCAATGGTCATATTTTCCTTAAAAATCGGAGGGACATGTACACGTGTAACTCAACCAACTGTTAATAAGAAACAAAATAGACAACATCATTTTATAACAAAATTTGTATAACTGAATGTACGACATCGTTTTGGAATGAAGCATATGTAAGTAAAGGATAATTAATAGTTCAGAGTGTAAGAAAGTCAAAGGTTCGCAGTCTAACCAAAATGAAGTTCAGAGTCTTGTTAAGAAATGTTCAGATTCTATTTTTTAGGAGATCATAGTCTGGTTTCATCGGAGATAGGATTCTAAATCTGTAGAGTTCGGAGTCGAACTGCTTAAAAGTTCGGAGTGAAACTTTATAAGAGTTTGGAGTAGAACTTCTTAAGAGGTCAGAGTCGAACTTCTTAAGAGATCGGAGTCGCACTTCTTAAGATTTCGGAGTCGAACTTCTTAAGAGTTTGGAGTCGAACTTCTTAAGAGTTCGGAGTCGAACTTCTTAAGAGTTCGGAGTCGAACTTCTTAAGAGTTCGGAGTCAAACTTCTGAAGAGTTCGGAGTTGAACTTCTTAAGAGTTCGGATTAGAACTGCTTTAGAGTTTGGAATCCAGAAATCAGATTAAAACTATATTACAGATCACATCCATGATTTGGATCCTAAAAACAGAATGCTCCAACTTTTCATTATAGGGCTCCAACAATTTGGTTGTGATTCTGGTTTTTTATTTTAAGGAAAAAAACTAAGTATAAGAAAATCTAGGATACGGTAAATTTCCTTAAGGATGTAAATTTTCCTTATTTGAGTAATAATAATATTTGATTAAGTATAAAGTGTTTGTGATTTTAAAAACAAGATGGAATGGAAAAGTCATAAGGAAAACCTTATTGACTCAACAATCTCCCCCTTTTTGGAAAGAAAAAACATCCTTTTGAAAAAGTATATAAGGATTTTGAAAAATTTCATTAGACTATTTAAAACTTATCTCCCTTCGTTCATGGATAGAAGTGAATACAACTAACTCCCCATTAGGCATTGAAACTCTAAGGATTGTATTCTGGGTTTCCGGAGTAGAGTTTTCATTATTGTAAGAATGAAACAAAACGTAGTGGGAAACTCCCCCTTTCCTTAAGGATATTTTTCTCAGAAATTTTTCTTTTCTCCTCCTCAGGAATAGTTCTTTTTACTTCTCCCCATTTGTGATTTTCAAAAAGAATTGAAGGGAATATAAAACAAATTATGCTACCTGAAACATTAGTATACAACAAGAGACAAACCGAACAGATAATCATTTCATTAGAGTTGGGAAAAAAATTACAAGGAAAGACAATTAAAACAAATGATCGGAGTGGGTTAATTTGTCTTACTTTTCATTTGGAATAAGCTGCTTCAACAAGGCTTTGAGTTTCTTCAGGTCTCTTTGGTCTTCCTCTCGTTGCCTCTCCAAAGCTTTTAACTTTTCTTCTTGAGCTTTTAACAGCTGTGCTTGAGCCTCCAAGGCTTGTTTTTTCAAATTCAACAACTCATCCTGCTTCTCTATCCACTGCTGAAACTCAATCCGAAAATCTCTTTCAGATTTCCAATTCTGAGATACTGAGTTAAGCTTTCCATTCAGATCCCTGACCTGTTGATTCCGGACATTTTGTTCCTGGGTCAAATTCTCAGAAATTTCATTAACATTTTTTTCCTCCATTCGAAAATCACTTTGAACTTCAGCCTGAAAATTTTCAAAGTGTACTTAATCTTCATCCACTCTTTTAGACCACTTGGTTACTTTACTACAAAATTTCCTATAGACATCATAATCGATCAGAAAACTTTTCTGCTCAGCTTCCATCTTCACAAACATTTCCATTACCATGGATAAAGAATCTGATTTTTGATTCATAGATTGTTTCAGCAACTGACATCTAGAATCTATAGTTGGAAGAAATTATATTGTGTCCACCATCTTTCTCAGAGATTGAATCACAAAATCATGCCCATGGGATGATGATTCCGAATCAGAGACTTCTTTTTGAGATTCCACTTCTTCAACTGGCATCAGCTTTCTTCTAGAGGTACCACCAACCTCTTTCTTTCTAATGATATCCTTAATAGGTGTCTCCATTAAATTTTTCTTGCCTTTATCGGATTTAGGAATGTATTGCACATTTGGAGAAACTTCCTCAGATTCAGAAACTTGAACAATCTAACCTTCATCTGGTTGCTGTCTTTCTTGTCCTTCTTCAAGATAGTTCCTTGGATAGGATTCTTCTTCATCAAATAGCTCATTCTCTTCTTCTTCCTCTTGAAGTTGCTTGCCGGCTTCCTCATATCCCTTCCCTGGATATACTGCTTTTCCGGATTCGGCCTTATAATCCTGAATTTGTTTGATCAAGGTATCTAGATCTTCACTCTCCTCCTCTTCTTCTTCTTCTTCCTCTACTTATTCTTCTTCTTCCACAACTGCTTCAGCACCTTCTTTCTCAGTTTGTAATGCAGGTTCTTTAGCCTTGTTCTTTTCTGGAGTGACTTAATTTTTCGCTGGAGTTTCTGGTAAAGAAGGTTCGACTCTAAAAGTTTCCGGAACTGGAAGCCTTTCAGAAGCCAACTCTTTACCTTTTAGCAACGATTGTACTAGTTCAGCTTCAGTCATCTTCTTCCTCAAAATCTTTTCCTTCGTTTGTATTTCCAACTCCTCAGCAGCCTTTTCTTTTAAAGCCTTAGCCTCAGCAGGGTCGAGTCTGAATTGAGGATCCCCTTCCTTCCTCATTTCCTTATCTTTCCTCCATTTTGCTGCTACTTCATCTGTATAGATTTTCTGCATCTTCGGTTTGGGTGGTGCAGATTCAGTTTCTTTCTGCTGAGGAAATTCTTCATCAGTAACTACTTCCTTAGACTTTCTCTTCTTCCTTTGCTTTTTTAAAGGTTTTGGAGATTGTGTTTCTTTTTCAGCTGCTTCAAATTTTTCCACAGATAGTGGGTAAAATTCTCCGGATTCACTAGAAAATCCCATCTTCATTCTCTTAAGCGTATCATCACTGACAAGCATGAGCTTACAATTCCGGATCTTTGATTTGCAGACAACTTTGAAAGATTCTAAGCATCAAACAATCAACTTTGATAATAAGTCTGAATACATTATAATCTGATCCCTCAGATTTCCTTCTTTGATATTCTTGATCGTAACCAAGACATGCCTTATCAGATTTATCTTTCTTAGATTTACCAAAAAATCTAAGACATAGATTTCACTCTTCTTCAGATTGCCTTTATCTCCTCTTCTCGGAACCAGAAAACCATGCACCCATAGTTGCAGTATTCTATTATTCGGAGCGAGTCGAGCAATCTTAGTATTTGAATCATCCTTAAGCCCAAGACACTGCAGTGCTTTTTCCTTAATGAAACTTCCTTGCACATCTGGAAGTTTTTGAGAGCAAAATTCTGCTTCACCCTCATATGGTATATGAACCAGGCTAGTTTCCTTAGTGTAGGAAATTTTATAAGTCTTTCCATAAGACTTAAAAGAAAATCTTTCTCTGCCATCTTCCATTAGGAAGGAAACAGACTCATAAAATTCTATCAACAAGTTAGTGTAAACTGGATCCTGTTTATCTGACTTGGCTATGCAGACGTCTTCCCATCCATTTAGTCTAATATTTTTCGAAATAATAGAGTCAAGCTTATAAAAATCCGGATGAACTAACCTTTCTCTGTAAACTAACCACTTTGAAATTGGTTTCGTAGTTGACATATCTTGTGAAGTTGCTTCAATAGTCATTCAAAGTGAAGTAAACTGTAGGATTCGGATCAGCTTCACAAGGTTTGGAACTGGCCTTAAGAGGAGCAGCAGGGCTTCGAGATGCAAAATCTTGAAAACCGATGTGGGACGAGTCTTGGGACCCCCTTTTTATAGGCAAAGGGAATGACCGTTGGTCTTCCAATGGTCATCCAATGGTTGAAAGACCTTTGATCTGATCTGACGGTTGAGAATAACCCCGAAAAAAATGATGACTCCGATCTTTTGAGGTTTTTTTTTAAAAAAAATTCGAAATTGAGGCAAAACTAGAATCCAAACTTAAACAATGAAGATACAAGTAAGCAAAATTTGATTATAAAACTATAAATAGGGAAATCATAACTTACGGATTAACAAGAAATATTATTTGAAATTGGTAATATTCTTCCTTAAAAAAACTTTATTTCAAAAAGTCTAGTAAAACAAAGTTACGAAAAGCCCAGTCCGAAAATATTCGTTTCAAAAATTTTCAGTACGAGAATTCCATTCTAGAAGTTTTCAATATGAGGAAAAGAAAAATTCCAATCCGGAAAATTTCAGTTCCGGAAATTTCTATTCCGGAAATTTTTAATACGAATACTTTCATTCCAGAAGCATTTTTTACAAAAATGTCCATTATGGAAAAATTATAGTTCCGGAAATCTCTATTCCAGAAATCTTTATTCCGAAAAGTTTGAAAACAAATTTTGAAAAACTTTTCTATTCTATAAAGAAAATGTACTCCCCCTATGAAAAGGTGTTTATTACTGTAAGGAGACTTTTTCAACAGAAAGTTAATTAAGGATGATTATCTTATGGTTATCATCCCTAACTTCGGTTTAATGTATTCAAATCTATCAGAAGGCAATGATTTTGTGAAAATATCAGCAAGTTGATCTTGTGTTCCGATAAACTGAAGAATAATATCTCCTTTGTGTGTGTGATCCCTAAGAAAGTGATGCCTAATATCTATGTGTTTTTCATGGGAGTGATGTGTAGGGTTCTTACTTAGGGAAATGGAACTTGTGTTATCACATAAAATTTGAGTTTTGGTGAAACTCAAGCCATAGTCTGTGAGTGTTTGTTGCATCCACAACACTTGAGCACAACAACTTCCAGCTGGTACATATTCGGCTTCAGCCGTGGAAAGTGCTACAGAATGTTGCTTCTTGCAGGACCAAGAAACTAGAGAATCTCCTATGAAATGACAAGTTCCGGATGTACTTTTTCTATCCATTCTACATCCACCAAAGTTAGCATCAGAAAATCTTTTTAGAACAAAATCATTTCGAGAAGTATAAAATAATCCTAGATCCATGGTTCCCTTAAGGTAGTGAAAAATTATTTTTACTGCCTTTAAGTGAGATTCCTTAGGATTGGATTGATATCTTGCACATAAGCATACTGAAAACATTAAGTCTGGTCGACTAGCTGTTAAGTAAAGTAAACTTCCTATCATACCTCTAAAAGATGTTTGATCTACTGGTTTCCCAGCTTCATCAGGATCTAAAGAGTTTGAGGTACCAATAGGAGTACTTATGCTCTTAGTGTTGTCATAACCATAATTTTTAAGAATATCTTTAATATACTTATTTTGAGATATGTAGGTTCATTCTGGTTTTTGGGAAATTTGAAAACCAAGGAAAAAAGTTAACTCACCCATCATACTCATTTCAAACTCACATTTCATTAGACTTGAAAAAGAGTCAGTCAATGTTTTCTGAGTTGAACCAAATATGATGTCATCAACATAAATTTTAACAATCAAAACATGTTTCTTATGTTTCTTTATAAAAAGAGTTGGATCTGAATTTCCCTTAACATAGTTATTTTGAAGCAAAAATCCAGTGAGTCTATCATACCATGCTCGCGGGGCTTGTTTAATACCACACAAGGCTTTAGTAAGTCTAAAAACATGATCCGGATGTTTTGTATCTTCAAAGCCACGAGGTTGTTCAACAAAAACTTCCTCTTAAACATTACTGTTATGAAAAGAACATTTCACATCCATTTGAAAAAGTTTGAAATTAAATAATGCTGAAAAAGAATGTAGAATATGGATAGATTCAAGTCTAGCTACTGGAGCATAGGTTTCTTCATAGTCTATTCCCTCTTGCTGATTATAGCCTTTAGCAACAAGTCTAGCTTAATTTCTAACTATGACTCCATTTTCATCACATTTATTTCTGAAAACCCATTTTACTCCAATAATAGATGTTTCCTTAGGTCTTTCAACCAAGGTCCAGAATTTATTCCTTTCGAATTCATTTAGTTCATCTTGCATGGCTTTGATCCAATCATCATCACCTAAAGCTTCATCAGTGCTTTTTGCCTCTTGGATGAGGAAAATCTTGGCTTATGAGGTCTTCTAAGTTTAGAGTGTAAACATTCTCTTGCCTCTTGGCTAAGAGAATAAATTCTTCCTTGGGATTGTGAACTAAACACTTATCATTCCTAAAATTCACAAGGTAACCTTCATCACATAACTGACTTTTTCTAATGAGGTTGTGCTTAAGACCTTTAACAAAAAGAACATTTGAAATCAAGGTTTTACCAAGAAGAACAATAGTACCAATACCAACAATCTCTCCCTTATCATTATCTCCGAAAGTTACCTTTCCTCCTTTCATTTTGATAATCGTTTCAAAATAGATTTTTTTACCAGTCATGTGCCGGGAACATACACTATCCATGTACCATGTATTGTTGCTGGTACTCTCTTTATTTTCCTGAAATCAAGAAGAAAATTAGACTTTCAGAATCCAAACTTGTTTGGATCCGAGATTTCCAGACAATAAAATTTTAGGTACACACATCTTCTTAGAAAAGTAAGCTTTGTAAAATCTTAGAGATTAGATTTTGTTTATGGAACAATTTTTTGCCCAGTGACCACCACATTGACGCTTGGTACAAAATGGGGCACTTTGAGGAACAAAATAATTTTTACTGAAAATTGGTTTTGCATGGGTATAACCAAACCCAGATTTATTTCTTAAAGGTCGTATTTGGGAATACATTTTATCAAAAATTTCCTTACCATGGGTAAAGTTTGATAAACACTTCTTTAAGGAAAAAAATTCGGACATCAGTTTTACAACCATGTTTTTATCCTCAAAATCATTAGTTTTAGAACTAGAGCTAGGCTCAAAAATATTTTTATTAGAAATTACTTTTTCTAATTCTTTAGAATGTTTGTTCTTCTCAGAACATACTTCCTCAAGATTTTTTGAAATACTTTCAAAATCAGCATTTTTCTTATCAAGATCTTTAGAAAGATCTGATATTTCTTTTGTAAGAATAGAATTCCTAGAGTTTTCCTTATCAAGTTTCTTATTGAGTTTTGAATTCTCAATCTCAAGAAGTTCAGCAAAACTAGAGACTTATTCATAAGTAGGTAAATTATATTCTTCATTAGAAGAGGATTCTTTATCAGAAGAATTATAATTTTTACTATCATTAGTATTTAAAGATACATTGGTCAATGATTCAGCATTTCATACCTTAGCCATAAAACAATGATTATCAATAGGTAATCTGGCTATAAGACCATGATTCTTCTGTCCTGAAGATTCATAATCAGAAGATTCATCTGAAGAGTCACCACCATTGGCACTCTAGGTGTCATTAGCTTTCAGAACATTCTTAGATTTTTCTTTATAATACTTCTTCCTGTTCTTGTCTAAATTCCTTTCTTTTCTTTCTTTCTTTTTGAGCAAAGGGAAATCTGGTCTAATATGTCCAGCTCTTTTGCATTCATAACAAGTAACTTCTCCATCGTTCTTATCTTTCCTTTCCTTTTTCTTATACTTTGATTGGAAATTTCTTTGACCAGTTATCTTGTTCATCCTTCGAGCAAGATTTGCTAATTAATTTTCAGAGACTTCACTCTCACTAGATTCGGATTGGAAAATAACTTTCTTAGACTTGGATCTGGTTACTCTCTCAGGAGTCTTAGATTTCATCTAATTTGAAGTTGTAGTAAAAGAAATAGTACCATTTCCATTCTTCTTATTGATATTGTCTGCATCTCTCTTCATTCTGGTCTCATGTTGTAGAAGAGTTCCAAATAGCTCATCAAGAGTAATTTGAGTGACCTTATTGTTCTCATCTATAGCTGTTCTTTTGGATTCCCACTCATTGGGAATAATATCATTTATTTTATCCACAAGAGCTTCATCATCTAAACCTTTCTCTCCCATAGATTGTAGAATGTTGACTATAGTCATAAATATCTGTTGAACTTTACAGATAGGTTCTCCATAAGGAAAAATTGAATCCATGATATTCAGCTCTAAGCATAGCTCTTCTAGTCTCAATCACCTTAGAAGTTCCAAAGTGTGTAACCTCTAACTTCTTCTAGATACAGTTAGCTGCTTCACAAGAAGAAATTTTTCTATATATATTTCTAGTCATTGAATAGATTAAGGTATTGCGTACCATATAGTTGAGTTGATAATCTTGCTTTTCCTGATTAGTGAAAGTTCTAACTTCCTTGTCAGGAATTTTATAATCTCCAGTAAGAATAAAAAAGTTTTCTACTCCAGTATTGATAACAAAATTCTTCATACGATCTATCTAGTATAAATAATCATTACCATCAAAGATTGGTGGTCTTGTAGGATTCAGATTATCAATAGAACCAACATTGACTCCTGTCATACTTAAAATAAATTTGCACACAAACATGTTAGTAGAAATGATTCGTAACAACAAAGTTCGGAATGAGAAAGTTCAGAATGATAAAATGAGCAAGAAAAACTTGTATGTGAGTACAATTATTTCAGATACCTACTCTGATACCAATTGTAGGATCGAAATATTGATGTAGATGCTCAATATACAAGAGGGGGGGGGGGGTGAATTGTACACTTAAAAAATTCCTTTGGAACTTTTAATGTTAGTTATGAATAACTATGTTTTCCTTAAGAAAAGGAAAGGGACAAGTTTAACAAAGTTAAACTAAGAAAATTCACAACACCTCAAACACCGAATGCATTATTGGAAAGAGATTCCGAAAGTAGGTTCTGGAAATATGGTTCTAGAAATTGAAACTTAACAAAAGATTACAATATGAGATTCTACCTCAAAGAGTATAGAATCTAAATGAAACAGAGTACAAGTAAATAAGTATAAGAAAGTTATACTTTCCTTATAATAAAAAATGCAGCGGAATGTAAACAAGTAGTAGAACTACTAGTAACAAGATATAAGTCTTTTAACCAAATGAGAAGGGTATCCAAAAACCTTGGATAAAGGTCCCTTGATTTATACATTCAAGAAAGTCTGTCTTACCCACACCAGGGTAAGCCCTCGATACGAAGATCGGAGTCTCTGTCTTTCTATCCCCGCAAGCCCTCAACTTCAAGGTAGTGGGCAAACTCTGCATTCCTCAGCAAGGAAGCCCTCGAACTTCAAGGTAGTCGGCACCTCTGTCTTCCTATTCCCGGAAGCCCTAGAATGTAATCACTAACATTCGGAGTCGCACAAAGCTCTGAGAGTTAATAAGAGCCTCTCTCTCTAGAAATCACTTCAACAGCATGTATGCACAAAACCATGTTGTTTATCTGTCATCAGTATCGAGCTCTTTCAAATGAGATCTTATTTATAGGTAAGGTCTGCCTCTTTCCCAACAGTCATATTTTCCTTAAAAATCGGAGGGACCTCTAGACGTGTAACTCAACCAACGGTTAATAAGAAACATAATAGATTACATCGTTTTATAACAAAATTTTTATAACTGAATGTACGACATCGTTTTGGAATGAAGCATATGTATGTAAAGGCTAATAAATAGTTCGGAGTGTAAGCAAGTCAAAGGTTCACAGTCTAACCAAAATGAAGTTCTGAGTCTTGTTAAGAAATGTTCGGATTCTATTTTTTAGGAGATCATAGTCTGGTTTCATCGGAGATCGGATTCTAAATCTGTAGATTTTGGAGTCGAACTGCTTAAAAGTTAGGAGTCTAACTTCATAAGAGTTTGGAGTCGAACTTCTTAAGAGTTCGGAGTCTAACTTCTTAAGAGTTTGGAGTCGAACTTCTTAAGAGTTCGGAGTCGAAATTCTTAAGAGTTCGGAGTCGAACTTCTTAAGAGTTCGGATTAGAACTGCTTCAGAGTTTGGAATCCAGAAATCAGATTAAAACTATATTACAGATCACATCCCTAATTCAGATCCTAAAAACAGAATGCTCCAACTTTTCATTATAAGGCTCCGACAATTTGGTTGTGATTCCGGTTTTTTATTTTAAGGAAAAAAACTACGTATAAGAAAATCTAGGTTAAGGTAATTTTCTTTAAGGAAGTAAATTTTCCTTATTTGAGTAATAATAATATTTGCTTAAGTATAAGGTGTTTGTAATTTTCAAAACAAGAAGGAATGGAAAAGTCATAAGGAAACCCTTATTGACTCAACAGAGATCTGCTGATCAATCTGGGAATGGAAATAAGGGGAAGAAGGGTAAGGTTAAATATCCATCCTCTGGTAAATGTGGGAAGAAACACCCTGGTAATTTCTTGAAGGGAATGGGTGTCTGTTACAAGTGTGGGGAAAAAGGCTACCAAGATCGTGATTGCAAATGGAAGAAGAAAGCTAACGATGTTCAGTGCTACAATTGTAGGGAGATGGGACATTATGAAAATGAATGTCCTAAGCGTTAGGGGAACGAACCTCAGAAAATGCCAAGGGATCAAGGCCAATCTTATGCTATCACTACTGCTAAGGTAGAAGCTCCAAAAGACATGGTGGTAGGTAATTTAATGGTTTCCTCAAGTTTAGAAAATGCATTATTTGATTCTGGATCATCAAATTGTTTCATATATTCCCAGTTTGGTAAGAAAATTAGATATTTCCAATTTGATTTAACAAGGGAGTTGTCAGTTAAAACCCCTGAGGGAATTATCATTGCAACAATGTTTTGTGAATCAGTCCCCATTAGAGCACATAAATGTTCTTTATCCGTTAATCTCATCGCCATACCTATGATTGAGTTTGATATAATCCTCGGTATGGATTGTCTTTCGGACCATGATGCGAATATTTATTGTAAGAAGAAGGAGGTTAGGATATTTGATGATGATGATAAGGAACATCTTATCTTTAGAGCAAAATCATCACCACCTAATTCTTATCTAGATCCACCCCCAGTAGCTCAACTAAATTCAATTTTTGGGGAGGTAGATGATGAAATAAATGTGGGTGAGGAAAGGAATGTTCAAATAGAGTATGTACCTATTGTGAAATAATATTTAGATGTGTTTCCAAAAGATTTACCTAGACATCCTGTAGAACGATAAGTTGAGTTTTCCATTGATTAAATTCCTGGATCAAGGCCTATATCAAAGACCCCTTATAGAATGGCCACTGTAGAATTATTTGAACTAAAGAAACAACTAGAGAAATTAAGTAATAAGGTATTTATTCGCCCTAGTGTTTCTCCATTAGGATCCCCTGTTCTTTTTGTTAAAAAGAAAGATGGATCTATGAGGTTATGTATCGACTACAGGGATATCAATGCTATAACAATAAAGAACAAGTATCCCCTACCTCGCATTGATGATTTATTTGACCAACTGCATGGATCTCAATACTTTTCAAATATTGACCTTCGATATGGATACCATCAGTTGTGTGTGAAGAAGGAAGAAATACCGAAGACATCATTTCAAACCTTGTACAGGCATTACGAGTTTACAATAATTCCTTTTGGATTGACTAATGCACCCTCTATATTCATGGATATGATCAATAGAGTATTCAAGGAATATATTGATGAATTTGTGGTGGTATTTATTGATGATATCTTGGTATACTCCAAAAGCTACGATGATCAGGAAAATCACCTGCGCATTATCCTGAAGACTCTGAGTAGACATGAATTATATGGGAAGTTTAGCAAGTGTGAATTCTGGCTTCAGGAGATTTCTTTTCTTGTCCATATTGTCTCTAAAGATGGAATCTCAGTTGATCCTTCTAAGACCAAGGCAATCCAAGAATGGCCTACACCGACGAGTATAACTGAGGTACGTATTTTTATTGGTTTAGAAAGTTATTATCGATGTTTCATCCAGAATTTTGCCCAGTTGGCTAACCCATTAACAAAGCTCACACGTAAGGGTGTTAAATTTGTTTGGAAAAAATAGTGTGAAGAGTGTTTTGAAGAACTGAAGAGAAGGTTAGTCAATGATCCTATATTGACTCTACCATCGGGGAATGATGGGTTCGTTATTTATAGTGATGCATCGAAGAAAGGACTTGGTTGTGTCCTTATGCAGAATGAATGGGTTATTGAATATGCATCACAACAGTTGAAAATTCATGAACAAAACTATCCTACTCATGATCTAGAGTTAGAAGCTGTGATCTTTTCTTTGAAGATATGGAGGCACTACCTCTATGGTGAAAAATGTGAGATTTATACTGATCACAAGAGTTTGAAGTATATTTTCTCATAAAAAGAACTCAACATGAGACAAATGAGATGGCTTGAATTACTCATGGATTATGATTGTACGATACACTACCACTTGGGGAAAGAAAACAAGGTGGAAGATGCTTTGAGCAGAAAAGACCATGGAGTTTTGAACAATATGAGAATTAAAAGGGATCCAATTTTCATGGATCTAGTGAAGATGGATAGGGGAATAACGATGGAAGGTGAAACATCAATTATTTTTCAAATGGTTGCCAAACCATCTTTACTAGAAAGGATTAAGATTTCTTAGATCGGTGATGAAGAATTTCAAAAGAAGATTAAAGCTGTGAATGATGGGAGATTGAGAGACATTGTGTATGAAGAATGAATTTTGAAATTTGGGAAGAGACTTTGTGTTCTTGATATACCTGATCTAAAATGGGAATTTATGGATCATGCTCATAGTTCCAATTTCTCTATACAACCTGGGAGAACCAAAATATATAGAGATTTGAAGGAACATTTTTGGTGGGACAACATGAAGAGGGAGATTGCTGATTTTGTGTCAAGATGTATGGTTTGTCAACAAGTGAATGCTGGAAGGCAACAGCCTGGAGGAGTCATGCAACCTCTTCCCATAACAGAGTGGAAATTGGACAATATTACGATGGACTTTATCACGGGGCTACCAAAGACTCCTGGAAGGAACGATGCAATATGGGTCATTGTTGATCGTCTTACCAAGTCAACAAATTTTCTTGCTATAAGAGAATATCTACCACTGGAATGTCTAGAAAGACTGTATATTGATGAAGTTGTGAGACTTAATATAGTACCCCTATCGATTGTTTCTGATCGTGATCCCCATTTTACTTCAAGATTCTGGAAAAGTCTTCAGAAATCCTTGGATACTGAACTTCATTTGAGCACTGCCTACCACCCTCAAATAGATGGACAATCAGAATGAACTATTAAAACCTTAGAAGACATGTTGAGATCCTACTCCCATGACTTTCAGGGTATGTGGGATCAATATTTACCTCTGGTAGAATTTTCCTATAACAATAGCTTCCATTCAAGTATTCAGATGGCACTATATGAAGCGTTATACGGAAAGAGATATCGCACACCATCCTGTTGGGATGACGTTGGTGAAAGAAAACTTGTAGGTCCAGAACTGGTGGAGGAAATGATGGAAAAGGTGAAGGTAATCCAAAATCACATCAAAGCAGCTCAAAGTAGGCAGAAGAGCTATGCCGATAATCGAAGGAAGGATTTGGAATTTCAAATTGATGATCATGTTTTCCGGAAGGTATCTCCATGGAAGGGAGTCTTACGTTTTGGTAAGAAAGGTAAATTGAGTCCCAGGTACATCGGACCTTTCAAAATTCATGAACGAATTGGGGCTGTAGCTTACCGATTGGCAATGCCGCCTAGTCTCTCCAAAGTTCACGATGTGTTCCACGTATCTCTTTTGAAGAAATACATGCCTGACCCAACCCATGTAATCAACTATGAAGAATTAGAACTGGAACTCGATCTGACTTCTTGCGAAGATCCCTTCAGGATTCTTGATATGAGAGAACAAGTACTGAGAAACCGGACAACGCGTCTGGTAAATGTTTTGTGGAGAAACCATAAAATGGAAGAGGCAACGTGGGAACCCGAGGAACTTATGATGAAGAACCACCCGAGTCTTTTCATGCGGTAGTATTCTAGAAATTTCGAGGAAGAAATTATTTGAAGGAGGGGAGAATGTAACACCCCAAGCTTCTACGGTACAATTCTCTTTGAATAATTCAATAGCGTGTGTTGTACACAACATCGAGTTCTAACACACCATAACCAATCAAACTAGCTGTTATGAATATTAATACCCAATTTTTGAAATTTATAAATATTAATTTTCAAAATGGACTTCATTTTTGGATTCGGAATATCGAAATTAGCATAGGGTGAATTTTTGGTATTTTTCTGAAAAACTTCATTTTTTGATGAATAGTGAAACCACTAAGTGGTAGTTAAAAAACTAAATTTTTCCTAAAACATAATTTTACCGCTTCTGTGAGTGGAATTTCAAAAATCAAAGAGACACAGTTAATATCAATGAGTAAAATGTAGTTCAATGAGATGAAAATAATTTTTGGTGAATAGTAACTTTTGACTTTTATTTACCACGGTTAAAAGTAAATAGGGTAATTAAGGGTAAAAATGATATTAATATTACCCTAACACATGTCCTAATTCTATTGGACAAGTGTATCTCGAACAAATACAACCTTAGGAATAAAATATTATCATTTAGTTCCACTTGGATTAGATTAGGACATTTATTATTATTTAATTTAGAGAAGAGTTAAAAGAGTTAAAATCAAGGTTTATTTACTATAACATTTTTAATATAGGGTTAAACATAAGATAAATTCTATTGTAAATATTAATTAGAAATATAAACATATTTCATACATAATGATATTTTATTTACAAATTTTATAAATAAAATATTTTAATTTATTTATGACACAATGATGATACAGTAATTACCATAATAGTGAAAAATTAAAATAATGGATATTATAAATACCCAAATAAAAATAATTTGAGACTTTTTATAAATACCAATAATTTTATAGGTTAATATGACATGTTAGTAATGATTTAATTATCTTTTTTTGAAGTAATAATTCTGTTATGATTTTTACAAAAATCATTTATTGAATAGTGTCAAAATTGACATAAAAGAGTTTTTAAAACAAATATTATATTATTAATTGATATTAAATTTCTAAAAATATAAGTATCGGACAAGAGACGTATATAATGATAGGTGTATCATTAATGGACCACTTGGGTGTCTCTTGGATGTATATTGTAGTTTTATTAACCATATAATATAAAAATACAAAGAGACATTGTAAAAGTGAAACTAACTAACGAAGAGTTAATACTTAATGATAAGGTTAATATAGTAACCCAAACCTATCTAAATTCTATTGGTTGAGTGATTTTCGACCTATCCCCACCTTAAAATTTAAATAATACACTTTGGAGCCATTAGAAACCGAATATGAATTTATTATAAAATAATATTTCTAGCTTTTCCAAAGGTGCCCCTCACCCTTCTTATAAAAGAGCACTCCCCCTTCTCATTAATTCACACCTTCAAAGCCATTTTTCTCGGCCAAACTCTGCCCAAATACTCTCTAAACTTCCCTAACTACAACCTAGAGGCCTTAGTTTGATCATAAATCCAACTTAAGGATCCCTTTTGATCAAATTAAAAGGAAGAACCCGAAGAAAGGTAATGATCTCACCACCCCTTTTCAAGTTCATTTCTTCTTCAACTTCATCTTTATTTGTTATTCCCATTCTAAAATAATAACTCCAGTATATCCTCTATACTGTGATGTTATTATAAATATAGTACAACCATATTCATTATTCTATCCATCCTTTGAATAACATGTCACCATACATGCATACGTACGGCTTACCGTCTCCACGTCGTGGTGTAATTGTTATTCAATAAATTATTATTTGGGTGGGTATAATAATGATGTGTAATTCATGTAAATAATAAATATAACATGATAATGATTCTGTATATATGATATACCATCCAATTATATTTTATTTTAATATCAAAAGAATTATATTGTCGCTCGTGCGTACGTACGAACTACCGTCTCCACGAACGCGATGCGATTCATTATCCATCGTATCCATTCAAGTATAATTCTCATTTTATGATTAATAATAGTATCTAAAGACTTGATATCATTCTGGATATGAATAAGATACAACCTATCCATGACAAACCCGACTTACATAACAAAACATATAAAAGAAAACGAGTAAGTTAACACCCGAAACAACCATAATACTAAAATATTATTAACAAAGTAATGTTAAAATATCATATATGATATCATATTGATATATATGATTCTTGTATAATTTAATAACAATTATTTCACAATTATACATTAGGTTAATCTACCCTCAACCAAGGAAAAGTACAAGTTAAGGGTTTATTTCGCAATCTCTTCATTATCCAAGGTTGTCTATATGTAATAATCTACTGGGATTTCTTTATCATCCACATCCATGTTTCCTAAAAATGTATTTCAAAACATTTTTACTATTTACAAGAATATGGGTTAAAGACATTTATGACCTTGTTTGACTTTTTATAAGAGGTTTATAAAGGAATATTTACATCGTTTTCCAAACAAGGTGCTTTTTAACCTTTTTGACAGAATTAAGGTAAGAATGTTTTTTTAACTTATACGCCAGGTGTAGCTATTTTACGCCGTTATAAAATCATTGAAGTTTCCCTTACAAGATTATAAGAATATTTTCAAAGAAAATGTTTTATTTTATAAATATATGACTCTTAAATTATATCAAAATAGAAAGAGATATTTCTCTAAAAAGTGTTTTGATTTCATCTATGTCAACATCCTTTGATGTATTTTACGCTTATTTGAAGTTGATTTATTAAGATACAAAACTTCTATATTGTATTGAAGTTTTTGTGATATGTTTTACTATGGATGTGTTATTTTTATACCATTCATGGTTTATGGATGAAGTATTTACATTTCATATGCTAGTTTTAATACGAATGTTTATGTTATGTTTAAACTTTTCATATGGGAATGCATTAGACATAATATGTGATGGGTGGAGCCTGCTATAGCTCCTCGATGCATCGGTAGGTGTCATGGGACAAACTAGTGTCTTGGCACAAGGCCTTGGAAAAATATTATTTGTAGTCTTGGCACGAGGCCTTGGATATGTGGTTATGATAGTCTGGCATTATGCATTCCATCATTATGAAAGTGGTTATTGATATTTCATGTGATTATTCGATTACTAGAATATCCATGTGAATAATTAAATGGAATTATTTCATTTTATTTTTTCCATACTATGTTGAAGTTCAAGTTTAAAAGGCTTTTGTTTTAGTTATACATTGCCTTAAATGTTTATTCTTATTTATGAAAGTTTCCGCTATATTGTTATCCTTACTGGGCATTTGAGTTGACCCCTTTTCTATGTTTATTTTCCCCAGGATGTGAAGAAGTAAATAATGAAGGACCTAGAGGGATAGTATGAGGGGATAATAGTGTGGAATATGGAGACTATTTTGTTGTAATTTTCATTTTTATGATGTAATGTAAAACTTTATGAATATATCTAGTGTTTCCAAGCCTACTAAAGTAATCGGTCTTTTGAGATTTGAACTTTCTTGTAATCAAGCCAATGTTATGTAATAATGCACCGACTCTATGTAACTGGGGTTCGGGAGTTACAGGGACACTTAGAGATAGAATTTTCTTTGGGTATGAGGTCAATTGAGAAGTCTACCTCATGATCTGGGAGAATTCTGGCTAACTCTTTAGGGAATACATCACCGTATTCTCTCAGGATGGGAATTTCCTCAAGGTTTTCACTTTACTTCAACTCACCCAATTGGGTGAGGTATGGTTCTTCATAGGGAATGAACACCCACACCATTGAAGGATTTTTCAAAGTCTATTCATGATCCTCCTTGAATTTTTAGAAGAGCATGGGATGGTTTGTAATATGAAAATATATTACCTTTTCTCGATAGTTGATATGTTTTATATATAATAGGAGCCAATACATTCCCATTATAGCATCGAATTCCACCAAGGTAAGTATTACGAGATTCACCGGAATAATCTTCCCAGATACGCCAAGAGGAGATGAATCAAACACTTGAGTTTCAATGATTGCCCCACTTGGTGTTTTTACATATATCTCTACTTCAAGGATTTGGGGATTCGATTCTATAGTTCTAGTAAACTTGCAAGATATAAAGGAATGCGTATAACCAGAATCAAATAAGACTTTTTCCATTCTTGAGTGAATAGTAAGTGTACCCTGTATGACTTCATTATCATGCTCCAACTCTGCAATAGTGATGGTATAAGCCTTTCCTTGTTCCTTTGGATTTGGTGGTTGTTGACATTGATTACCCTTGAGAACTCGAGGTTTAGTGCACTGAATTGCATAGTGACCTAGCTCCCTACAGTTGTATCATTGAACCATGAGTGGTTCTCTCATTTATTCTCCCACATTATCCTTCCTTTTCATGTCTTTTCGACACTATTGAGCATGGTGTCCTTCTTTCCCACACTTGAAGCACTTCTCCATCCCTTTGAGGTAGTTACCATGGTGCAACTTCCCAAATTTTTGGCATGTGGTTCATTGAGTTTTCTTCCCACTTTTGTCATTAGATCCTACATCTTGAAACTCCATCTTTCATTTCTTATCCCCATATCCATGGGTCCATTATCGAAACTCCATCTCCAATTTGAGATCACATCGAACAACTTCTTCATAAATCCCAAAGTCTCGAATTTGAAGAGCCTTTTGAAGGTATTGTTTTAATCCACTAAAGAATCTATCAATTTTGCTACCATTGTTGATAACAAAACCCAAAGCGTACCTTGGAAGCCTGGTGAAATTCGCTTCATAGGTTGTGTCAGATTATACTTATTTTTTCTTGATCTCTATAAATTCTCTATCCATCTTCGTACGTAGAGTTTGTGGGAAATACTTATTAATAAACATTATCTTAAAGTCTTCACATTCCATCGCTTCAATTTCCTCCCTTGGTTTGGTGTTCTTAATCAAAGCCCACCATTGATCGGTTTATCTATCTAGATGAAAAACGACTAGAGTCACCTTCACCACCTCAGAATAGTGAAGCACAAAAAATATTATCTCCATGGATTTTACCCACTATTCCACAACTAGTGGATCAGAAGATTCACTAATCGTCGGTGGTCGTTGCCGCATAAAACTTTCGATAGCCAGTTTCTCCCTCTTTGGTGAAGGAGGACGTTACCCATTATTATGGTTATTGTTTATTACCAAAGATAATTGGGTAATAATTTCCATGAAGTTTTTAACTCCACTTCCCAATCATTGGGGATGTTGTTTGGGCAATCGTTGTATTGTCCCTCACACGAGTTGTTGTCATGATTTCACCTGGTTCCCAACATTTTCTAAAATAGAAAAGGTTAGAACAAAACATAAGTAAACACGTCATGAATAACTTATTAATTTAAATAATTTATACAAAAAACATAACATATGGGATCCCTATGTAAATATTCTTGTGTGCATATTTGTACTTAGTCTCATGCTATAGGTTTTCTCTGGGGTTCACTAATCCTAATTCCCAAATTAACTAAACCTTCCTCTGATACCAACTATAGCGACCCAAACATTTCTCACAATACTATTACATTATTTTAAGATAAACAAAATAATAGTATTACAAATAAAGGATCCAAAGGTTTAATGTCTTGGGAAAACTAGGACCATACATAGCAATTACAACATCAAGCATAAACATTTATTTAATTTCTTCTTCTCTAGCTTATTATTGGAAATTTTTCTATCCTTGGTACATATAGCTACATGAGGATATACATAAAAAGGGGTGATATAAAATCCATGTAAGAGGATTGATAAGAAAAATATTGCATGGGGTGAGCATAATCATAACATGGGAAATAGATCATGAACATGAGAGGAAGCATAAATATAAGAGTTGAAATGTGGCAATGCATAAAAATGAAACATCATGTCTTAATAGTTAACTACCCCAAATACTTGTGAACCAAGATAGAATATTATTCACACATTATTTCACATTTACTCATGAGATTCATAAAATTACCCAATGCATTGGAGCACTGTATAATTCCGGGCACACCTGTCACTTTGAAACATTCATATTGCACTATATAATTCTGGGCGCACCCGTCACATCATAACATTATCATTATCAGGCATTCCACATAGAACAAATATAAAAAATTAACATAACTAACCCATTTAAAGGAATGGATTTCATATCATAATAACACATTCATAAACATTGGGTTCCCAAAAGAAATTGGTAATAACATACGTGTTACAAGAACTGCCCACTTTGAGTGAGAAGTAAAATGTGTGTTCTTAAAAGAAGAGTTCTTTTAGAAAACATTTTGTTTGACATAAAAACCAGGGAGAAACATGTATATCATATAAAAGGAAATAAAATGATGAGGAAATTATCTTTAAGGAGTAACCATAACAAAAATGGAGTGAAAGAAGGAGAACCCAAAGGATGAATGTTGGGATCGAGAATTTCCCCTTACCTTGTATCCGAATGCTTCCTTCTATTTAATGTCATGTATAATGACATTATATTCATTAATTCTAAATCCAAAACCTTGTGTACATTAATATTATTCATTATGGTTTCATTAAGTGATTTTATGTTCCTTTGGATTAGTTATAGAGTTTTAAAACATTGTTTGAGAATGTTTGTTTTTATGGTTTTCTTGAGTTGTTCACTTGCATTCTTAAATTGAAGTTCGGGTAGAACATGGGTAAACATCCAGAAATTATATTACATGTTATTAATGATATTAATGGAGTTTGAATTATCTTGTAATGAATCATATTATATCAATGTGGATGAATCATTTGATAAGAATTAAATGATGATTGTTTGGGTTAATTTGAATGGTTTTTCGATCATAATGAACTTGTTTTATTTAATCACTATTAATTTGGCCATAAGTTATTTATAGAACTTTAAATAGGTAATAATACATATAACAATTCTGGTTAAACCATAAAAATGGTTTCATGACCAGATCTGAAGGTAGAAATGGAAGAAGAAAACATGTCCTTCTTGAAAGTGATAAATTGACACCTCACGAATAACGTTCTCTTTAATAAAATAAAAGGAAGAGGGAAAAGGTTTTGGATGATATAATATCCCATTAGCATCATAAAATTATATTAAATGTATAATAATGGAGTTACAATAACATTTGGATAAAGATAGATGGGGAGAGATCATGAAATGAACATGAAATTAAAAGGAAATTAAAGGTGTACAAGAGCCTCAACCCAGTTGGTGAGGACTCGCTAGGTGCATCCAAGAGACCCGAGATCAAATCCGAGCAGAGGCATATTTACAGGGTACTATAGCAGTACTGTAGCAGGTACTGGTCTGTACTATAGCAGTTGGAAATTTTCATCCATTTGGGCCTTCAGGCTAGCGGTTTGGTCCTTGGGTCCTACAAGGCTTTCAGGACACCCAAGGCCTTCAGGCCAGTTGATTCTAAAAGAATTCGGGCCACCATAAGGCCTTAGAGACACCCTAAGGCCTTCAAGAAACATGAATGCATTCCCCAAACACACCACAAAAAAGGAGCATCCCCAGAAGAGGATTCAGAGCAGGTGCACTCACCAGAGCAGAGCCAAATGGATTGTTAGAATGAGAGGGTATGGCTATGCCATAGGTACCAGCCTGTGCATGCATGGAAATCCAAGCCAGATGGTCATGAAAAGGTGGAGAGCTACTATCAAGATGAAGATGCTGGGTAGGGGCAGTTCCTTGTAGATATTCTGGTTTAATTCCCTAAGACCTTCAGTTCATGTAATCTCCTAAGAATACGGGCCATGTAATCTCTGAGCCTACAAGCCTTGTAAGGGTTCCCCCTCATCCCTTGAAAGGGGGTTATCAAAAAATAAATAAAAATGAAGGCCTTCGGGCCATTCAGGTAAAAGAAATTAAAGGATAAGATGGAGAGAAATTACCTCTTAAGTCCTCCTCGTGAGATCCTCCTTAAGGAAGCTTGGCTTGGTATTTTGATGAGACCAGAAGCACTTGAACATGGTAGTGGTGCTAGGGAAGATTTTTGGGAAGTGATTAGATTTAGAGTCCCGAAGAATGACGTACATGGAAATTACATTACTTATTCGGAATACTTAGTACATAACAAAAACACACACAAAAGGATCATAATAGTTTAGTGTCTTTGGAAACTCGGAATATAATCTTCTAATCGTGGTGAAAGATCTTCAACATCTCCCATAAAGATCTTATTTTTCTTACCTAAAACCTTTATTTATATCCTGGGGAAAAGAAAACATAAAAGGGTGAGCTCAAATGCTCAGTAAGGGTAAACAAAAGAAATATCAATCACATCATTTTCATAAGAACATAACATTTTGGAAATCTTAACCTGCAAAAGAGAGCATAATTTCATAACATGGGATAAATCATAGTAGTGAAATGAAATCCCAATAATCATAACATAAAACATGACACTTTGTGTCATACACACAAAATCATAGAGAGTCATATCTTATTAGTCAAGACTCATTGCCAAGACTATCTTAGTGGACAAAGTCCATTTCTGAACCGAGTCACCCTCATTTCAGTCCTGTTTCACTGAACCGGTATAACCTACCGTTCCCGCCATGTCTATCTCATGAGATATAAATTTTTTATCCAATGCATTGGAGGGAGATATAGGTTCCACCCATCTCATAATGATACCATTCTTATGTGTGCCACAAAATCATAAATCATACATCATTGCATAACCCATGTAATAAAAATGGGAATCTTAAACATCATGACATCATAAAAAAATTCATATAAGATTAAGGAATTAATAAAAATATTTCCATCACAACATAATCAAATCCATGTAATAATAGGGATAGAAACAGAACCCTATATTATCTTAGATGGAAAATAATTTTGATAAAACATTTGAACTCCATTCTTGAGGAAAATATCCTTTCTACTTCAAAAACATTTTCCTTTCTTAACATGTCATAGAATTTTAAACTAAAAGAAGTTGATTAAAAATAAACATGAAAACTTGTAAAGGAATCTTCTTGGAAATAATGTTTTAACAATCCATTCATGCCGTGTAAGTTAAAAAAACATTCTTCGTACTTTTGTCAGAAAAGTCAAAAAGTACCTCGTACGAAAAACGACAAAAGATTCATTTCATATCCTTTACTAAAAACTCACCGAAGGGTAAAATTGGATTTAAAAAATTGTAGGTGGATGGAAATAATATTTCATATTGAGGAAACATGGATGTGGATGATAAAATACACCCCAGTAAATACCAATGTATAAAAAATCTTGGATAAAAATGAGATTGTGATATTTCCATTACCTTAGGTCCAATTTGCTTCGTAAGTGTCCGAACCTACTGTATAATGATTTAAATAATGTCATTGACTTATTACATAATCATATTCATTGTTATTATATCATATATGGTTCACTTATGCCTTTATATTACCCGTTCTTTTGTAAATTCATGTTAATGTAGTGTTTTGGGTAAAATCGTCTCATTTGTCGTTCGTGTTTTAACTTGTAATTATTCATATGATTACTTAGATCATGATTAATTAATTCTAGAATATAAAACATTATTTATATATAGTATATATTCATAATATACATATATATAATGGATCGATAAATGGAAAGAAATACACCGTTCATGGAGACGGTAGGCCGTACCTACGCATGAACGCTATTTTCGTTTCCTTATTGAATTGAGTGGAATTAAGTAGATGACATAAATATTTATATAAATAAATCCAGTAGTATTATTATTTTATATATTTCATGACTACTTATTATATATACTTTATAATCATTCATGAATGGTTATCGTGGAGAATGACTCTCATCGCGTCGTGGAGACGGTAGTCCGTACGTACGCACGAGCGATGATATCGTTCTCATGATCATTGAATTGTATTGTAGTGTATGTATACTATTTATGAATCAATATCACTTTTCAATAATCATATATAATTATTATTAACACCATTATACCCACCCAAGTAAGGTGGTGGTGGAAAATAGATTACACCACGGCGTGGAGACAGTATTCCATACGTACGCACGCGCGGTGATTTCATTTTCCGTAGGATGGATAGATGGTGAAATAGGGATGTTTCATACTTATAATAACATATCAGTATATGAGTGATACTGTTGTTATTACTTCATAATGAAACAACCTAAGAAGAAGAAGTGGGAGAAGAAATAAAGTTGAAAGAATCGGAACGGACATTACCTCTTCTTTGAAGTACTTCTTTGAGACCTCCTTTTAGGGCACTAAAATAGGACTTTGAAGAAGAACAGAACCTCTAGGATGTTTCTAGGAAAGTGGAGAGAAGAAATTGGCAGGGGTTGGCGGAGCTTTAATGCTCAAATTGGTGTGAGGAGGAGAGGGAGGAGGTGCCCTTTTATAAGGGAGGAGAGGGGCACCTTAGGAAAATCTCAAAATATTATTTTGTATTAAGGTCAAATTCGGTTTATAATGGTTACAAAGGGTCTTATTTCGAATCTAAATTGGGGATGGGTCGAACTTATCTCATACAATAGGATTTTGACAAGTTTAGGTTATTATTTTAACCTTATCAATTAGATTTAACTATAAGTTAAATAATTTAACTTTTACCGTGTCTTTTTGTTTTCTTACACTATATGGTTAATAAACATACTATATCAAGACAAACGACCCCCAAGTTTTTTATTATTAATATATATAACCTTATCTAAGTCATTTGGCCGAACCTTAGATTTTTAGGAATAAAATAACAATTAATAATATAATATTTGTTTTAAAAACTAATTTCTGTCAATTTCGACACTATTTGGTACATGATTTTTATGAAATTCATAGAAGAATGATAAGTTCAAACCATGTTACTCAAATCAAAAATAACATGTCATATTAACCTAGATAATTAGTTTAAGTCATAAAAAGTCTCAAATTACATTTATTTGGGCATTTATAACATCAATTATGTCAATATTTCATTAATAAGACAATTACTGCATCATCTTTGTGTCATAATAAATGATAATTATTTAATCCCTAAAAATTCTAAATAAATTCCTATGATGTAGATAATTGTATTATATTTTTGGAGAGTATTCATGATCTAATTTTCATGATGTTTATTACTACATTTAAATTATTATACTTATAAGATTTAAGAAAGTGACATGTTGTCACATTCTTTGGTTTTAATAATAATTAAATTATTTTCATGGAAAAAAGTCCATAAAATGAATCTAATACGACCCTTAGGTTATATGGGTCTACGTTTATCCATCTAATAGGATTCTTCCAAGTTTTAGGGTAATTTTATAATCTTATATTTACCCTTAATTACCCGATTTACCTTTAACTATAGTAAATAAAATTTACCGTAGTTACTATTCACAATGCCCAAAAAAAAGTAGCTTATTAACATAATTTGGACCCACGGATTCCAAAATGGAATCCATTTCTCTAAATTCAATACACAAAAGATTCAGAAATTAAATTAAAATTAATCCCGTTGTCGAAAGAAAACGGGTTTTTCTTTAAAACATTGCAAAAGATTGAATAGATTTAACCTACGAATTCAAGGTAAAATCAATGCTAATGACATAAATTGTATTAAATGGTAAAAATATATTATATTTATACTTTAAAACCATTCAATATTATAATTTAACCACATAAGATATTACGATGAAAAAAGTTCTTTTTAATTAAAATAGAGTGTGTTTTTACTATTCATTAAAATATGAAAGTTATCGGAAAAATATCAAAACTTTATTTAATGTAAATTTTTATATCCTGATTAAAAAGAATAATATTATTTTGTAAAATTGAACATATAAATATGTAAAAAACTATATTTAAAGTGGGTGTGCCATCAAAAGGCGGAAAAACTGCATTTTTTGAAAAATACTTATTTTACCCAAAAAATTTATTTTGTTCTTATACCATGTTCTAGAAATGTGTAAGATGAATAATAATGTTATAAAATTCAAAATT
Source organism: Viscum album (assembly GCA_963277665.1). NCBI lineage: Eukaryota > Viridiplantae > Streptophyta > Magnoliopsida > Santalales > Viscaceae > Viscum > Viscum album. Next base: position 362,736,299 of record OY728155.1, on the reverse strand, counting down.
TATTTAACACTATTCATAACAGCTAGTTCATAACAATATTATAATAATATATCATTGTTTAGTAAAACCCGGTATTGCGTACAAGACACGCTATTGAGGAAGGTCGCGATTGCGTGTAATGCAAGCCAAGTCAGGGTTGCGTGTAGTGCTCAAATCCTTTGTTGTTGAGTATAACAGAATCCAACCATATTTTATTTATACATTGAATATATATATATATACACTCAATGTTGTGTAGAATAACTTCTATCAAACGAACTTGAAATTGTGTGGTACAAGAGCCAAGAAAAGTGTTGCGTATACTGCAAACTAATACAATGTTGTGTATAGCGTCAGATAATCTTGGTGTGTCGTACAATAGAAGATATGAATGAAATTAAAAAGAATGTATCTTATAAAATATCGGGTTGTTACATTAGAGAAGTCTTGGATCTTGATAGGTGTGGTGAAATGAGGGTGTGAAGGGTGGTTTTTATAGTGGAGGGGAGAGGGGTTTTCTTAATATAAAATTCATTAGTTTTTTATTTTTCACAAGATAAGGAATAATGAGTAATACATGAACAAGAATAGTAATTTTATCATGTGATCCCAAAACAAGTAGGTTTACATCAGCAGAACATCACACATGACACTATAATTAGCTTATTTAGCTTATTTTTGTAAATTACGGTATTTCACTATCCAACAAAAAATTCAAGTATTTCATAAAAAACCCAAAACATTACTCCAACCATTTTTTGACGTGTAGAATCCAAAAACGAATTCCATTTTTCAAAAATAATTTTCTAAATATTATTAATTTAATATTTAATTAAAATCCATACTTTTTATTAAAAACCAGTTCTAAAACATTCATTTAGTTATTCTAAAATATAGGTACATCATACATTAACATGAATACTATTTTTATACTATTATAGTTAAGGTTAACATACATTAGTGTATATAACTATTCATAAGGGTATGTTTCTATTCATAATGGTAGGTTACTATTCACCAAAAATTATTTTTGTTTTATTAGACTCCAAAAAACATCTTGAACACAACTGTTTATGTAAGATTTTGAAAATTCCAAACACAGAAGTGGAAAAATTATGTTTTAAGGTCACTTAAAAGTTAGTAGTTCATTAATTTGTGATTTCATGTGATTTTATTACATAATTATATGAAGTTAATTTCCATTGAAAAACTTTGGGTTGTAACATTCTTCCCCCCTTATGAAATTTCGCCTCCGAAATTTCAATTTACACAAATAGGTGAGGGTACTTCTCCTTCATTTCCTATTTCGGTTCGAAAGTTGCTTCCTCAAACTTATGGTTCCTCCACAAAACATTAACAAGATGGGTTATCTTATTACATAGAACCTTATCTCTTCGATCCATAATCTTTACCGGCTTCTCCTCATAGGAAAGATCATCTTTGAGATGTACCACCTCTGAGTTTAGTACATGTGAGGGGTCCGGTATGTACTTCCTCTGGAGTGATACATGAAACACATCATGATCTTGAGCCATATTCGGTGGAAGGGAAAGTCGATAGGTCAGGATTCCTATGCGGTCAAGGATCTCAAAGTGTCCATTGTACCTTGGGCATAACTTCCCTTTCTTCCCAAATCGCATGACTCTCTTCCATAGAGATATTTGAAGGAAGACTTTATTTCTAACATCGAACTCTAAGTCCCTTTGACGGTTGTTGACATAGATCCTTTGCTGACTCTAAGAAGATTTGATGTGTTTTTAGATGACTTGAACCTTCTCTATCATCTCTTGAACAAGATAGGGTCCAAGTAGCTTTATTTATCTGACTTCATCCCAACAGGTTGGAGTTTTACTTCACTTTACTTAAAGAGCATCATATGAAGCCATCTGAATACTCGAATAGATGCTATGTTTGTATGAGAACTATACCAATGGGAGATGCTGATCCCATCCACCATTGAATTCTAGAGAGAATGATTTTATTATATCTTCAAGCATCTGAATTGTCCTTTAAGATTGTCCATCAGTTTGGGGGTGATAGGCCATGCAGAAATTTAATTCAGTACTCAAAGCATGTTGAAGGATCCTCCAGAATTTAGATGTGAACCTTGGAACCCGGTTAGATACAATTGAGAGTGGAACACCATGCAGTCTCACTACTTCCTTCACATATATCTTTTCGTGTTTTTTCAAGTGAGAGATCTTCCTGAATAACGATAAAATGATCAGTCTTGGTGAGTCGGTCAATGACAAACCATATCACATTATTTCTCTTAGACGTCTTTGGGAGACCCGTGGCAAAGTCCATAGTAACATTTTCCCATTTTACATGGGTATAGGAAATGGGTTCCTAATTCCTTTGGACTTCTGTCACTCAGCTTTAACATGCTGACTTACCAAGCACCTTGATATATATTCTGTGATCTCTATCTTCATGTTATCCCACCAAAAGTGTTCTAGGAGATCACGGTACATCTTGGTACTCCCATGATGGATAGAGAAAGTTGATCTATGTGAATTTTTTAATAGCTCCTTATTTATCTTGTGTGATGAAGGCACACAAAGCCACGTTCCAAACTGAATCACACCATCATCTTCGATATGTAACTCTTGTAGATTCCCTTCCTTTACTACATTCACCCTCTTTTGTATCTCCACATCATCTCTTTGTTCTTCCTTAATCTTCTCCTGGATGGATGGTAGCGCAATAAATTGGGCAAGGTAGGATGTATCCCCTGCCCTTATTATTTACAAATCCATTTTTTGAATATCCAAGAAGATAGGTTCTTTCTCAATCCGCAACATGGATAGAGTAGCAGGTTCTTTTCTACTTAGAGCATCAACTACCTTGTTCTCCTTTTGAGGATGATAGTGAATAGAGCAATCATAATCCTTGATTAGCTCTAACCATATCCTTTGACACATGTTGAGATTATTTTGAGTGAATATATACTTTAGGCTCTTATGGTTGGTTTTTATGACACACTTTTCACCATAAAGGTTGTGTCGCTGGATTTTCAAGGAAAAAATCATGGCTTTCATCTCTAGATCATGTGTCTGGTAGTTCTTCTCCTGGATCTTCAACTGCCGTGCGGTGTAGGCTATCACATTATCATTTTTCATGAGTATGCAACCCAAGCCTTTCTTTGATGAATAATTTTATATCAAAAAACATTCTACACTTTTTGGTAGTGTGAGTACAGGTGTAGTGATAAGTCTTCTCTTTAGCTCCTTAATGATTCCCTCACATTATTCCATCCAGACATACTTTACCCCTTTCCTTGTTAACATAGTTAGTGGGATTGAAAATCGTGAGAAGTTTCTCATAAAACGTTGGTAGTACCCACCTATCCAACAAAACTACGGATTTCTGTGACACTAGAGGGCCTAGGCCATTCCTCAACCACCTTTGTCTTTGAAAGATCCACAAAAATTCCCTCACTTGTGATCACATGTCCCAAGAACGTGACTTACTTCATCCAAAAGTCACACTTGTTGAACTTGGCATACAACTTCTCCTTTATTAATATTGCCAACACAAGTCTTAGATGTTCTTCATGTTCCTCCTTTCCCTTGGAGTAGATGAGAATATCATCAACAAACACTACCACAAATTTTTCATGCTAGTGTCTAAAGAATCTATTCATCAAATCCATGAAGAATGCAGGGTTAGTAGTAAGTCCGAAGGTCATCACCAAAAACTCATAGTGCCCATACCTTGTTCGGAAGGTATTCTTTTGAATATCTTCCATCTTCACCTTTACCTGATGATATCCAGAACGAAGATCCACCTTTGAGAATTATTGAGCTCCTCTTAAATAATTGAACAAGTCATCAATCCATGGAAGAGGATACTTGTTCTTTATAGTGATCCTATTGAGTTTCTGATAATCGATACACAGCTGCATTGTTCCATCCTTATTCTCCACAAAGAGCACTGGCGTACCCCAAGGAGATTAACTAGGGCGTATAAACCCTTTGTCTAGATGCTCTTGCATCCGCTTCTTTAACTCTTCCAGTTTGATAGGAGCCATCCTATATGGACACTTCAAGATAGAAGTAGCTCCGAGTATGTGTTCAATTGAGAACTCTACCTCATGATCTGGGGGAATTTTGGGTAACTTTTCAAGAAATACATCACCGTATTCCCTCACGATGGGAATTTAAACATGGTTGGAACTTTCCTTTGACTCAACCATTTGGTCAAGGTACGCTTCTTTATATGGAATGAACACCCACACCATTGAAAGATTTTTCATAGGATATTCATGATCCTCCGTGAATATTTAGAGGAGCATGGGATGGTTTGTAATTTGAAAATATATTTATTTTTCCTGACAATTGATATGTGCTCTATATAATGAGATGTAATCCATTCCCATTATAGCGTCGAATTCCACCAAGGGAAGTATTACGAGATTTGCCGGAAGAATATTCCCACATACGCCAAGAGGAGAGGAATCAAACACTTGGGTTGAAATGATTGCACCACTTGGTGTTTTTACAGATATCTCTACTTCAAGGTTTCAGGGCTTCGATTCTATAGTTCTGGTAAACTTGTAAGATATAAAAGAATGCACAGAACTAGAATCAAATCATAATTTTTCCATTCTTGAGTGAATATGAAGTGTACCATGTATGACTTAATTATCATGATCCACCTCCTCCGTAGTGATGGCATAAGCCTTACCTTGTTCCTTTGGCTTTGGTGGTTGCTGACGTTCATTACCCTCGAGAACTCGAGGTTTAGTGAACTGACTTGCATAGTTCCCTAGCTCCCTATAGTTGTAGCATTGAACCATGAGTGGTTATCTCCATTCTTTATCCACATTCTCCTTCCTTTTTGTGCCTTTTCAACACTCTTGAGCATGGTGTCCTTCTTTCACACACTTTAATCACTTCCCCCCACTTTGATGCATTTCCCATGGTGCAACTTCCCACATTTTTGGCATGTGGGTTGTTGATTTTTCTTCCCACTTTTGTCATTAGATCCTCCATCTTGAAACTCAATCTTTCATTTCTCATCCCCATAGCCATGGGTCCATTATCCAAACTCCATCTACAATTTGAGAGCACATCGAACAACTTCTTCATTACTCCCAAAGTCTCGAATTGCAAGAGCCTTTCGAAGGTATGGTTTTAATCCACTAAAGAATCTATAAATTTTGCTATCATTTTTTATAAAAAAAATCTGAAGCATACCTTGAAAGCCTTGTGAAATTCACTACATAGGTTATGTCAGATTCTACTTATTTTTTCTGCAAATCTATGAATTCTCTCTCTATCTTTGTACGAAGATTTTTTGGGAAATACTTATTAATAAACATTATCTTAAAGTCTTCCCATTCCATCTCTTCAATTTCCTCCCTTGGCTTGGGGTTCTTAATCAAATCCCACCATTGACCAGCTTCTCCATCTAGACGATAACAGACTAGAGTCACCTTCTCCATCTTAGAATAGTGAAGAACAGAAATTATTATCTCCATGGAGTTGACCCACTATTCCTCAACTAGTAGATCAGAATATTCACTAATCTTTGGTGGTCGTTGCCACATAAAACATTCGATAGCTAGTTTTTCCCTCTTTGGTGAAGGAGGATATTCCCCATTATTTCGGTTATTCATCATCACCTGAGATAATTGGGTAAGCATCTCCATGAATTTTTTAACTACACCTCCCAAATCATTGGGGATGTTGTTCGGGCAATCGTTGCATTGTCCCTCACATGAGTTGTTGGCCTGATTTCACCTGGTTCCCACCATTTTCTAAAATAGAAAATGTTAGAACAAAACATAAGTAAACAACTCATGAATAAATTATTCATTTAAACAATTTATACCAAAAAAACATATGGTATCCCTATGTAAATATTTTTGTGTGCATATTTTTACTTAGTCTCACGCAATAGGTTTTCTCTAGGGTTCACTAATCCTAATTCCCAAATTAACTAAAACTCCCTCTGATACCAACTATTGCGACCCGAAATTTTCATACATTACTATTACATTATTTTAAGATAAACAACATGATATTATTACAAATAGAGGATCCAAAGGTATAGTGTCTTGGGAAAACTAGGACCATACATAGAAATTACAACATCAAGCATAAACATTTATTCAATTTCTTCTTCTCTAGCTTCTTATTGGAACTTGTCCTCTCCTTAGTACATGTTGCTACTTGAGGATATACATCAAAATGGGTGAGATAAAAGCTCAGTAAGAGGATAGATAAGAAAAATATAGCATGGGGTGAGCATAATCATAACATGGGAAAAAGATCATGAACATGAGAGGAAGCATAAATATAAGTCTTGAAATGTGGCAATGCATAAAAATGAAACATCATGTCTTAGTGGTTAACTACCCCACATACTTGTGAACCAAGATAGAATACTTTTCACACATTATTTCACATTTGATAATGATATTAATTACTTTTCCCAATGCATTGGAGTGCTGTATAATTCCGGGCACACCAGTAACTTTGAAACATTCATATTGCGCTATAAAATTCCTGGTGCACCTGTCACATCATAACATCATCATTATCATGCTTTCCACATAGAACAGATATGAAAAATGAACATAACTAACCCTTTTAAATGAATGGGTTTAATCTCATAATAACACATTCATAAACATTGGGTTCCTAAAAGAAATAAGTAATAACATATGTTTTACAAGAACCGTCCACTTTGAGTGAGAAGTAAAAGGTGTGATCTTAAAAAGAAGAGTTATTTTGGAAAATTTTTTGTTTGACATAAAAACCAGGGACAAACATGTATATCATAGAAAAGTAAATACAATGATTAATAAATTATATTTAAGGAGTAAACATATAAAAAATGTAGTGAAATAAAGAGAACTCGAAGGATGAAAGTTGGGATCGAGAATTTCCCCTTACCTTGTATCTGAATGCTTCCTTCTCTTTAATGACCTGTATAATGACATTATATTTATTAATTAGAAATACAGAACCTTGTGTACATTAATATGGTTCATTATGGTTTCATTAATTGATTTTATGTTCCATTGGATTAGTTATAGAGTATTAAAACATTGTTCGAGAATGTTTGTTTTTATGGTTTTCTTGAGTGGTTCACTTGTATTCTTAAATTGAAGTTCGTGTAGAACATGGGTAAACATCCAAAAATGATATTAAATGTTATTAATTACATTAAATTAGTTTGAATGATCTTTTAATGAATCATATTATATCAATGTGGATGAATCATTTGATAAGAATTAAATGATGATTGTTTGGGTTAATTTGAACGGTTTTTCGATCATAATGAACTAGTTTTATTTTACCACTAGTAATATGGCCATAAGTTATTTACAGAAATTTAAATAGGTAATAATACATATAAAAATTTCTGGTTCAACCATAAAAATGGTTTCATGACCAGATCTGAAGGTATAAATGGAAGAAGAAAACATGTCGTTCTTGAAGGTGATAAATTAACACCTCACGAACAACGTTCTCTTTAATAAAATAAAAGGAAGATGGAAAAAGGGTTGGATGATATAATATAAAATTAGCATCGTAACATTACGGTACATATATAATAATGGAGTTACAATAACATTTGGATGAAGATAGGTGGGGAGATATCAAGAAAAGAACATGAAATTGAAAGGACATTAAAGGAGAAGAGGGAGAGAAATTACCTCTTAAATCCTCCTCTTGAGATCCTCCTTAAGGAAGCTAGGCTGGGTCTTTTGATGAGACCAGCAGCTATTGAACGTTTGAGAGGTGATTGGGAAGATTTTAGGGAAGAGTTTATAGAAGTATTGGAGCTTGATAGGTGTGAGGAAATGATTGTGTGAAGGGTGGTTTTTATAGTGGAGGGGAGAGGGGTTTTCTTAATATAAAATTCATTAGTTTGTTATTTCTCCACAAGACAAGGAATAGTGAATAATCCATGAACAAGAAAAGTAATTTTATCATGTGATCCCGAAACAAGTGGGCTTACATCAGCAAAACATCACACATGACTCTATAATTATCTTATTTAGCATATTTTTGTAAATTACGGTATTTCACTATTCATAAAAAATTCAAGTATTTCAGAATAATCCAAAAACATTACCCCAACCATTTTTTGACGTGTAGAATCCAAAAATGAATTCCATTTTTCAAAAATAATTTTCTAAATATGATTAATTTAATATTTAAATAAAATCATAACTTATTATTAAAAAACCAGTTTTAAAACATTCAGTTAGTTATTCTAAAATATAGGTACATCATAATTTAACATGGATAATATTTTTATACTATCAAAGGTAAGGTTACTATTAATTAGGGTATTTTAATATTCATAAGGGTAGGTTAATATTAATCAAAAATTATTTTTGATTTATTAGACTCAAAAAATCATCTTGAACACAACCATGTATGTCAGATTATCAAAATTCCAAACACAGAAGTGAAAAAATTATGATTAAAGGTAACTTAGCACTTAGTAGTTCATTAAGTTGTGTTTTCATGTAATTTTATGACATAATTATATGAAGGAAATTTCCATTTAATAACATTGGGTCGTTACATTTTTCCCCCTTATGAAATTTCGCCCTCAAAATTTCACTTTACACAAACGGGTGACTGTACTTCTCCATCATTGCCTCTTTTAGTTCACAAGTTGCTTCCACAAACTTATGGTTCCTCCACAACACTTTAACAAGATGGGTTGTCTTATTGCGTAGAACCTTATCTCTTCGATCCAGAATCTTTACCGGATTCTCCTTATAGGAAAGATCATCTTCCAGATGTACCACCTCTAAGTTTAGTACCTGTGAGGGGTCCGGTATGTACTTCCTCAGGAGTGATACGTGAAACACATCATGAACTTGAGCCATATTCACTAGAAGTTCATGTCGATAGGCCATGGCTTCTATTCGGTCAATGATCTTAAAGGGGCCAATGTACCTTGGGCTTAGCATCCCTTTTTTCCAAATCGCATGACTCTCTTCCATAGAGATATTTGAAGGAAGACTTTATTTCCATCATCGAACTCCAAGTCCTTTCGACGATTGTCAGCATAGATCTTTTTCCGTCTCTAAGCATCTTTGATGTGTTTCTGGATGACTTGAACCTTCTCTGTCGTCTCTTGAACAAGATTAGGTCCAAGTAGCTTTCTTTCTCCAACTGCATCCCAACAGGTTGGAGTTTTACATCGCTTTCCATACAGAGCTTCATATGGAGTCATCTGAATACTTGAGTGGATGGTATTGTTGTAAGAGAACTCTACCAATGGGATATGCTGATCCCATCCACCTTTGAATTATAGAGAGCAGGCTCTTAGAATATCTTCAAGAGTATGAATAGTCCTTTTAGATTGGACAACAGTTTAGGAGTGATAGGCCCTACTGAAATTTAATTCAGTACTCAAAGAATGTTGAAGGCTCCTCCAGAATTTAGATGTGAACCTTGGATCCCAGTTAGAGACAATTGAGAGTGGAACACCGTGTACTCTCACCAATTCATTCACATATATCTTTGAAAGTTGTTCAAGTGAGAGATCTTCCCGAATAGCGATAAAATGGGCAGTCCTGGTGAGTTGGTCAACCACAACCTATATCAAATTATTTCTCTTCGACATCTTTGGGAGACCCGTGAAAAAGCACATAGTAACATTTTACCATTTCCACATGGTTATAGGCAATGGCTGCATTATACCTTTAGACTTTTGTCATTCAGCTTTAACTTGCTGACATACCAAGCAACTTGATATATATTACGCAATCTCCTTATTCTTGTTATCCTACCAGAAGTGTTCTAGGAGAACACAGTACATCTTGGTATTCCTAGGATGGATAGAGAAAGTTGAGCTATGTATATTGTCCAATAGCTCCTTCTTTATCCCGAGTGATGAAGGCACACAAAGATGTGTTCCAAACCGAATCACGCCATCATCGTCGATATGGAACACCTGTAGCTTCCCTTACATTACTGCATTCACCCTATTTTGTATATCCACATAATCACTTTATGCTTCTTTAATATTCTCCTGGATGGATGGTTGCACAACCATTTGGGAAAGGTAGGATGTATACACTGCCCTTATGATTTCCAAATCCATTCTTTGTGTATCCAAGAAGATAGGGTCTTTCTCAATCCATAACATGGATAGAGTAGCAGGTTCTTTTCTACATAGAGCATCAGTTACCTTGTTTGACTTTACAGGATTATAGTGAATAGATCAATCGTAGTCCTTGATTAGCTATAACCATATCCTTTGATGCATGTTGAGCTCCTTTTGTGTGAATATATACTTTAGGCTCTTATGGTCGGTTTATATGTCACAATTCTCTACATAAAGGTAGTGCCGCCGACTTTTCAAGGCAAAAATCATGGCTTCCTGCTCTAGATCATGTGTCGGGTAGTTCTACTCATGGATCTTCAACTGTCATGCGGCGTAGGCTATCACATTATCATTTTTCATGAGTACGCAACCCAAGCCTTTCTTTGAAGAATCACTATATATTACAAAACTTTCTCCACTTTTCAGTAGTGTGAGTATAGGTGAAGTGATAGGCCTTCTCTTTATCTCCTTGAAGCTTCCTCAAATTCTTCCATCCAGACATACTTTACCACTTTCCATGTGAACTTATTTAGCGGTCTTGACAATCGTGAGAAGTTTCACACAAAACATCGGTAGTACCCAGCTAATCCAAGAAAACTACGGATTTCTGTGACACTAGAGGGCCTGGTCCATTCCTTAACCGCCTTTTTCTTTGAAGGATCCATAGAAATTCCCTCACTTGTGATCAAATGTCCCAATATCATGACTTACATAATCCAAAAGTCACACTTGTTGAACCTAGCATACAACTTATCCTTTATTAATGTCGCCAACACAAGTCTTATATATTCTTCATGTTCCTCTTTTATCTAGAAGTAGATGAGAATATCATCAATAAAAACAACCACAAATTTGTCAAGGTAATGTCTAAAGACTCTATTTATCAAATCCATGAAGATTGCAGGGGAATTGGTAAGTCCGAAGGGAATCAACAAAAACTCATAGTGCCCATACCTTGTTCAGAAGCAGTCTTTTGAATATCTTCCTTCTTCACCTTTACTCAATGATATCCAGAACAAAGATCCACCTTTGAGAAGTATTGACATCCTCTTAACAGATCCAAAAAGTCATCAATCCTTGAAAGAGGATAATTGTTCTTTATGGTGATCTTGTTGAGTTTCCGATAATCGATACACAGCTGCATTGTTCCATCCTTCTTCTTCACAAAGAGCACTGGCGCACCCCAAGGTGATGCACTAGGGCATATGAACCCTTTGTCTAGATTCTCTTGCAATTAATTCTTTAACTCCTACAGTTTTATAGGATCCATCCTATAGGGACACTTAGAAATAGAAGTAGCTCCATGTATGAGTTCAATTGAGAACTCTACCTCACGATCTGGGGGAATTCTCTGTAACTCTTCAGGAAATACAACACTGTATTCCCTCACGATGGGAATTTCATCAAGGTTGGCACTTTCCTTTAACTCAACCATTTGGGTGAGGTATGCTTCTTCATAGGGAATGAACACCCACACCATTGAAGGATTTTTCAAAGGATATTCATAATCCTCCTTGAATTTTTAGAGGAGCATGGGATGATTCGGAATATGAAAAGATATTTACTTTTCCTGGAAGTTGATATGTGGTCTATATAACTAGAGCCAATCCATTCCCATTATAGCGTCGAATTCCACCAAGGGAAGTATTACTTGATTCCCCGGAAGAATATTCCCACATATGCCAAGAGGATAGGAATCAAATACATGGGTTAAAATGATTTCACCACTTGGTGTTTTTATAGATATCTCTACTTCAAGGTTTCAGGGCTTCGATTCTATAGTTCTAGTAAACTTGCAGGATATAAAGGAATGTGTAGAACTAGAATCAAATAAGACTTTTTCCATTATTGAGTGAATAGGAAGTGTACCCTGTACAACTTCATTATCATGCTCCACCTCCACAGTAGTGATGGCATAATCCTTCCCTTGTTCCTTTGTCTTTTGTGGTTGCTGAAGTTGATTACCCTCAAGAACTCGAGGTTTAGTGCACTAAATTGCATAGTGCTCTAGCTCCCTACAGTTGTAGCATTGAACCATGAGTGGTTATCTCCTTTCTTCTGCAACATTCTCCTTTCTTTTTGTGTATTTTCTACACTCTTGTGCATGGTTTCCTTCTTTCCCACACTCGAATCACTTCCCCATACCTTTGATACAGTTTCCATTGTGCAACCTCCCACATTTTTTGGATGTGGGTCGTTGATTTTTCTTCCCACTTTTGTCATTAGATCCTCCAGCTTGAAACTCCATCTTTTGTTTCTTATTTCCATAGCCGTGGGTCCATTCTCCAAACTCCACCTCCAATTTGAGTGTGCATAGAAAAAATTATTCATAACTCCCAAAGTCTCTAACTGCAAGATCTTTTTAAAGGTATGGTTTTAATCCACTAAAGAATCAATCAATTTTGCTATCATTGTTGATAATAAAACCCGAAGCATACCTTGAAAGCCTTGTGAAATTTGCTTCATAGGATGTGTCAGATTATACTTATTTTTTCTTGAGCTCTATAAATTCTCTCTCCATCTTCATACGAAGAGTTTGTGGGAAATAATTATTAAGAAACATTATCTTAAAGTCTTCCCATTACATATATTCAATTTCCTCCCTTGGCATGGAGTTCTTAATCAAATTCCTCCATTGATCGACTTCTCTATCTAGACGATAAATGGCTAGAGTCACCTTCTCTAGCTCAGAATAGTGAATCACCGAAAATATCTTCTCTATGGAGTTGACCCACTATTCCACAACTAGTGGATCAGAAGATTCACTAATCGTCGGTGGTCATTGTCACATAAAACATTTGATAGCCAGTTTCTCCCTCTTTGGTGAAGGAGGACGTTACCCATTATTATGGTTATTGTTCATAACCTGAGATAAATTGGAAACCATCTCCATGATGTTTTGAACTCCACCTCCCAAATCATTGGGGATTTTGTTTGGTCAATTGTTTCATTGTCCCTCACATAATTTGTTGGCCTGATTTCTCAAGGTTCCCACCATTTTCTAAAATAGAAAAGGTCAGAACAAAACATAATTAAAGAAGTCATGAATAACTTATTCATTTAAAAAATTTGTACCAAAAACATAACATATGGGATACCTATATAAATATTCTTGTTTGCATATTTGTACTTAGTCTCATGCTATAGGTTTTCTCTAGGGTTCACTAATCCTAATTCCCAAATTAACTAAACCTCCCTCTGATACCAACTATAGTGACCCAAAATAGTATTACATTAACATTATTTTATGACAAAAAACATAATAGTATTACAAATATAGGATCAAAAGGTTTAGGGTCTTAGGAAAACTAGGACCATATATAGCAATTACAACATTAAGAATAAACATTTATTTAATTTCTTTTTCTCTATCTTCTTATTGGAACTTGTCCTCCCCATAGTACATGTAGCTACCTGAGGATATACATCAAAAGGGGTGAGCTAAAAGCCCAGTAAGAGGATAGATAAGAAAAAAATATCATGGGGTGAGAATAATCATAACATGGGAAAGAGATCATGAACATGAGATGAAGCATAAATATAAGACTTGAAATGTGGCAATGCATAAAAATGAAACATCATATCTTAGTGGTTAACTACCCCACATACTTTTTAACCAAGATAAAAATCCTTTTCACACATTATTTCACATTTAATCATGGGATTAATCACTTTACCAAACGCATTGGAGCGCTGTATAATTCCAGGTGCACCTGTCACTTTGAAACATTCATATTGCGCTATATAATTACAGGTGCACCCGTCACATCATAACATTATCATTATAATGATTGCCACATAGAACACATATAAAAAATGAACATAACTAACCGATGGAATGGAATGGGTTTCATCTCATAAGAACACATTCATAAACTTTGGGTTCCCAAAATAAAGAGGTAATAACATACGTGTTACAAGAACTGTTCACTTTGAGTGAGAAGTAAAAGGTGTCTTATTAAAAGAAGTGTTCTTTTGGAAAACATTTATTTTGACATAAAAACAAGGGAAACACATGTATATCATAGAAAACGAAAGAAAATTATGAAGAAATGATCTTTAAGTAGTAACCATATCAAAAATGGTGTGAAAGAGGGAGAACATGAAGGATGAAAGTTCGGATAGAGAATTTCCCATTACCTTGTATCTGAATGCTTCATTCTCTTTAATGTCATGTATGATGAATTATATTCATTAATTAGAAATAAATAACCTTTTTTACATTAATATGGTTCATTATGTTTTCATTAAGTGATTTTATGTTCCTTTGGATGAGTTATAGATTTTTAAAACATTGTTCAAGAATGTTTGTTTTTATGGTTTTCCTGAGTGGTTCACTTGTATTCTAAAATTAAAGTTCGAATAGAACATGGGTAATCATCCAGAAATGATATTACATGTTATTATTGATATTAAAGGAGTTTTAATGATCTTATAATGAATCATCTAATATCAATTTGGATGAATCATTTGATAAGAATGAAATGATGATTGTTTGGGTTAATTTGAATGGTTTTTCAATCATAATGAACTTGTTTTATTTTATTACTAGTAATATGACCATAAGTTATTTAAATAACATTAAATAGGTAATAAAACATATAAAAAATTCTGTTTCAACCATAAAAATGGTTTCATGATGAGATCTGAATGTAGAAATGGAAGATGAAAACATTTCATTCTTGAAGGTGATAAATTAACACCTCATAAACAACATTCTCTTTAATAAAATAAAAGGAAGAGGGAAAAGAGGTTGGATGATATAATATCCCATTATCATCATAAAATTATAGTAAATTTATAATAATGGAGTTATAATAACATTTTGATGAAGATAGGTGGGGAGAGATCAAGAAATGAACTTGAAATTGAAAGGAAATTAAAGGAGAAGAGGGAGCGAAATTACCTCTTAAATCATCCTCTTGAGATCCTCCTTAAGGAAGCCAGGATTGGTATTTTGATGATACCAACAGCTCATTAGCTTGGGATAGGTTCTATGGAAGATATTTTCTCAATGTTCAGAGAGGTATTGGATCTTGATATGTGTGAGGAAATGAAGGTGTGAAGGGTGGTTTTTATAGTGGAGGGGAGAGGGGTTTTCTTAATATAAAATTCATTAGTTTGTTATTTCTCTACAAGATAAGGAATAGTGAGTATGACATGAACAGGAATAGTAATTTTATCATGTGATCCCGAAACAAGTGGGATTACATCAGCAGAACATCACACATGACCCTATAATTCGCTTATTTAGCATATTTTTGTAAATTACTATATTTCACTATTCATTAAAAATTTAAGTATTTCAGAAAAATCCCAAAAATTTACCACAACCATTTTTTGACATGTAGAATCCAAAAATGAAGTCCATTTTTCAAAAATAATTTTCCAAATATGATTAATTAAATATTTAATTAAATTCATAACTTATTATTAAAAAACCAGTTTTAAAACATTCATTTAGTTATTCTAAAATATAGATACATATTTCTTTCACTTGAATAGTATTTTTATACTATCATAGGTAAGGTTAATATTCATTAGGGTATATCACTATTCATAAGGGTATGCTACTATTCAAAAGGGTAGGATACTATTCACTAAAAATTATTTTTGTTTTGTTAGACTCCAAAAATCATTTTGAACACAACCGTGTATGTCAGATTTTCAAAATTCCAAACACAGAAGTGGAAAAATTATGTTTAAAGGTCACTTATAACATAGTAGTTCATTAGGTTGTGTTTTCATGAGATTTTATGACATAATTTTAAGAAGGTAATTTCCATTGGAAAACTTTGTGTCGTTACAAGTATGGACCATGATTTATATAGAATAGAATTTATGTATGTGAAAGGATATAATATTCCAAAATTTATATGATAATATTCAATAAATATTATAGATTTTACGAAATAATGAAGGATAAGAAATAATTAATCAAAGAGAGAGAGAGACCCGATGTTGTGAAAAATATATAGAACATATCCATAAATAGTGAGAATGGTTTGAGGAGAAGTAAAATAGCATGTGTTTTATTTCCTATTTATGTTAATCGTTCTAAAAATTTTCAAATAAGGATAAAATATGCCACAATGCTTTTGAAGATGTTATAGAAGTCAAATTCCTATAATTGAAAGATGAGTTTCTCTTTTGGTTATGCTATTAAATCTTCAGGCTCAATTTAGGATCTTGTTCATTATGTTGGAGATCTGTTATTATAGACTGGTGGAAATTATAACATTCATTATTTGGAGACAAATAATTAAAAAAAAATTAGTTTTAGGATGATATCGACAAAAAAACTTATAATCATCTTTATTATTATTCTAAAATCCACAACTCACACTCTACATGATCACAAGAAGGAAATAGTCACCCATCATGGGGGAAACATTGTAAAAATCATCTCATCCTTATTTTGTTGTTTATTTCTACTGATTTTAGGTAAGGATGAGGAAATAATATTTGATTTTATCATAAGTAACAAAGGTTTATTTCATGAAAATATATATTAAAATAGGTACCACTGATTCAACCCCCATTCTCAGTTGTGGAACCCATTACTGGGTACCTTATTTGGCATCAGAGATACTGAGTTCCCTTTGTTAGATCCACATTATTTTAGAGATGGATAATGTAAATTCTATTAAAAATTGAGGAATTCATATATTTTATGGAAACAACTACCATGGATAAAATAATAGGATGATACCATATCTTCTCCCACTTTCCCTTGAAATTATATATGCAACTGTTGTGGGATTCCAAAATCCTGAGAAATGCACTCCTATGAATTTTAATAATAAGAAAAATCTATAATTAAATATAAAGTAAATAAATCATAAACTTATAACATTTTGATAGAATTTGTTTAACCAATCTGATGGAACTTCAATTAGAAAATAAGATAAGGGAAAATTTGTAAAGAAAATTTGAAAGGAATTTAAACATTTAAGAAGAAAAGCTACAACAATAGACAAGAAAATTTGAAGATATGAGGATTTTTGATGATGAAAACATTGATGAATACATTAAAAGATTAATTGAAATTTTTAGAAACATTAGATGATATGGATTAAAGTTTTAAGGATCCATAATATTAAAGATACTGATGAATAATTTTGTATAAAGGTTTGATCTTAAAATTTCTAAATTATAAAATAAAGATGATTTATCACTTGATGATATATGTAACACAATTTTTTATTATGACATGTGGATTGTTCTATAATTTAAGAAGAAGATCAAGAAGAAAATAGATTTTAAAACCCTGAGAAAGATCAAAATCAAGGAAGAAGAATATGAGAAATCAACTGATTCTAAAGATTAAGTGGAAAGGGATAAAGAGTATAAGAGAAACATGGTTTTTATCTCAAGAAACATCAAAAATGAAAATGGTATGTATAAATAAAAACTACCTCTGAAATTATATAAATGTGATATAATTTAGAATTTTTCAATTATATATCTAAAGAAGAAAGGTGGTAAGTATGAGTATGATGAGAAGGAATACAGACCTAAAAGAAGTAATTAAAAGATCAATTATGGTCTTAAAATATGTTAAAATGAAGAAAATGTTTCCTAGAAGGAAAGGAATACATATGATGAGAAAATATGGGGAAGTCTACTCTACTTTAAATTTACAATCATAATAAGTGGTAGTAGAAAAATTCAAAAAATTCATGGCTTACATTTATAGATAAGAAGAAACCTTAACAAGTGATGAAGAAGAAGGTTAAATAACACATATGGAGCATATGTTGAAGTCTAAACTTAAACCATGTGTTTACAAGAATACTCAACTCAAGAATGATATAAAGAAATTGAAAATAGAAAATTAAAATAATACTAAAGGAAAATAATATCTTATCAAAAGGGTATATGTTTATATTAATGAAATTATAAATCACAAGTTTAAGGTTTCATAAAAGTGAAAATACTGATTGATCTTAGTGGAAAAGTAGATATAAAAGAGGAAAAGATAAATAAGACACTATCAATCTATCTTGAAACTAAAAAAATTTAAATATATGTCCCGAATTAGGAGCCAATATAATGGTGCCCCAATTTGGTTGGCCACATGGCCTCAAATGATCCTTCCCATATTCTAGAGGTTGCTGACTAGTAGTGAGGGACTGAAGGTTGTACAGTGGGGAGAATATACCCTTTAGATTATTAATGGATATATATTAAGTAATAATAAATAAAGGTAGTAGAAGATATATAATGAAACAATAATATTAATCATAAATAGATAACCAAGCCAGTGCCAAGTAATACAACCATGCATGCACATTATAAGAAAAAAATAAAAAGAAGTTAACATATAGTAGGAAATACATACAACATGTGTAGATTGAAAAAAAAATCAAGATATATCTCCAATAATAATCCCAAGTACATTCTTGGACCCTAGCACAATGTCAATTCATATTCCAAAAGAGAAATGAAAAGCTAGCCCAATCCAAGATCCTATCCTTTAACCAAGAGATATGTCTAGGTACCAATTAGTGTCCTAGAATGGTTGGATTAAAACTCAGTCGGCGAGCAATAATGATGTCTAATGAATATTTATCCTATGAAAATAAAATGAAGTACTGTGTAGGTATAATAATAAGGTAGTGTAATGTAATAATTAAATGTGAACCATTTTGTTCTCAGGTCCATCATGGATGCCCGACTTACTATACCAACATTAGTATACGATGAATATCTATAAACATTAGAATGAAAAAGTAAAAATATAGGACCCTTGACTATAAGAACAGGTGTTCATTTATAACACTAATCATGTGGGACCCAAGGAGAATACAAGGTATCCCTATATAATTATGATCATAAAAGTTTGTACATGTTTCATAACTTTAAAGGATTAAAATTCAAGGGTAAAATAATTATAAATCAAAACTAATGTAATATTGTATGACCCATGAACCTACCCAATTAATTCCACATTGGGATCTAAGTTTCACCTAAGGAATAATATAATCTCAATTGACCATTGAGTCTATACAAGGATTTCCATATCCTAATCCAGGTATCATTCAAGGAATACCATAATCTCATTTTACACGTGAGACCATTCAAGGTATTCTGTATTAGGAATCCATGTCACTAAAGGATTGATATAATTCAATTTACTATTGAGCCCATACAAATCATTTCATATAAAGAATCAATGTTTCACTCAAGTTATAATATAAATCATTTTAACTCTGATCCCATCCAAAGAATTCTATATCAGGAATCCAATTGTCACTCAAGGATTAATATAAATTATTCAACATATGTGACCATAAAAGGATTTATGCATCAGGAATCCATATGTCACTCAAGGTTTAATATAAATCATTTAAACTCTAAGATCTTATAAGGAATTCCATATCATGAATCTATGTATGGATCAATACATAATATCATTTATATGATAGTTTCATTTAATAATTAAACATTGGAATTGGGAACTATCCATGCCAATTTATAATCATTATATTTAAATCCATTTCATAATTTAAAATTTCATTCATTTAATGAACTCACTAAAATGTGATAAAAATTATATGAAAGTATACATAAAATTTACAATTTATCATAATTTATTCAGAAATGAATTAGGGAAATAAAATGGTATAAACCATTTAATAATTCATTTAATCCATCTTGACATCATTATAATAAAATATCCAACACAATTTTAAATTAGAAGACAAGGACCAAAGAATATAATTCATGATATTTAACAAATTCTATTAATCATTTAATTCAAACTAATGAAAAATACATATAACTGGCCAAGTTTAATTAATTTTCCATCAATAATGCATTTATTAATTTAGGTCTTTCATTCTATAATGGACAACTGAAAACTCTCATTGGATGTAACAGTTATAAATAAATAGTAAATAATATTCACAATTAATAAAACTCACTTTAAGTTGTGATTTTTTGGGGTCTTTAATCTCCAACGATGTCAAGGGGTATATGGGGAATCATATTTATGATCTAATCATTCAATGTAAGGCATTTAATACTTTAGGAGAAACATGTGGAAAGTATGACATGCGGCATAATGACATAACTTTATAAATGATAAAAATATGAGGTAACATACATATTCCACCTACCCTATACTGAGGATGCTTCAAGAATCCAATATGAATCTTTTATTATATCCAAAAAGAGATAAATCGAATAAATGGACTAACCCCCTAAAGATAGGTCATATTAGCTCCTATGAAGATAAAAAATCGAAGGATGGATAAAGAAAGGAATGGAATAAATAAGAGGTTTAGAACAACTGTTATGATTAAAATTCATCCCAAGGAATTATATTCAGATCAAGAATGAGGGATAATCCACTTAATGAGGAGGAGGAAATATGCACAAACTAGGAGTTGTTGGCATGATTGGGAGAAGAAATGGGGTAAAACCCATTTAAGGTCATAGGGGGAAAATTGTAATTTTGTCCCTTTTTTAGTGGAACACCATTAGGATGCACAGTTAGGAAAACTATACACCAAATATGAAATTCCACAATCCAAAGAAATTTTTCCTTGAATGGTTTACAAGCTATGATCAAAAAATGAGATGATACTGCCCCCAAGTACTCCTACCCTGCATGGTTGTAGTACATGGATAAGAAAACACTATGTTAATTGTGTCATAATCTATTCACATTTTCACAAATTTTCATTGTTTTCTAGGAAAACCTTCATAGTTAAACAAACCATATACTTACACAGTACAACCTATATGGTTGTGACACATAGTTAATACTAACTATGTTTTTAGGATGTCTTTCTCAAAACTTCTATTTTGAGTCCCGAACCCTTAGAACACTCATGAAACCTATAATAGACCTTATATGCCTCAAACATCATCTAAAATCAACATTTTGAAGAGCTACAACTCTTAAAAATCCAATTTTAAGTTCAATTCAAGATTTGGACCATCCACCAAATGAAAATACAAATTCTTTGGGAAAATATTAATCAACCAAAAAATGAGACATTACAACCTCCCCAGCTTATAACTTCTCATCCCCTATAATCCTTGGGGAACAAAGAAACTTCAATTGACTTACTAGGGTCCTGAAATATTGTTAAAATGAACGTCTTTTTATTCAAATTTCCTAACACACCTCTTAGATATACTTTAAGCATATGGTACTTAATCTTTTAGAATTTTAGTTGATGCTCACAACCAAATCCAAAACATCAAGATGAATCTTTTTCAATGTAGTTCAAATTGAGACATGATCACATCATCATTTATTTCCTCATTTGGCCTATGGAAGTCCCCACCATAGGCTCCAGCTTTATTCAGCTGATTTCAAGTCATGGTACTTCCACTATCAGAATTTCCAATTGAAGCAATCCAACATCACTCACTACAACAAATTTGGGTATGTGATGCACCATGTTTTATTAGCACTAATCAGAAAGCACTAAGAAAAGGGGGAAATTTATCAATGCTAGCTAAAAGCGTTGATAAATTTTCCCATTATCAGTGCTAAATAACACGATGATAAAGATGCACCCTTTATTAGCGCTTTTTTAGTGATTATAAAAGTTTTTAATAAAAAATATTATTAATTTATATAAAACTATATAATTATATTCAAAAATAATATTTATTATACATTGAATAAAAAAGCATGTTTATAATTAATATTTTTTTAATAATTCAAATATAAATATAGTAAATTTAATTAAATAATAAATATATTTATTATATATATATATATATTTATAATTATATATAAATAATTTTAAAATATATATATTTATAATTATATATAAATAAATTTTTAATATGTATATTTATATTTATAATTATATATACATATAAAATTAAATAAATATATGTTTCAGATGAATTTTATCAATTGATGTGTGAATATAATTGACCTTCATATGTTATGTATTCATCATGAATGTTCATCTATATATTACACCCTCATTACTATTCATGTTATACATCAATATGATGACACCTTTTTTACAAAATCTATACTTTACTCAGTGTATATGATTCAATCATGTTCCCATGAAGCTATTATCTTCTCATAAATATACATAAAATCATGATAAATATATTTAGATAATCAATATATTTATTATATTTATAATTAAAAATATTTAGTTATATATAATTAATTTTTAATATATATTGATAATTATAATCATATATATATATAATATATATATATTTAAATAATTATAAGATTACAATAATTTTTTAAATGATAAATATTTTTATTATATTTATAATTATATATAAATACCTTTTAGAAATATTTATTTAAAATTATAATTATAATTATATATATATATTTATGCGCTCTTCGGAATTGGTAGTTTGAGAGGGTATGGCTATGGCCATCGGTTCCAGGTCTGTGCAATTCTGTACGGAACAGTTAGCTGAACCGTAGTGGAAGCTAGAAACCGGATTCAATGATTTGATGTCGGGAGGAGATTTTCTCATGTAGTGTGGGTTGTTTATGGTCTTGGACTTTTGGATTGTTGGGGTTTTTTTGTCTAAGTCTTTGATGTCAGGGAGGTGTCCCCCTTCGCCCTTAAAAAGGGGGTTTATCTTAATATATATATATATATATATATTTATAATTATAATTACCAAAAAATACATATATTTATTGTAATTTTTTAAAACTTAAATATAATTATTATATTAATAATTATATGTACATTTTTTATAAAATTATAATAAATACATTTATTATAATTTTATAAATATATATATTTATATATTAATATACCCATAGAAATATATATACATATAAATATATTTCAAATTATATAAGAATATATATTTATAATTACAATTATAAATAAATAAATATCTATATTTAAATTTCTAGAAAATTATAATAAATATATTTATAATAATTATAATTTTATATATATATAATTATATAAATATATTTATAAATATATAAAAATATTTGTACATATATAAATTTTTTTATAATTATAATTATAATATATTTATATATACATGTAAATAATTATAAAATAATAATAAATATATTTATTATATATATAATTATAATTTTAAAGAAATATATATTTATTTTTAGTCATAAATATAAATAAATATATTAAAATTTAAATACTTTTGAAATTAAAATAAATATATAAAATATATATAATCACTAATATAAATATATATATATATATATATTTAAATAATTATGTAATTAAAATAAATATATTAATTATATATATTTTTTATAATTTGATAATTTTTTAAATAAATATATATTTATATTTAAGTAATAATCAAATTATAATAAATATATTTATAATAAATATTTTTATCAAATTTATAATTATAATTATAAATATATATATATATTTATTTTTAGTCATAAATATAAATAAATAACTATATATATATATATATTTAAATAATTAGGAAAGTGAAATAAATATATTAATTAGATGTATTTTTTATAAATTCATAATTATTTATTTAAATAATTATGAAATTATAAACAATATAAGTAATTAATAATTTTTTTTGAGTTTCGTAAGTATATAAATATATTTATAAATTTATTTATATTTATGACTATAATTAAAATATATATGTAATAAATATATATTTATAATAAATATGTAATAAACATATATAAATTTATAGTTATTAAACTATTATAATATTATTATAGATATACACAAATATAATTCTAAATAAATATAGATATATTTAAATAATTCTAAAATTATGATAAATATATTAAATATATATATTTATAAATATAATAAATACATTTATTAAAAATTTATAATTATAAATAAATATTTATTTATTAAATATGTAAATATAAACAAATATATATTTATGTATAGTTATTATTATAAATAAATAAATACATATTTATTATACATTTAATTTTGTATATATATATAAAAATATAAATAATTTATTATCATTATAGTTTTATCAATGTTTTTTTAGCACTGATAAAGGGATGTTTTATCCGTACATTCTATTTTAGCACTGATAAAATTTTCCTTTGTCAATGTTTTTTAGATAGCGCTGATAAAAGGTTTTCTCACTTTTATAAAAAAAACCATAATAGTTTCTTCCTTATGTCACACGACTCCAGCTCTCAGAGAAGCTAAAACCTTCCACCACCACCTCCTCATCCTCCTCCTCCTCTATCGTTTCCATGAATCCCTCCTTCACTTTCGTGAATCCCTCCTCCTCTACCCCCTCAAAAACTGGCTCTTCCTCCTCCACCATCACTATGATGTCCTCCTCCTCCTTTGCAATCGCCACCACAAAGCCCTCCTCCTCCTCCTCTACTGCCTCCTCTTCCTTGACTTTCGACTCATCCTCCTCCTTCACCACTGCATCAAAGTCCTCCTACTCCTCCTCCTCTTCCTCCGAATTCTGCCACCGTGAATCCCTCCTGCACATACCCCTCCTCTATCACTAAACCCCACCTCTGTTACGATGCTCTCCTCCTATGTGAATCCACATCCTCCACAAAGCCATCTCCTTAGGTGCTACCACTGTGAGTATTCTTATAATGTTCTAAGTACATTTTTGGTTGAATAAGTATACGGTTAGGTATTGGATTCTTGTGGGCCAATTGTTTCTTAGTGGCATATGAATTAGTTTTATTTATTAGGTGATTTTGAGAATGGAGGCCATGTTTGGTTGGAGATCATGTCATAAAATATAACCCATCCATTTTTAGTTATGTTCTTTCAGTGTAGTTTCACATTGTTTCATCATCTGTTCTCATATGGATATTTTTTATTTTTTATGACTGCATTTATATAGTGATGTTGGTGTTTCTTTTATATTTTTATTCAATTACATATGAGTTTATTGTTTATTTTTTTCAAGAATTTATGGAATATGAATGTTTCATGTCGATTATTAGGATATTTTGATTATATCTTAACAATTTACTCAATGTTGGAAAATGGTGCCTGACATATTAAACCAATACACTAAGTGATAGGTACCAACCCTAGTGAATCAATGTACACTCTTGGGGTAGCAGTGAACTAATTTATCTATTTTGAGATTGGGTCATTATACTTTCACCCACATCTCATAATACTCTCACCCAATGTCATCAGCTTTCATGTCCATGTGGAAGGAGTAGATTATAGATATAATTATAGCCATGGATAATAAACAAGACTAGTTACCATCCAAAGGAATTACCAAATATAGTAATATACTTTCATCCACTATTCCACCAAAGGAATTACCCCATCCAAATGAATTTCCCCATGTGGTTTCTTATGGGTCTAGACAGTTAAGAAGACATAAAAGAAACTTCATAATCCTTTCTTAGATTTTAAAATAATGGTTCTTTCCATAAGGTGATATTGGTATTATCTTTAGGGTGATATATTTTTGGAATACACAAAAAAGAGATTGAAATATATTTAATCACAAAGTGATATAAACCATTGAAGAGGAGAAGGGTTAAGTACCTATAGTCCTTTAACTTTGACCTAATGTATATCCTAAGGATGCGGGACATTTTTTATAATGTACTGTATTTGAAGGATGAAGCTTAGGTAGTACATGATTCAGGCATCAAGTGTAAGATAACTGCCCACTTTGAAAAGATGTGACATTATGTTTAAGTGACACTTATGTATTTATCCACCACTTATTCAGTCTTTAGTAGTATTATGGGAGTAAACTATAGGATTTATACTTTTTATTCATGAGAGACATGATAAACCTTTTATAGCATTATATTTTATAAAATTCCGGTTATATTTTATTCATGAATCCTTTACAATGTTCCTATTTTGGGATTTATGTCTCTGTGAAAATGACTAAGTGGATATTTTAAAATGATTCAAGTGTTTTGAAATTTTTCTTGAAAAAATAAATGTTTTCAAAATACCCTTTATTGGTTTTAAATAGATTTAAAATGATTTCAACACTTTTCATGGACTTATGTTGCATTCCAAATGTTTGTCAACTCACCCGATTAACTTTCATAAAGGGATGTGAATGTTTTGAAATCGTATTTAATTATGGTTTAATTTTAAAAAGGTTGTGTTATTTTAAAGATTAATTTATGTAAATGGTTGGGTTTTTAAGGGGATTTCATGTGTGATTTGATAAATAGTTTTCCAAGGAATTTGTTGTTAGCTTCTAAGGGGAAAACTCCTAGGAAATGAAATACAATAATAACTATCATTCAAATGTTTATTTCCCATTATTTTAAAGGACCCTTTTGTGTATTTATTTTGTTAAATATTAAAATCACTGAATCAAATATGATGGACCAGAATAAAGAGTGGATGGATTCCAATCATTTGAAAAAATAGTATGAAGTTGTAGTGAAAGTGTTTATCATTTTTGTAAAATATCATGCATATGTACCTTCTCAAATCCTTTGTTCATGTTTATGATTTTATTATTCAAGATAATTTAGTCCAGAGGAGTTGTAAGAACACTTGATTTGTAACAGAATATATCAATGTTATAAATGTTTGAATAAACCCCAGGAAAAGACAAATGTAACTATTGGCTGGGATAAAACTGTGTTTTATGGATCATATGATATGATTAAAAGTTTGGATAATGTAGAATCCCATATCAAGGACATGATTAAATATGTGAATGATAATGAAGATATTATTGAAAAAATTACAATAATAGTTGATGATGAACATCGTGATTGACCGAAATTGTTTGAGTGGTTAAAGAGTTGTAAACAAACACCATTGTATGGTGGTTGCACTAAGTATATATCATTTTTAGACATATTGAAGCTTTATAATTTGAAATAAGAAAAAATATGGAGTGACAATGGTTTTACAAAATTACATGCTCTCTTGAGTGAAATTATCCCAGAAGATAATGAGCTCTAGAACTGAAAGTATGACACCAAAAAGATGCTATGATTGATGGTTAATATCTCTAAAAGAATACAGACTTATCAGAATAACTGTATACCATTTCTCAAGGACAAAAAATAACTTAGAGAATTCCCAAAGTGTATTTCTTATTGATAAAAGAAAGATAAATCCAATCCTATGAAATATGTTTGGTACTTTCGAATCATTTCAAGGTTTAGGAACCTATATAGAAGTAAGGAGACTGTAGGGAAATTAAGGTGGCATGTAGACATAAGAAATAAAGATGGGAAACTACATAACTTGGAAAAATATCCTCAGTAGAAGAGAATTGATCATGACCATCTTGAATTTGGAAATGAGCTGAGAAATATTAATCTTGCATTATCTACATATGGTGTGAATCCTTTTGGTTTTGAAATAATAACTCATAGTACATGGATAGTTATGTTGGTAAGTTATAACTTACCACCATGGTTATGCATAAAATGAAAATACAACATGTTATCATTTCTTATATCAGGACCAAAACAACTGGGTAGTGATATTGATGTTTATTAGGATCTATTGATTGAGGGTTTGAAATTATTGTGGGATTTAGGTGTTACGTTGTATGATGTTTACAAAAACAAATACTTCACATTGAGATCCATGTTTTATTGAATGATAAATTACATTAATTCTTATGGAAAATTTTCAGGATATAACATTAAAGGAACTCAAGGGTGTCCGATCTACGAACAGGGTACACAGTCAATTAGGTTGAAACATTCATAAAAAACTATGTTTATAAGACATTGTATATTTATACCCCAATGAAATAAGTACTGATGTTGAATGACATCATTCAATGGAAGTTTGGAATAATGTACAACATGTTCTCCACTGACAAGTGATCAATTTTTTGAGAAAGTAAAATATGTGGACCCTATTTTTGGAAAAACATTGTTGAAAAACCATATGAAAATAAGTTGGAAATAGAGATTAGTTTTTTTGAATTATTATACTAGAATTGTATGTATATCAGAAATTTTCCTGACGTTATGCATGTTTAAAAATAAATATTTGATAGTGTCATTGACTCATTGCTAAATGCACCTAAAAAAGTAAAGGAGGTAATTGAGGCTAGGTTAGACATAGTTGACTTGGGAATATTAGAATATTTGGTGCTAGTGAAGGGTAAAAAATGTAATTTTCTTCCTCCAACGGGTTACACTCTTTCCAGGAAGGAGAGATATTAGTTTTTAAACTTCTTGAATGACGTTAAGGTTCCAGAGGGATATTCATCAAATATCCAGAACATCGTTTCAATGACCAATTTAAAGTTAAAGGATATTAAATAACATGAATACCATGTTTTGATGAAAGATCTAATTCCTATAGTTTTACATTGAATTTTCCTAAATAATTTACATCATACATTAACCAAGATCAATGTATTCTTCAAAGATATATGTAGCAATGTTATATACCCAGAAATTTTTTTGACTTTATAAAGATAAATTTCCATCATATTATGTGAATTAGAAATGTTATTGCTGAAAATAATCTTTGATATGATTTTTCATTTGATGGATCACTTGGTGAGAGAGATTTGACTATGTGGTCCTATGAATTATAGACGGATGCACCCCATTTAATTATATATGAATATTTTTAAACGATATGTCAAAAATCTAAGTCAGATAGAGGGTTTTATTAGAGAGAAATATATTGTTGAGGAATCCATTGAATTCTATACTGAATACCTATCCGTTGAGGAACACCTTGGTCTATTAAAATCTCGTTACACTTGGAAGATTTTGAGTGAAGGAATTTCTAGAAGATAAGTTCTCACAATCAATATTACAGATCGGTAGTAGACCCAACTTTAGATTTTTCATAATAATTTAGTGGTTTCCACATATTTTGAAACCCAAAAAGAAATTTTTAGGCATTTGAATCCATCATGGGAAGAAAGGTGGATATCAAATACACATAATCAAAAATTTATAGGATGTTTTTGGGACCATAATTTTAAGGATTCAGTTGAAAATCCAGATTCAATTTCAGAACAACTTCGATGGATAGCTGGAGGACTAAGTGTGTATTTATTATCTCACAATGGTTATGTAATTAATGGTTATATATTCTTGATAAATGAGTTTGATGAAGACAGTACCATGAAAAATTGTAGAGTTACACTCATGGTTGAAGTGATGCATGTTTCTGGTGCTAAGGAAAAAATACACTTTACGTGAATATGTTGTACTTTGGCATCATCAAAGAAATATGAGATTTGGATTATACAAGATTCTAAGGGATGATTTTTCAATACTAGTGGGTTGATAACTGGACTGAAATTAAAATAGAGGAATTAGGATTCATGAAAGTTGATTTCACTAAGGAAGGGTACGAAAACAAACAATTTATAATGGAATCATAGGTAGTACAAGTATTTTTTGTTCCAGATCCCACAAACTGAAAGTGATCTATAGTTTTGTTATAGACCAAAACCACTGAAGGGTCATATGAACATTTAACCGCAGATGAACCTTTCATTGAGACCTCACAATCATTTCACAGCGGTCCTAATATAGACGATGTTAGGTATGTCATATAAGACCACAACGAAGAGATTTGGATTGTCGATAGAGGGGTCAAATCCGTTCAGACTTTAGAAAAGAAAAAGTGAGTTCAATAATCATGTGAAATTTTTCTGTAATATACATCATGTTACCTCATGTTATTATCTGTTTTCTATTGCATTTCAATACTCTAAATTAAATGTTAAACCTCTTTGAAGATAATGACTTTTGCACATACTAGTGCTTCTAATCCCAAGGAATAAAAGGCCTCTAACCTTTCTGCTACTCCTAGTGAAAAGGAATGGATTTCTTTATGTATTGGTGCTCCCATTCTTGAGGAACAATAGGTTTCTCAACATGCTACTTCTCCCAGTGTAGAGGTACAATCAACATATTCACATGCTGATGTTATCACTCCAGAGGAACATATTGATGTTGTTGATTCCAGATAAATGTTGGGAGACTAAGGACTGGCGTTGCGGAAAAAACTAGAGCACCATATTTTTATGGTGTTAGAAAAAATCATTAAGTCGAATGTCAAAGGCATCAAATTCGAGGTGGGATAGAATTCACTAGGTTAAAATTTTAACCCCAAAAGGCCTTGTTCAATAGTTATAGTAGAATTGTCACTCATCAATGCATTCCGATTAACATAAATTTTTGGAACCATTTTGCATCAGGGCTAAAGACACTGATGTGGGAAGATATTGTGGTAACATTATGATATCATTTATCTATTTTACTAAAAAATAAAATAATGAAACTTTGAATTACTCATCATCATCCATTATAGTGTGTATTTGTAGTAGATGAATCCCACAAGAAGTATGTATTAATGCTTACTAGAATGATTCATAGAGGATTTCAAAAAATCCTAACAAGATATCATCTTAAAAATGCAGAAGGTAAAATAAACCCACACCCATCAGTTATCTATGCACACTTGATAACCCAAGAATTATGGGATGTATTTACTATCCACTGTGAGGATGTGTATTTTCAGGTACATTATGGCTACTAATAATTTGTTTGAATATATGTGTATTCATAAATTTTATTAAATTTTTTTTATTTATGAAATAACAATTGAGTTTTAGAAATAATGAATGAGTAGAAAAACTATCATGCCCCTACCGTAAAGCATAGAGTGGGTACAATTCACTTAATAAAATTGGTATGGATTTTAAATCTAATGTTATCATTTTATTTGACATGAAACAACTCCATAATTATGTTCTTCTGTTTATATTCATATTGGTGACTTCAAATCCAAATCCACTTCCATACCACACCATGTGATATGGAAGGTGGAATATGTAAATAAAGACAGGATACTAATAGATGAAAACACACAACAATTGTGGGAAATATGTGTAAGTAATACATAATAGTTTTTTTCTTTAAATCTCTATTACATAACAACGATCAATTATTTTTTAATATTGTCTATCTGATATTGTCATGGGAATCACAAACACCTGTTCTGGATGAACAAAAACTATCGGTGGCCTTGAATCATCTAAAACAGAATGGTTGCGTTAGAGGTGCAGGTTTTGGTGTGACACCACACACATATTTTGAAAAAAAAACTAGAGGATTATCAAAGTGAATTATTAAAATAGACGAGAAAAAGAATATCTACCATTTAAGGAAAATTAAAATGGTAGAGAGAGATTATGGAACCTTTAATGAGGGAGAGGAAAAGAGAAGAAGAAACTCAAGAATAGCCACCATTTAGAGATCTTTCCCCACCCCACACCAGCTATGTAGATAACCATTCCCATCGAATAGATATCTTAGCATAGTTAATCATTGTTCTAATAAATGTTTCTAAGAAATGTGAATCATATAGACAATGAAACCTTTCTTGTAATGGTATTCTACATGGTGATAATGACTATGAATTATATCTAGAAGCTCCCACCCATCGCCTTGTGGCGAGGGCTAAAGTGTTCAATATTCAAATGGACAAGCTACATAACAGACCACTTACAACAGTTCATGTGAGAGTGTTGATCAACATAGCCCATGATCCATTAAAATAGATATATGTTCCAATTCATGAGGATGATATTAATATGGTCGAAAAAGATATTGAAACATTCATTGCACGATCATCACATCTTGTAAAAAAGCATGCTAACAAGGAGGTTTTCATTTCCATTTCACTTTTCAATCTAAAAATTTAAAAATTAATGAAAAAATTTATGGATCGATGAATGTTATTACAAATGGAAAAGTCTAATAGAATGAAATGAAAAACTACCTCAAATCCATTGAATGGATTGACCAACTAATCAAAAAGATCTACCCAAAGCATTATTACTCTGCCCATTCTATATCTACATTTTCTATCATTGAAGGCTCATGTGGTTACAAAATTAGAATATGGATGCAACCATATAGTTTAATTTGAAGAAAATATATACAGAGAGAAAGATCGAGACTTCATTAGTGTTGATAGTGAAACTGAAATCCATAACTATGACTAGATATGTATCTCAGTTATAAATGTACACACGAGGTCTGTTTTCATGATTTGATTTTTAGAAAACTTATATACTGTGTCTATTATGAGTAAATACATTTTATATTTTGGAAGGAGTATGTATGAACAACAATTGAAGGGATTTTCCCATGAGAAATAGTTCAGACTCATTAGTCCTCATATCACCTCTACAAAACAAGAAAAAATAGATCCCAGAAAATGGACAAAATAGTGGAAGGTTTGATCAAATCGTTTGAAAAAAAGTTCATGTGATAGACTCTATTTAATATCAATGATATTGGGAGTAAGACTCTAAAATTTAATCATATCAAATTTATTTTTTATTTCTTTCATTACATATTCCTTTTTTAGGAAGTATTGGATACTCATTGCAGTAAATTTGGATACTTCAAATATTTATTTCATCGATTCAATGCCTAGATATCCAACAAACCATCCACACATGATGGAGTTTTTGACTTTGTAATTTATTACATCCAATGTTTTATAAATAAACATAAATTTATATAATTTATATTATCTTATAATTAGAATTCTATTATGATAGGGCAATACATCACTATTGTGAAAAAAATGAATGAGGCTAGGATATAATGATGAGAAAGAAGAAAATTTCTATGTCTGGATAAGAATCAGAGTATATATAATAATATTTCACTAACCAAACACGTATCAAAACAAATCACATATTCTCCTTAATGTTTCTATATTGTCTGAAACAAACTAATGGAAAATATTGCAGTTATTATGTTTGTATATTCATGAGAGAGATCATGTTCCATGAACAAACTAGTATCCCTGAAGTTGTATTTTTGAAGATAATTACTATTTGAATTTAAATAATTATTAATCCTTTTGGTATTTATATTTTTCTAATACTATTATGACTGTCGAAAAAACTCTTATTCATAAGATGATATAAATGTGCTTAGAAACAAATGGGAAACATACCTAAAGAAAGAATTTACAAAAATAGCATGAAGATGTGACTTCTATAGAAGTAGTGGATTGATTCATATTTTTGTTTAATTTAATTCTTTTTAGTATTACTCACATAATAATTTTTGTTTCATACAGTTGGATTCCTTTGTTCAATTTGGGGCAGTTTGTTCGAAAATGACCATGCTCATGAGAGATTGGACTTTGATACTGAAACTGAGATAATGATAACAAGAAAATGGGTCAAGAATTTATAAATGTGAATTACTATTACTTATTTAAATAATTAATTTTGTCATCATTTTATCTAATATTTTCAAGTTAATTTCCTTATCAATTTTATCTAATACTTATTTATTTTTTTAAAAATATTTTGGGAAGTCATATTTACTTTTCAACTATCTACAACAAGTCGAAAAATAAAGAACATGTTGAATGAAAATCATGTCTTATCAGTATTTGAATGTAATGTATGAATTCCCAAAATATCTTTCATGAATATTTTTCTAAACAATGTACTAATCCGCTACATCCTAATCAGTCGCACCTCAATCTAATACATAGTTTGCTCGGTATGAATCAAAGTGTATGTTTTAATTTATAATATTCTTTGATCCTTTAAGATTCATTTCTTTTGAACTACCCTACATTAATCCGTGACTCATGATTATGATCTACAATATACATGGTATGAATTTCTAATGTTAATATCACATTCTAACATCTTTATTCTCATGTTATCCTTATATGATCATTGATATCTCCCTTGTTTACACTTATTAAATATATATGATAACCCTTTATTACGTTTCATATATTTCAGTTATTAAGAATGGTTTTAGAAATGACATTTCTAATAAGGTTTCTATTAAAGAATAACTTATTGTCATACTATTATGAACTAGTTCTTTATGTTTTCATGTTTCCAAAAGTATTAGACCTAAACTATTATGACATTGATCATTATGTTATATATTGAATATTGATATACTATGATGTGATATATATATATATATAACGTATGGTTCAATATATTTGGTATTATAGAGATTGACCTACTCAAAATTGATCAAAAATAACAAGTGATCGGTATCACTCGAAGAGGGAATTTTTATTTAGAATTGACATAACTTTTAGTAAAATGAAAAAGTGACATACAAAATACTGAGAAAAATCATTCATATTATTTTGATATTTTAGGAAAATGATGTATGAGTCATTTTTGACATGTAATAATCAATCAAAACTCAATCTGATTCATGGTGTGGCTGGTATGACTTTTAAGTGTGTATTTATATATTCAATTGACATTAAATTCATCAAAAAGAAAAAGTGACATACAAAAAAATAAAAAAATGTATTTGTATTTTTTTTATAGTTTAGGAAAATGATCCATGAGTAATTTTTGACATGTAGGAGTAAAGCACACCTCAATTCAATGCATGGTGTGAACAATATGACTAAAAGTGTCTGTTATGAGTCTAAAATTGACATTTTAGTTCAAAACATGTCACTCACTCAAAACTAAAAAAACATGCTCTGACTGTCTTGATAATTTAAGAAAACAATTCAAAAGTTATATTTGATGTGTATAAAGTAGGATCACATCAAACCGATGCACATTGAGATTGATATGACTCAAAATTCAAGTTTCTAGTTTGAATTTACATTTTAGTAAAAAACGTAACTGACATACTGAGAATCAAGAAAACATATTTGTATTTTTTTAATACTCTAGGATAATGATCTATAAGTCATTTTTGATATGTAGGAATCATCTTTACTTTAATAATATTCATGGTGTGGCTGAAATAACTCAAACTCTATGTTTTCATTTAAAATTGACATCAATTTAAGTAAAAACAACTAGTGACATAATGAGAACAAATAATTTTTTTTTGATTGTTTTGATATTTTTTTTAAAATGATCCATGAGTCATTGTGTATGTTTAGGAGTCAACCTCACCAAAATACGATGCACAGTGTGATGGGTATGACTCTAAGTGTGTATTTTTCTTTTAAATTCACATTAATTTATGTAAAAAGAAAAGGTGACATACTAAAAACTGAGAAAACACATTCATAATATTTTGATACATTATGAAAAAATCCATGAGTAATATGTTACATGTAGGGATTAACCTTACCTTAATATGACGCACGATGTGGAAAATATAACTCCAAGTGTCTCTTTTTTATTTTAAATTGACATGAATTTAATTAAAAACAATAAGTGACATACTGAAAATTAGTAAAACACATTCATATTATTTTTATATTTTAAGGAAATGATCTATTAGTCATTTTTTATGTATATGAATTAGGCAAACCTCAATACGATGCATGGTGTGGCCGATATCACTAAAAGTGTATCTTTTTATTTAAAATTGGCTTTAATTTTATTAAAAAAAATAAGTGACATACTGAAAACCAAGAAAACGCATTAATCTTGTTTTTATACTTTAAAAAGAATGATCCATGAGTCATTTGTGATGTGTAAGAGTCAACCACTCCTCAATATGACACACGGTGTGATCAGTATGACTAAAAGTGTCTGTTATTAGTGTAAAATTGACATTTTAGTTCAAAACGTGTCACTCCCTAAAATCCAAGAAAAGATGATCTGATTGTATTTATAATTTATTAAAGTTATTCATAAGACATTTGTGATGTGTATGAAGCATTCTCATATCAATCCGTTGCACGGTGCAACTGGTATGACTCAAAATGTCTTTTTCCCGTTTGAAATGACATTTTAGTAAAAAGACACAACTGATGTACTGAAAAATGAGAAAACACATTCTAGTTTTTTTGATACTTTAGGAAAACGATCCATCAATAATTTTTGATAGTTAAGAATCAATCTCAACACAATAGGATTCATGGTGTGGATGATATGACTCCAAACGTGACATTATTTATAATTGACATTAATTTTAGTAAAAGAACAAGTGACATTCTGAGAACAGATAAAATGCATTCATATTGTTTGGATATTTTTTTAAAACGATCCATAACTCATTTTTAATGTGTAAGAATCAACCCCACCTCAATATGACATACAATGTGACTAGTATAACACCAAATGTGCATTTTTATTAAATATTGACATTTTATTAATGTGTTCTTTCATATTAATGTTGAATTTATTTCTCTAGAGTATTACTAACATAATATTTTTTTTCTTATAAAGGTGGAATATTTTTCTTAGGTTTATATGATTCGTTTGAAAAATGATACCATGGGTAGACATTTTTGAGATGGGATCACAGGTTTCAAAAGATGAAATATTAATATTTAAGATTTGTTTTTGGGAAATTGTAAATGTAATTATATAGAACATTTTTTTTAAAATGTAAATATCAGTGTTTTTTTGTATATAACATGGGTTGAAATTTTTTTTCGTGATATAAATTAAACATATATACCAATTTTTCTTCTTGATGTGTTGTTTAAATTGCAGGATTGCTTCTGGGTGTGCTATTATATAAACAGTACACTGTAGGAGGATAAGCCATTATCTATGCTAAAAATATCACTGATCAATGAGTCCTTTATCATAAATAAAAGAACTGATAAAGGGGGTCCTTTATTAGTGATTTTTTTATTGCAGATAAAGGATCCTCTTTATCAATGTTTTTTTCACTGATAAAGGGGACATTCCTTAATCATCACTGTGATTAACAGAACTTTTTAGCGCCATTAAAGGACATTTTTCATTTTCTGAAAGGCCATATGTGTAGTAGTGATTCAAGAGAACTCATGGAATGATTTTTAATCTTATCTAAATGGTCAAAATCCAATTGACCAAGATTCGCTTGGTCATACTATATTTTACTCTAAAATCCTTGTAGTACCCACAATTTGAGGTATGAAACAATTTTTTTGTCTTTTTTTGTATGTAAATTGGTTGGGTAATTCTGGGAGAGTTTTTAAGGGTTTTGGAATGGTATAGAGGCTTTTATATGGGTGAAAGTTTTGAGCATGGTTAGTGGAAACTATGAAACTAACCCAGTTAACCCTTTACAGTGATGCATTGGAAAAAGGGTTGGTTCTTGGTTAAGGAACAAAGTTTATAAAACATGATACCAGCCTAGGTAAACTATGCCACTTGATGTATTGGTCTTCTACATGTTTGGCACACAGTTTGTATAAATATGTAAGACAACCATATGAGGTATCCTTTGGGATAGTAGTAGTTGTGCTGTTAGCACATAGTTTTTCTAACCATGAGAGTTAATTATACATTCTTCCCCTTATTATTAGTGATGTTTTTATTATTTTGTTCTCGATGGTGGTATATTGATGGATCATGCCTTTCAATGAAGTGGTACAACTTAGTTTTTGTTTTGGTGAAATGTTTTTGGCGACGCCGGTGATCTTCGAC
The DNA here is from genome assembly GCA_963277665.1 of Viscum album. Classification (NCBI taxonomy): domain Eukaryota; kingdom Viridiplantae; phylum Streptophyta; class Magnoliopsida; order Santalales; family Viscaceae; genus Viscum; species Viscum album. The sequence goes on along the minus strand of OY728155.1, from coordinate 362,698,958 downwards.
GATCTATGGTAGGGTGGTTGGATGCTGATGACGATGTTGTGAAGGATTGTGATGACAACAATGTTACTCATGTTGACGATGAATGGTTACGGAAATAATGGTCTCATGATGATGATGAAGGTGATTCTAAAATGTGGATCTCATTGGGTTTTACAGATGTTTTTGAATTTTGAAATTTGTAATGGGGTTATTTTGTTTCTTTCCTACTAGAATGTAGGTTACCGCTCATCCATAAAGTGACTTTTGAAAATAAAATAAAAAATTAATTTTGAGGAGAGTTAATTGTGAAAAAAACATAAAAAGGGTTTACAAAAATTAGGGGGGCTCGAGATTAACCTTAAACACCCCATTTCTCTGAACATATGAACCCAAATTAGTATTTCCCCTTCACATGGGTTAAGGAGGCTCTCCCACTAATTTGGGAAACATATTGAAGGGTTTTCTTGGTGGTTTGAAGGTGAATCTCTTCTGGTAAGTATCCTCTATTGGTTGTTTCATGGTTTTCCTTAGATAACATTCTCCCTCACTCTTGTTTTCATGATCTACATCCCTCACATGAAGATATAGGATTTTTTTGCCTAAAATGATGAGAGTTGGGATTTTTGTTGTTAGAAAAAGCGACATAAGGAATTTTTGTGGAAGTTTCACCTAAATATGGTGTGAGGTTGTGCGGTCAGTTTCTTTCACCGAAACCCTATGGTAGGTGTCTTCTCTCTCTACTCCATTTTGATATAACCTGAAGGATTAATTTCAAATTAATATTTTTTGTAGTAAATTTATTATGTTTGTGATGTTTAATTCTTGATAGAAACGCATTCTATGATGATTTTTGTATTTTAGATAAAATGGGTTTTTTTGTAATTTGATTTGTTTTGGATTTTAAAACATTTCTTTTTGAAATCAATATGTTGGAATTTTTTAAGGAAATATTCGTTGAGAAAATGGTTTCCAATAAAATATGGATTTTATTGAATTGATTTTGATCATGGATGGGATATAATGTTTTTTTTATAAAATGCAATTTTTATTTAAATTGTGTTGGCATGTTATTGAAATAATGATTTGGGTTAAATGGTTGTTTAGTGAAAAAACTTTTGTGGGCATGTATTGATTTATTTGATTTTTATAAATGTGGTTGATATGTTTCTTGGATTTAATGGTTAAGTATGTTTGGGATTGGATGAATAGTGGGTGTTAAGGACCACCATCAAAGGTAAGTGGAGATTAAGTACCACTATAAAAAGGGGATGGGGTTGGATGTGAAGTTCCAACATCAATTGTAGGATAGAGATCTTGTGAAAATTGTGTGGTAGGTTGTGGTAGGAATATGGACATGTGGAATTGATTTGGTTGTGCTAATATGAAATGGGTAATGACATGTTTTTTTCCGTTCCAATAGAATATGTGGATTTGGGTTAAAATAATTTGGTAAGGTTGTGTTTTCCATTTCCTAATTATTTATATAAGCTATGATAATAGTTTTATTATAGTGGCGTGTGTATGGAAGTCATTTGGTGAAAACCTACTAAGTATTATTACTCAACCCCTTCTATGAAACTTTTGTTTTTTTTAGATGTTGAATTTCGGGGCACAGGTAATGGTAAAGCATCTCCTTACATTTGCGGCACTTCATGATGCTTGGGTGATCTCGTAGTGATTAGAGCTTGGATCTTGGTGGGGAGATATAGAGGTATGTCATAACATATTTGGGTTTTATTGTTTAGTCTTATTTTGGGTATTCTGATTATAAATTATTTTTGTTCGGTTGTATTGGTCTTTTGGACTTGTTGAGTGGTGAAACATTGTTAACATGCATCATGTAGTTTTTTTTGGAATTGGAACATTTGGTTGGGTGTCTTCATTAAAAATGGAAAATTGTCCCCCACTATTCATGTAGCCCTCAAAATTTATTTCCAACCTTTTTCACCTTAGGGATGTTACCAAATTCAAAGTGGAACCTCTTCCTAAACTCAATCTAATGAGGAGGGGCTTGATGTTAAAAGTGGTATCTTCTTGGTTGGTTCTTGATTCATAAGTAAAGTCAGTCATGTTTGGTCTTGGCATTGGTAGATGGTCTTGGAGTTGACATTTGTTCTTGGTGTATTTCTTGATTTGGTATGGTAGTAAGGTGTAAGATTTTTGGAACTTGAAATGTATAACATAAAATAATGTATATAACCATTTTATGCTAAACTTCAAGTTACTAGAAAGTTTGGTACATAAGTGTTTTGGAGACATTTATATGATCATGAACTCATTTTCATGGGTGAAACCAATTACATGAACATGACATACATGGTTGAAATGACCTCCCACTAGGATTGAATTTTTCATTGGGCATAATAATTTATTCAATGGGGTGAATGTGTTGATTTTTGAAAAATATGGAAATTGTTTTCAAATGTGTGGTTTTGAAAATGGAATGGTTGTATTATTTTGAAAATGGGTCAATGTTTAAAAACTAGTGAATTTTTCAAAATGGTTGAAAATAGAAAGCACAACTGTGATAGCTAGAATGTGATATAATTTGAAATTCTACGAATTTAGTTGCCAGGGAGGGACACTTAGAGTGAATCTTGTTTTGATATAAATGGCACCAGGTAGACATCGTAGAGACTAACCAAAGGATGTAGTAGAAAATGTGGTTGCACCTGAGATCTAGGTGAACCAAGAACAATTTTACAGCATAATTAAAGCTTTTCAAGATTTGTAAAGTGGGAATAGAAGCGATGAGATGAGGCATGCGGATCACTCGGTTCAGTATCAAAAGAAAAATACCCCATTTTTTGAGTTGATTCATAACTGGAAAGGGAGGAATCATGGATAAATAGGATAAATCAAATCTTTAATTTCCTAGGAATGTTAGGAGAGTCAAAAGTGATGTTAGTGACATAAATATTTAAAGATCTTCCATGTTAGTGGTGAGAGTTGGTGGTCTAGTCTGGAACTGACCAAGGTATGACATGAGAGGTTTTGAAGAATTTTTATACAAACAATTATACCCTCATACGTTCAAAATTCAGTGCATAATGGATTTCTTCAGCTTGATTTTGGAGAACATGTCAATGATAGAATATGTAGCTAAGTTTATGAACATTGTGTGGTTTTCACCCAAGGTGGCGGCTAGTGAATCCTTCAAGGCATGGATCTTTGAATCAGGCTTGAGGTAATAAATTAATTCCAAAATTGAGGTGCTATGTATAATCAATTTTGAGAAATGGTGAATAGAGCATCAGTGTTTGAAAGGGATATATTGGGGGCTATAATTAGGGGAAGCAAGTTGGTACCCATGGGGAACAATGTAAAAAATAACAAAAGGATCAAGTGTAAGAGGGAGAATTATTTATAGGGTGGAAGTGTGGCTCAGAAAATGATGGTAGGATCCATGAATCATCCCATAAAGCCTCAGAGTATGCCCAGATGTATTCAGTGTGGTTGTATAGGCCACATGAAGTGGGATTGTATGATACAACCTCATGCATGTTATAACTGAAAGCATATGGGGGAATCTTTAGTGTAATTGTCACAATACTCAGAGGTTGTTTGTTCATGACACTCCTCAGGGGTCACATACATCTTATGACTTGAAGGGATGGGGTAAAAAGTGTACCCCTTATTAGCATAGTCAAGTTAATATTGGTGATTATAGGAATACCACGATTCCTCAGAAGGGGATGTTTCAGAAGGGTAAAAAAGAGCAGTGTATGACAAGAAAGTAGTTATTTAGATTTGAGAAGGTTATGGTGGATGATCATTCAGGATCATCCACGGTGCAAAGTATGATTATTTTCAATTATAACTTTGTATAAGTGTTTTTTGATATGGGTGCATCTCATTCTTTCATTGCTTGTTGTGTTGTTCATTTGCTGGGATTAAGTGTGGAAATGAGGCCTTCTGTTTTAAAACTTCAAGCTCCTCTTGGTCAAAGAGAGTGTAGATACTTCTTGTGTAGAACATGTTGTATAGTTTTGGATGGGGTTGAGATGATGTGGGAGTTCTCAGGGATTGAGATGGATGCATATGATATAATCCTAAGTATGTATTTGTTGATGATATTTAAGGCCCATATCAACTATTATGCATGAATGGTTAGATTTAAGACAAGTGATGGTGTCGAGAATCTGTTTAGAGGAGGAGAAAATGTGATGGAGGGTGAAATAATTATATTTCCACATATATTTGGGACAATATCATATCTATTAGCGCCATTGTCTTTGGAATCAATGAAAGAGGTTGGGAGAAGTAGTTTTTTGGTAGTGGTTGATCAGTTTATGGATGTATTTCTTGATGAATTCTCTGGGTTTCCACACATGAGAGAATTGGAGTTTATGATTGATATACTTTTAGGGACCAGTCCTCTCTCACTTTCGTCTAACCAGATGACACTAGCAGAATTGAGGGAATTGAATGTGCATTTGGAGGTGCTGGAAAAAGGGTTAATCTATCCTAGCACATCTTCATGGGAAGTGATGTTTTTTTAAAAGGAATATGGAACTATTCGGTCATGTGTTGACTATCATAATATTAACAGAGTTATGATAAAGAACCAATATCCACTCCTACACATTAATGAATTGTTTGATCAGTTGAGGGGAGATCAGTGGTTCTACAATATTTACTTGCAATTAGGATATCATCAGTTGTGGGTGTGGAAGGAGGATATTCCCAAAAAAACCTTTTGAAGTATATATATCCATTATGAGTATGTTTTTTTCGTTTGGAATTATAAATTCACTAGCAGTCTTTATAGAATTGATGAATCAGCTATTCCAAATATATATGTATTCTTTTGTGGTGGTATTCATGGATGATATACTGGTGTATTCAAGGAAAAAGTATGATCTTGAGAAACAATTAGTAGTAGTGTTGGTAATCTTGATATATCATCAGTTGTATTCCAAATTGTCAAAGTGTTACTTTTGTATATAAGAGGTATGTTTTATCATCCATGTGACTTCTACGAGAGTTTTTTAGTGAATCAAGAGAATATATAGGCCGTTATCTCTTAGAAACTATCAAATAATGTTTTTTAGATATGGATAATCCATGGTTAAGCTAGTTATTATTGATGCTTTGTTCATAAATTCTCATGATTTTCTTCACCAATGACAGCGTTGACAAGTAAGAATTTTCCATTTAAATGGAATGAGAAGTGATATAAATCTTTTGAAGATATTAAGTATCATTTTACATCAGAACGAATCATGGTTTTTCCAGAACATGGGAAAGTTAACATGGTGTATTATAATGCATCGGGATCAGGGTTAGGGTGTGTTCCCATTCCAGTGTATCACGTGGTTTCATATGGGTTATATAAATTGAGGTTGAAAGAGAAGAACTACTGAACGTATGATTTAGAGTTTGACGTTGTGGTGCAAGCTTTGAAAATGTGGAGTTAATATATATTTGGTGAGAAATTCATCATTTATACTAATCATAAGATCTTGAAGAATATTTTCTCATATAGAGATTTGAATTTTGGGAAAAGGATACGTATGGAGTATCTATAAATGTTTTAATTTGTCTTGATGTCCACACCGGGTAAGAGTAATTCAGTGGAAAATGTGGAAATTTATATACTCAAGTGGTGAAACAGGTACAAGATTAATGGAAGTTGACGTCAGTTGTAGAATAAATTAGGTTAGATTGTAAAGACTGGGGTGATGTACCTGTTTTCTTTCCATTACCATTGGTTTTGGACATGGTTGGTTTGGTTAAAGAGGAGAAGATGTTCAATTCACAGTGTGTGACTATGAGGTCAAAACTAAATGGTGGGAGACCATTGAGGGTTGGAAACTGGATTGTAATTCAATGTTTTTGTTTTACAATCGTATGGTTGTACCAATGGATTTTTACAAAAAAACTTCTTAGTGCATACCATCATTCCAGGTGGTCCATCCAACCTTGAATTAGAAAATGTAAAGGGGTTAAAAGAATAGTTTTGGTGGACATGTACGAAAAGGAATGTTCCTAAGTTTTTATTGGGATACTAGACTTGTTATCAAATCAAGGAAGAGCATCAATGCCCCGTAGGTATGTTGTAGTCTTTACCTATCCCATCATGGAAATGGGAGCAGGTAGTGATGGATTCTGTTACAAGTCTTCAAAGAATGATTAGTAAGTACAATTCCATATGGGTGATAGTGGATTGGCTAACAAATTCAGCCCATTTCATCCCTTTTCATGAATATCATATAGTGAAGGATTTATCCAAAATATATATATTGGAGTTCATAAAGAGGCATGGTGTGCCAGTTTTGATTGCATTAGATAGATATCCAAGGTTCACATCTTATTTCTAGAAATCCTAGAAGCAATACCTTGGGAATCAACTGATAATGAGTACGATGTATCATCTTCATATGGATGGGTAATTAGAGAAGATGATACAAAAATTTGAAGTTATATTTTTGGCCTGAGTAATTGATTTTTGAGGTTCATGGGAGGAAAAATTTATATCAGTAGAATTTTCTTATAATAATAGTTTTCAGGCGTTGATATATATGGATCCATTTGAAGTGTTTTATGAGCATTCTTATTGTTATCTACTATGTTGGGTGGAAACAGGTGATAATTTTATGGTTATTACAAACCTTATCCAAGAGAAGAACGAGAATATTAAATTGGTTAGGAATAGAATAGAGATGGCTCAGAGTCATTATAAATCATTTTCGGACCATCATCAATGGCCATTATCATTCAAGGTGGGTGGTTATGTGTTCTTAAGAATCTCTCAGAGGTTGAGACATCGTCATTTTGGGAAGGATGGAAAGTTATCCACATGGTATATTGGGACTTTTGAAATACTTGAGCATGTTGGAGAGGTGGCATATCTATTGTATTTTCCACCATAGTTCAGTGTGGTACATAATGTGTTTCTTGTGACTCAGTTGAAAAATTATCAACCATAAAATGACTATGTGAATCATTGAGATCAGGTTGAGATAGAGCCAGAAGCATCATTGGTGCATGTTCCATTATGGATTGTGGATAGGAAATATAAATTCTTTCATGGTAAAATAATTGTTCTAGTTTGGGATTTGTGGAAACATGATCCGATTCCATAGGCGACTTAGGAGTGGGAGAATGATATGGCCAACTAATGGCTAGAGCTCTTTCGGTAATGTGATGGTTCTCTAGTTTCTAAGGATAGAAAGTCCAATGGTGGGGAGAATGTCGTAACCCCCTAGTTTGAGGTATGTAACCTTTTTTTGTATTTATATGTATTTAAAGTGTTAGGGTAATGTTTGGTAGAGTTTGGAAGGGGTTTGAAATGATTTGGATGCTTTTTTAGGGGTGAATAGTGAGAACATGATTAGTGGAAACCATGCAATAATTACCAGTAACTGTGCATAGTACGACATAGGCGAAGGGGTGGGAACAAGGTTAAGGAACATAATTTAAAAACTATGTGTCAAACCCAATTAAACCATACTACATGAGGTAGTGTGCTTCTTCACAGTTGGTTCACAATTTGTCTAACCATGCGAGACAACTATACGAGGCACCCTTTGGGACAGTAGTTATTGCATGTCTTGCACACGGTTTGTATAACTATATGAACTGACTACGCTCAACGTTTAATATGGGGTTTTGAAAATGAAGTGGGATCAATATTAACCCTTAACACCCCATGTATCATACCATATAAACCCATCTTTGGATTTCTTCTTCTCAGAGGTTATAGAGGCTCTCCCACTAGTTTTGTAAGTGAGTTGAAGGGTTTTCTTGGTTATTTAAAGGATATTATCTAATGGTAAGTCTCCCTTCTTGATTTTCTCATGATTTTAATTAGATCTAATTTTCCCTCTCTCTTGTTTTTCTAGATCTAAATTCTCTATAGGTAGATATAGGGTTTTTGTTTCCTTAAATGTTGAGAGTTAGGCCTATTGATGATAGGTAAAGAGATTGAAGGGATTTTCATTGAAGTTTCACCGGGATTTGGTGTGAGGTTATGTGGGGAGTCTTTTTTGCTGATACCCTAATGTAGGTGGATTCTATCTCTACTCCATTTTTATATAAATTTAAGGATTAATTTAAAATTAATATTTTTTGCTTGAAATTGATGATTTTTGTGATGTGAGAAGCTTTATTAAAACCCATTTTGGGATGATTTGTAGATTTTAGAGAAAATGGGTTTTTTTTGTGCAACGTTGTTTGTCTTGGATTTTAAAATGATGTTTTTTAAAATCAGAATGTTTTATGAAATTTTTTTTGTGAAAATGGTTTCCAATAAATTGTATCTTTTATTTAATTTATGTTGATAATGGATAGGGAATAATTTTTTTTCCAATTATATGTGATTTTTATTGAAATGGTGTTGTCATGTTGTTGAAATAGTGATTTAGCTTAAAGGGTTGTTTATTAAAAATTATTTGGGGGAATGTATTGATTGATGTGATTTTGATAAATGTGGTCGATATGGTTGTTGTCTTCTGTGGTTAAGCATGGTTGGGATTGGATGGATAGTGGGCATGAAGGAACACCATCAAAGGGAAGTGGGCATGGAGTACCACTATAAAAATGGAATGTGGTTGGACAAGAAGTTCCACCATCAATGGTACCAAAAAAATAATGTAAATATTGTGTGGAAGTTTGTGGTAGGCATGAAAACCTAAAAAATTTATTTGGTTATGCTAATATGAAATGGTTAACAACATTTTTTTATTTCCTTTGGCATATGTTGATTTTGCGTAAAATGCTTTGTTAAAGATGTGTTTGGAATTTCATAATTGTTTATTTAAACTGTGCTAATAGTTTTATCCAAGTGGCGTGTGTAGCGATGTAATTTTGGGAAAACCTACTAATTATTATTATTCTTCACCTACTTTTTCATGTTGGTGCTTTGTAAGATATTGTATTTTGAGACACAAGTAAAGGTAAAGCATCTCCTCCCATTTCTGGCACTTTGTGATGCTTGGGTGATCTTGTGGTGCTTGGATCATGAATCTTGGTGTGGAGATATAATGTTATATCATAAGGTATTTGGGTTTTATTGTTTAGTCTTCCACGTGGTATTCTGATTATGGATTATTTCGGTTTGGTTGTATTGCTATTTTGGTCTTGTTTAGTTGTTAAACATTGTTAACATTCATGATGTAGTTATTTTTCTATTGGAACATTTGGTTTGGTGTTTTCATTAAAAGGTAAAGTCACCACACACTGTTGATGAAGCCCTCGACATTTATTACTATTCATTGTCACCTTGGGGATGTCTCCTATGACCAAGTGGAACCACTACCTCAAATCAAGATAGTGAGGGGGTGGGATGTTACAAGTGTAAAAAAACCTTTAAAACTACCTTTAAACTACAACAAAATTACCAAAAAACATCATATATAGGGTTCCTTCTCAACTGTATTCAACAAAGAAAGGGAATACCAGTCAATCCAATTTTGGATGACTATTTCTAATAATGCTCGATTTTAATAGATGTCACATACAAAACCAAATAATTACACCATTTATCTAGGTAAACTTAATATCATTTTGGGAAGACTCAAAAAATCCCATAAATAAATTATATTTATTTATCCTCACTAAACTATCCATTGTTTGTTTTCATTATCATGCCATCGCATGAATACCATTGTAATCCTCATCTAGTATCCTTAGGTCATCATAAGATAACAGTCAGTGGATAACTACTACATGTTTGAGGTAACCAAAGAATAAAACTATTTCATTCTAAGGATATCATTAAATATAGCCCATGCATTATATTTTATAAGTGGAGCATCAATACATAGATGATAGATTCATATATCAAGAACACTGGTTGTGTTCGAAGGTTGTATATCACCTACTGGTCAAGAAAAATAATTGGATTAGGCCATGAGCCCATTCATATCATTTATACATAGGAGTCTAAGTGTCACTCAGGAAATTCCACTCCTATATAGAGATCCGGGTCCTTCCCAGGAAAGTAGTAAGTACTCAAAAGACTGATCTTGTTCTATGTATTTACCAAGAAATCCTACCGTACAGAATCCCAATTTTGAAACTACATTTGAATGCCAAAATGATCATCCAGCCACCATTCCCACACTCTCATTACCCTTCCCATATTAAATGAATGATAAATAGCCTAATTTCATCTCCACAACATGAATTTTTCTTTATACCTCTTCAGAAGTGCTACACCCATGGAGTTTATCCATCAATAATAAAATATGTTACACCTAATTTAATTCTTTTAGCACAATGTATAACCGATTCTCACCCAATATGCTCATGAAAATGTTATGATATTCTGCATTATTTCCTTAATATTAGGAGTACTCAAAGATGTTACATCAAGTATTACATATACAAGCATTTATATCTCTCTTTGAGACACACTCACATCAAAATAGGCTTTTCGTGCCTTTATGAAACTACCGACAACACGTCTCTGGAAAATGTGTTAGGGCCCATACAAGGGTCACCTACCTCATGTCATCCAAAACATTTTGTGTATAATTATCATCATCATTTTCTGGTATGATCATACTAGACCTACTTTAAAGGCCTTTATCCAAATCCCTATGCACCCTCATTGTTCGTAAAGAAATGTTTCTGATATGGTTTCCAACCAACTTTATCATGCTTTGCATGGAAAATATGGTTGAACCACCTCTATTTGACTCTTTTTAAAAAGACCGACTACACTCTGACAAATACATGTTACTCAAAAATGATGCATCCACTATCAAGGCACTCAATTATGGTTCAAACATAACCAATAATGACCAATACCAACACTTTGTCTTCCAGTGGTTGTTTACACAACCAACCATGTAATTATCATTTTTCCTTACAGTCACTGATGTTTTATCAACCTATAATATTACCTATATTTTTCACATAACCTAATCCTAAATCTAGAATCTTGAGTTGATTCCAACCCATAAATGATTTCATATTGATTATCATATGAAGGACTAGAAAACTAAAATTTACCAGGCTCACAAGATTACAGAAGCTATTCTAACCACTCTCAAATGGTCTTCCACGGTTGGATCCCCTCTTCCATGAAGAACATTCTTATAATGAACAACATGATGCTCCCCATTAGAAGTGTACATGGCATTGAATTACTGAAGATATGGATCTTCCCATTACACACACTCCCATACCATCAAACATAGTTCTTATAGGTTCCCAATGCCTTAAAATAAGAAGTGGGGAAACCATATGCTTATATGCACACTAGAACGGGTTCACTCTTTGATGCCTGCATGATTCTTATCTCAAGTCACGTTCAATTATGTCATCACCATCCCCCATAATGGTAAAACCAATATGTATTGGTAGTGTTATCTCATTTAATTCTTTTTATAAGTCCATCCCAAATTAGTAGGACAACTGAACCTCTAATTATTATCTCAAATATGTACCACTCACAATGAGATCCCATGCTTAGGTCACTCTACATTGGAGATAAACTATGAACATACCCTTCAAAAACTCATAAATATTTCTTGGTGATAATGAAATAAAACAATTCAATGTATTATTTGACCTTATAACTCAACCTATATATGACTTAACACATTATATTATAAGTCTATGGAAACTGTGTGTAACAATACATGATAATATGTTAGAAGGATAGTGTAATAGGTGATTCCATATATTTCAATTTACAAGCTCGAAATCAATATATAAACTAGAGTCTAATTATATCTTATGAATTTAAATAAACTGAAGAGCTTTTGAGTCATCAACCAAAAAAGTGAAAAGATCACACAATCATCAAGGTGTTAGAGCATGCATTGGGAATGTCTAACCCACCGAACTGGATCATTACATGATGATCATTCCCTAGAAAATTATAAACATAAAAAATAAACACCTTTCTACCTGGGGGGTCATCTCAACACTAAGAGTCATAATTGAAACAAATGACACCCAAACGACACCTCACATTTTAAATCTTCATAAGAATTCAAGAATGATTTATTTTCTAAGGGTGATACCCCTACTGGGTTATACCCTTACATACAAAAGGCATAAAACCTAGAGTATGTTCACCCCTAGAAAGGTCACCATGACTTACTGCCTTTGGTATATGTCAAACATAACCTAATAAGAAGTCATTAGGGATCCATGACAATGCTCACACTCCCATTGAGGGAAACTCTCAAAGAAATATTTAAAAATGACCCCTATGCAAGGCTCTAATCTATGAAAACCTATAAAAGGTTTAATTTTATGGTATTTAATTAATTACCATTTATGAAAAAAAAATTATATGCTTATAAATAAGGGGTATTAATTACTAATTGTAACAACAAACTGTATTAAGAACATTATTTAGCTAGAGATATTTAACATTAGGAAAACTATCTCACAATTTCCTATTTAGCCATTGTCTATTTACCCACACGTTCTCATTACTTGATTAAATAAAGAATTTTTTCCAAAGATATATATAAAAACAACCATATATTTTTATTGAAATTTAATTTAATAAATCCTCATATAAAAGAGCTCAAAAGTAAACAAAATGTGTTTTATTATTTAAGGGGGATTAATTTTTTAATATTATACCATACATTTATATGAAACACAATATAAGTGGTTGCTGAAAATATATATAACAATCCTTATTTATCATTGACATACCCATATGTGGTAAATTATTAATGAATATAAAGATAAAGGTAACCTATAAGGGTACAATCAAAAAAACTAGGGTTCTTTTATATATGAAACCATTCCTAATTTATGGATTCAAAAGAATATAAATTACAATTAGAAACCTATTTTAGTGTAACCCATTAATATTAAATTCATCATAATGTCAAACAAACTTAGTGGTTTTACCTCATAGGCATATAATTATTAAACTCACCTACTCAGCTTGATTTATGCATAAGGGTTTAGTTATACATGTCCCCATTCCTAAGTTATAAAGGTACTTGGCTATATAAGTTGAAATTGGAACACCATTTAATTAACTTCCATCAATGATCATTTGGATTTAACCATGAATGAGATTCCATATTAGACCCAGTTATGTGGGAAATCATTTCTAGATTATGGAGGCAACAACTCCATAAGCTACAATTGACATCCAATTAAATCGATATCCACAAGAAGTCACTTGAATTTATAAAACAATTCCATGTCCTTTTCTATTTACAGAATCCTAATCAAGAAAAATCATTAACCATTTCAAAACATTTCAATTTATTAAATAAATTTTCAGTCAATTAAATAAAATTACACCATCAATCTATGTGGTAAAACCCAATTTTTTTGATGTAGACACTTTATTTAACCACCCAAATACCATAACTATAACATATGAAGCCATCACATAAGTAGTGAATATATATGAACATGTAAACGTATCACAAAACATATTGTATAGGTAAATATTCTAAATAATCACCCAAACAATGTATATTAATAAGCATTCTAGTGACATGTTTATCCTATGTGCTTGAAATAATACATGATTTCACCTCTTATCTTTTCATACCGAGCCAATATTTATATTACATAAATCTATAAGCCAGTAAGTAGCTAAAATACAATCATCACTCAAGGTGAAATAATAATAAACTACAATAATAATAGTATGAACAACAGTCCCATCCCTAGAAACTTGATCTTTCCCTCATGTGTTGGTTGGAAAAACCCAAACCCAAGCTATTTACCAAGTGTTGAAATGATTCAAGTCTCCTATCTACCATCCCAAAATATTAAGACAAAGGAAAAATTACATATATTAACAATTGTAACATCTCAAACCAGGATTCAATAAAATGGTGCTCTTAGCCATTTGGTCCTATAGCCTCAAGTGCATCTCCCCACAAGCTAGAGGTTGCCGACTAGAAGTGGGGGTTTTAAGGTGGTATAGTGGGTAGAATATACACTTTGGATCTGTAATGGACATAGTGGAAGAAATAATAAATAAGGGTAATGAATGATATGTAATAAAACAATAACAATAGTCATAAATAGATAAACAGACTGGTTCCAATTAATAAAACCTTGTAAGAACATGCTAATCCACATATACAAAATAGTCAACATACAATAGGAAATATATACAATTGGAATAGACTGAAAAAAAATTATTCAAGACCAAACTCTATAATGAATACTAAGTACATTCTTGGCCCCCATCTCCATGTCAAGTCCTAGTCTAAAATAGAAATGGAATGAAAGCACAACCCATGATCTTATCATATAACCAACAGAACTTTTTGGGTACAAATAAAAGGTGAAAAAATGGGGTTATTAAAACTCATCATGACATTAAAAATAATGTCTAATTCATATCTAGTTCATGAATATAAAATGAATTAGTGTGCACATATAATAATAATGTAGTGTAATAAAATATATTATTGTAAAACATATCATGCTCAGGTTCCTCATTGACGCCCGATCAACTATATACCCATGTGTCTATGGGAATAGTGAAGAAGAAATATAATACCCATGGCTATATACCCAAGTTTCCATGTATAACACTAGTCATGTGGTAATTATGGAGAATATAAGGCATCCCTATATAATTAAAATCATAAAAATTTCTATACACTTCATAACATTAAATTCTTATTAGTTGAGGGTAAAATAATTTGAATTCAAGCATAATGTAAGAAAATATGAATCATGAGCCTTCCCAAGGAATCCCACATTAGGATACAAGTGTCATCCAAGGCATAAAATAATATATTTTAACCACTATGACTCTCCAAGGCTTTACATATTGGAATCCATGTATCACTCAATGAATACCATAATCTAATTTAATCTATGATCCCATCCAAGGCATTATGTATCAAGAATACAAGTGTTAATCAAGGATTAATTTAATTTATTAAACTTATGATCTCATCCAAGGAATTACTTTTAAAGAATACAAGTGTCAATAAAGGTTTAATATATATTATTTAACTTCTGTGCCTATATAAGGAATTCAGTATCAGTAATCCAAGTGTAACTCAAGGTTTAATATAAATCATTTAACCTAAAAGATTGTCCAAGTAATTCTATATCAAGAATCCATTTTTCACTTAATATTTAATATAAATCATTTTACCTCTAATCCCATCCATGGAATTGTGTATTAGGAATCCAAGTATCTCTCAAGTTAAACTATCAAAGATAATATGTTTTAATTTAATAATTCTACATAGGCCATAGGAATGATACATGCCCATTTACAATCATAATTTTTCAATCTATTACATCATTTATAATGTTATTCATTTAATTAACTCACTTACAAGTGAAAAATAGGTCATACAAGTTTAAATTCCAGTTACAATTTATCATAATTCCTTTAGAAATGAATAAGGGAGAAATGATGGTATTAACTATTTAAAAATTCATTTAATCCATCTTTCCATCATTATAATTAAATAACCAAAATAATTTTAAATAGGGAGACAAGGTACAAGGAATATATTCCATCCCATTTAACAAATTAGATTAATTATTTAATTTATATGACTAACATGTAAATATAAGGGGTCAAGAATAATTCATTTCTCTTTAAAAAGTAATTTATACATTTAGGTTTATCATTATATAATTCAAAACCCAAACACACCCATTGGGTGTACTGGTTTTCAAGAAAGAGTAATGAATATTAACATTTAATTAAACCCAATTTAAGTGGTGGTTTTATTTGGGGACATCAAAATCCAACCATTTCAAGGGGTATATGAAGCATCACAGTTATGATCTAAGTGTTTATTTTAATACCTTTTACATTTTAGGATAAATGCATGGAATGTACGACATGCAGAACAAAAAATATAAATGATGATACTTTGTGGTAAAAGTCATTGAACACCTACCTCATACCATGAATTCTTTACACCTCAAATATTAGGATTTTATTCGATCCATAAGGATATAATTGAAGAAACAAAAAACACCCTAAATATAGAGCATATTAATCCACATGAATATACCAAATCTAAAGAAAAAGAAAACGAGGAAATGAATCAGGAATAGTTGTAGACTCACCATTACTCTTCAAATCCACCCAACATAGTACAATTTGGATAAAAAATTAGGGAGAATACACCTATGGAAGAGGATGATTAAGGAGGAATAAACGAGGAGTTGCAGTCTTGAATGGGATAATAAATGGGATAAAAACCCATTTATGGGTAGAGGTAGGAAATAAAAAATATTTATTTTTAATACGTTCTTTGTTAGGTTTATGTTAAAGAAAATCATGCATTAACGATTTGTTTCCATTTTCCAAATCACCACCAAGCTGTATAATTACCTTTCATGGTTTACAAACATTTCCCCAACCATGTGGTGATACTTACCCCAAGAAATCCTTCCCTTCATGGAAACATCACATAGTAAAAAAACCATGCACCAATTTTGAGAGTCTCTCAAAACCTCTACACCATTTTTCATGGTTTTATGGGTCACCTCACATGGTTAACAAATCCATGTGCCCATATAAAACAAGCCACATGGTTAGTACTAAATGTTCGCCTTTCATTTTCCTAGGTTATCTTTTCCCAAAAATTTTATTTTAGGTCTCAAACCATAATTACACTCCTAAAACCACTAATCCACCTTCTAGGCATCAAAAGTCTTGTAAAATCAACATTTTATATAATTTCAACTCTCAAAGAACCAGTTCTAAGCTCATTTCATGATTTTTCCCATCAACCAAACTGAAATTTAAATTCCTTTTGAAACATTCAACCATCCAAAAAAAGTGCGTTATATATCTAATTAATATTATTGAATATTTAATTAATGGAGTAGAGATTTTATAGAAATTATCTCAAGGTTATGATAAATATATCCCATGTAGTTATGTGAAATCATTCCCTTAAAATTTACATGTGAATCTATTATTTCCAATAGAATTGGTTCCCATTCGAACTCTGGGAAACATTTTTTGAAGATGAGTAATGAGAAATATAATTATACATCAATGAACTATGAGATAATCTCAAATATAACTATCTTCCCCTGGAATAAAGAAGAACATAACATATAATAATAATAATAATAATTTTCTAGACAAACCACTCACCAATATGGAATAAAAAAGATCAAAGGATACTACTGATGTTGTAGAACCTATGGAGATAGATATTTTTCATGTTGATATAACATGTGAATACCTTGTATTAGGAATGAGTTTTAGAGGAGTAACATTTAAATAAAATTAATAAATTCAAAATACATGAAGAATAAATTAGGTAAAGAAAAATCTATAAAGAAGATATCATACAATATATCTACTAAAAATAGATTTCATTTATTAGGATAATTACATGGAAGATGTGATAAACAAGGTTACTTTTTGGATGAGTGTATGAATAATATTCATGTAAAAATTTCCTATTATTTTAAAGTAAAATGAAATAAAATAATGAATAAGAAAGAAAAAGATTTTATTAAGGAAGATTCTTTAAAGTATAACAAGAAGGTATGTCTTGAATTGTTATCAATGTATCTTCTACTCATATGATATGTGATAAGGAAGTTTTGAATAATATATACACGCATTATAGATGGGTAGTGTAACTTGGGATTTACAACTCCTTGATAATTAGAGTTGTTTTTTATTTAATGATAAAATATAAGAGGCTAAAATCTAAAGTTGTAATTTTTAAGAAATTAAATAAAATCTATTGAGTGTGATCCAACTTTATGGTAATGAAAATGATGTTATTTTATAAAACAATTCATGCATTATTATTAAATAATATGATGAAATAATTATCACCAAGGTATAAAAATCCAGTGGTGATTTATTTTAAATTGATGACCCTTATATTTATATTTATTTGAGATCCAAGGATAAAAAAATATTGAAAATAAGAATTTTCCATCTTGGCCAATGGGGTTTCAGTATAATATCAAAGAATGAAGTGGTGAGAGATCTACTTCAACTGAATATAGAGAGGGTGATATTATTTATGAAACATGTTTAAGGGGAATATGGTTTAGGGAACTGATAGAATACTATAGATTTAGAACACTAGGCCACTTGATCTAGTAGATTTTGACTTTTGTGGAACTCCGAGACCTCAATATCCTAGTGATAATATTTCATTTCTGGCATTTATTGATGAATTAACCTGAATGAACAATTTTATGTTCTTCAAACATAAATAAGATATTTTATAAATGTTTAAAAATTTTCAGAGATAGGTTGATAAAGAGTTGGGAGTCTGTATCAAAAGGTTGAGAACAGATAATGGGTAAGAATTCACATATAATTCTTTTGAATACTATGTTTATAATAATCTAATTAAACACAAATAAATTATTCCTTATAATCATAATAAAATGGTGTTATATAAATAATGAATATAAGTCTTGTCAAAATGGGGATAACCATGCTATCTAAACACAAAATATCAAAGTTCTTTTTGAGGGAAGTAGTGTTTATATATTTACATATAAAAAAATATTCTTATTATAAAAATATTGAAACCTAAATCCATATGATATATAGTATAACAAGAATTATATAATGAATTACTTCTATGTGTTTGGTATTTTATGATTCTTGAAGATCAAAAGATAAAATATGGGAAACTTTATGAAGAAAACTGAGGTAGTGATCTTCGTGGGACATATTTATAACGGAATATGATATATGTGTTGGAATAAAAGGATTTATAAGATTTTAGATTTTTATGATGTGTTTTTTTTGAAAATAAACCCAGCATAGTTGTAACAATTGATATAGATTTTTAAAATTTAAAATCATGCATCCTTCAAATTTCTATTAAACACATATAAAAGTGCTGGAACCAAGACTGTTATATTTTGGAAATGGAGTATGTTTTGTGTTTGTTTTCAATCCTCACATGGAAGATCAGAGAGTTTTTAAGGAAATGGACATTATAGTTCAAGTTGAAAATATTTTTAATGGTGTTTCCATTTCCTAGTGTTTTCTAAATTTTTGGGGTCCAAAATTTGGTTGATGGATTGCATCATGAAAAGGGAATTTCCATGAATGCCTAATGATAATATGGAAAAAGAATTAGTTTTTCTAAGATGATCTTCATAAATGGTGTTTCGTGAAGGATCAAGGAAATATTACAGCGATCTATACGATAGCGACGATAATCATTAATGGAAAAGAATTATAGCATCATAAACGGTGATAGTAATCTCTACGATTACCTGAATTGGAGCATCACAACACACAATGGTTTTATAGAATGATTCAAAACAATATAGAATCAAAATGGAGCCTCATGAATGGATGATCTATACGAGGTAGTTTTAAAAGATCCATAAATTACACAAAGAGTTGGTGGATCATCGCGAACAGATGAGACTATAAATATATTGCAACCCCTATTCATTTCAAATTATTTTTTCCAAGGAAAATCTAGAATCACTTTGATTTCACAAAGATAGGGGAGCTCTACAAAACTGACATTCCATACAATATTGAGCATTAAAAAAAGAAATGTTGAGTCCTGAAAAATTCCAATATTTTTTCTTAAAAATTACTTCACTATGAAGGGGTATTCAACAATAACTTAGTGAGATTAATGAATGGAGTTTGTTCTGTGAAGTTAGGGTGCTCACAGAGGTAGTGATCTTTGTGAAGGATCTTTTCGAAAGGCAATTTTGATTATAAATTTTTTAGTGAATAGGGATTTCAAAGTGCATCAAATAAGACCTATAGTGAATGTGGAGTCTTATTCTATATAGGGAAAAAGTAGTTAATGCTAATCAATTAAGGTGACCTTCAATTTGATAAACTAAGGAAGACTTCACCCAAGGAAGTGAGCTAGGGCGAGTCGTTGGAAGTGTTTTGAGGGACAATGTGTGCTATCCCTAAAAACATGTAAAGTCACTGTGCGAAGAACATAGTTACTATGTCTGAACTCTTGTATTCCCCAACTAGTGATGATTAGTGTATTTGGGTATGACCGATACACTGTCAAAATATGCTCCTTAAACTAACCCTTAGTGGTGAACCAACTAAAATGTTTGTGTGATCACTTTTCATATGGTTGTTTGTTTTTTTCACATCCCCTTAAGATAGGTTTAATTGATTCCTACCAATGTGGGAATAAGATCCATTACATTTGAAGAAAAATTTTACACCCTGATTCATCCCTCCCCTCTCAGGGTGTTCTGGGGTCCTTAAACTGGTATCAAAGGGTAAAGGTTGTTGGTGTTAAATCTATCTTTATTTGATATCATGGTGAACGTAGTAAATATTAGAAGATTCCCCCTATTTGGTAGAAGAAACATCCAGATTTTGAATAATAGGATGAGATATCATCTAATATCTCTTGGAATGGATGTAATCATTGCTACTACATAAGGGATTTAGTAAACTGATGTAATAGGACTATCTATGACTGAAACAGATAGGAAAATGATCGATGAAGATGCCAAAGTGAAAAATTCTCTTATTACATCACTTTATGATCAAATATATCTAAAGGTAATGACTTTTAACTCGTCCAAGTCTATATGGAAAAAATCTAAAAAATATATATGATGGTGATAGAAAAGGGATGGAGGACAAACCTCAAGTTTTTTACAATACCTTTGATGACATGATGATGCATCCTGATGAAAATGAAAATGTATTTCTCAATAAAATTACTAAATTCGTAGAATCAATTAGAGGGATTGGTTAAGATATTAAGGATATTTATATTTTACAGAAAATATTTACAATACATCCACCACTTTGCAATCTTGAAGTTTCATCCATTGAGGAATGTGATCTTTAAAAACATTCCATGGATGACCTGCTGAGTAGTTAGGTAGCGTATGAAATGAGAGTAAAAAAAGTGTATGAAACAAGTTGTGTCAGTCAGGATATGGTAGTCAAAGCCATGTAAAATCAATATATTTTAGGAGAAAGTGTTAATGATGTTAACGTGGAATATGAAATAATTTATCTCTTTCCCAATAAATTCAATAGAGGAAAAGGGATATTTGAAGGAAAGCTGCCCTTAGCATTTTTTCGTTGTGGTCAAGTATGGTACATTTCCTCTCAATACTTAAATAAGTTACATGATGAATAAAATGAAGAAGGAAACTCAAAGAATCCTAAAGAATTCTTTTCTCAAAATGGAGACTTCAAATATGGAAATAAATTATATAGAAAGAGTTTTGTCTGTAAAGAAGAAGTTGATGACATTGAATTTTTTGAGGAAGAAGAACCAGAGTTTAGAGATGGAACCCAAGAATTTATGATGAATAAAGTTGAAAATTTAGATCCATAAAAAATAAATATAGAGATAATCTATTAATTTTTTATGCTGATCTCAAGATGAATCTTAAGGATGCTCTTCGTGAGCTTGAAAATCATGGAAAAAAAGTAAAAAGTGGAGAGAAGTTTTGGAAGAGTCATACAAATAATTTTATCCAATGGAAGATGAAATTAATCGACTAGAGGAAGTAATAAAAGAACATTAAACATCTTTTGAAAGATTAGAAGATATATTAGAACCTAATTTCAGAATTGAAGAACAGGAAAAGTTCATCAATGAACTTACATCTAGAATGGAGGACAAGTCTATGACTGTTGAGGGACTTGAAGAAGATGTTTTTACTATTAGGAGTAAACTTGAAAGTGCATTAAACTAAAAAAGAAACAAAGATGAAAATACAGTTTGGAAGATTATTATATAATGAGATTTTTGAGAGAGCTAAGGGTAGTTTTGAAGGAGTATCAAATGATTTTAAATATCAAATATCCACATTCAAGTGAAAAATTGGAATTGGATGTGATGCTGAAACATAAAAATGTGGAAATAAAATAGGCCAAAATTAAGGTAAGATGAAATTTGGACATATTGAAAAGTCGCATGAAGTCGTAACATAGAAATACTCAAATAAAACTGATAGAAGAACTGAAATCTATCCTTAGGTATCCAAAAATGACTGACAATCAAACTCTTTTCCTAAGGAAGAGGACATGTGGTGGAATAGAAGTGAGAAGATGTTTCCTCTTTTGTAATGTCAAATTTTCCACTATCTGGGTCACAACATGTCATATTGTGAGGAGAAAAGGAGTTATTTGATTGGGGAAGATCTATGAAGTCATAAAAGGAGAATGAATTATCATCCTACATCTTATATAATAAATAGATTTTATGGATATTTCTTTCACCACTCTAACTTTGTCTATAAATCTATTCATTAAAAGTATATAAAAGGTGGAAATGATACCTATAGAACTCAGAAAAAAGTCAATACTTTCTTTCTAGATAGTGATTCTCATACAAATAGTTTTTCTAATTTAGAAGAAAAATATGGGTACAATGAACCAATACACTTGGAAAAGATAGTATAATGAACATCTTCAGCTTCCACTCAATCAAATATTTCATAGAAGAAAACGTAGATTGATCAGAAATAAAATGATGAAAAATTTTCTCTCAAAGATACAAATAACAATAGCACCTTGATTCTGGAAAGAAAATTCTCATCCCTTATAATAGGAAATGTAGACGTATTAATGAATGTTATGAAAAGGGTTGATGGAATAGTATGGTTCGATAATTATGGTGATTTGAAGATCAAAGGAAGTGGAAGTACTGAACAGGCTAATGGAGATCTGAAGAAAACTGAAGTTCTCTATATGGGTGGTCTGCATCATAATCTTCTAACTGTGAGTCAATAATGAAACTCAGGACTGATGGAGACATTTAATCAAAATGGGTATACTATTAGAGGAAGAAATAAGGTATTTTCTTATGAAAGGATGCAGAACAGATTGCAAATTATACCAGGTGAATAGTATAGTGAAAAGTATCTATATGAAAATTGATGAAGAAAAAAAAAATTAGAACCATAGGTTGGGTCACATTAAGGAACAAGACATGGAAAAGATATATAGTCTAAATATATTCGTTGATTTCGTCAATTTTATGTGTGAGTGGAAAATACTTGAAATTATTGCATACGAGGGTAGTTGGTCTGTAGTTTATATTGACTAAAGAAGAAAAGGGCATCAAATCCTCTTAATCTCATCCATAAAGATGGATGTGGTCTGATAAAATTTTCTAGAATATATGGAGAAAGGTACTTTATTTTTTGATTTATTATTAAATTATAATGGCTTGAGTGATGGTTATACATAGAAAACAACAAGTGCTTCATTTCATGAAAATTTATTGATAAATAGCAGAGATTGATAATGGATGGACAATCAAAGTTCTACAGTCTAAAAATGGAGGGGAATACATATTCACTAAGTTTGAAAATTACCTAGAGAATCATGGAATTTAACATGAGGTGGATGATATGAGAACCCCATAGTAAAATTGATCTGTTTAATACAAGAATCAATAAGTGAACAATATGGCTAGAACTATGCTGATTAAGAGTCATATCTCTCACCATTACTAGAAAAAGTCTGTTCAAGTTTTAGTGTATAATGAAATTCGAATAGGTCTTTATATGGGAGAAAACAAGACAAAATATGAGTTATGTCATGGAAGAAATCCATATTTTATGTTTTTTCTTATTTTCAGAAGTAAATTTTTCATTCAAAATAGTGAAGGAAATCAAGGGACGTATGGTGATGCTAAATATGAAGGAATATTCCTTAAATATTAAATGAATAGAAGAGCCTAAAAATATTTCAATAACAGCCTCAAATGAATTTTTGAAAGTAGTGATGTAATGATTATTGAAGATAAGAACACAAATACCTTGAACGGATCTTAATTTTATGTGAATGAAGATGTAGAAGACATTGGACATGGGAAAAATTCAAATATAGAAGTAGAAGATGGAGTGAAAATCATTCAAAGTTATCAACACTATATTGATTTAGAATAAGAATTAGAAAAGGAAACCATGGCTGAAAAAATTCTTTTGATCCTCATAGGAGAAATTAAAGTGTATAAATCGATTATTCCAACATCATATAAGATTGTATAACACCCACACAGATGAGGATAATGATGAATACTAAACAATATGACTTCTTATTAATTTTGGAACCAACCTTGTTTGAAGAATATTCAAAAAATGAGTCATGAGTGAATTCCATGAATGAAGAATTATATTAGATTGAAAAGAACTAGAAATGGGATCATGTTAAGGGACCCAAAAGTCACAATGTGATTAGAATTAAGTGGACTTTCAAGAATAAATTTTATGATCAGGGAAATGTGATTAGAGGTAAGACATGATTGGTGTTTAAAGGATATTAAAAAATTCATGGTGTTGATATTAAATAAATTTTTGCTCTGATATCTTGACTAGAGTCAATCAGACTTTTTCATTCCATATAAATTCAAAGAGGATACAAAGTGTATCAAATGGATGTAAAAAATGCATCTGGAATGGTGTTTTTGAATACGAAGTATACATTGAACAACCAATGGGGTTTTTTCTTGGTAATGATTAAATAAAGTTTTTTAGATTAAATAAGGCATTATATGGTCTGAAACAAGAACCATAGAAATGGTACTCCTGGCTAGATTTTTATCTAGGGAATATTGAATTTAAAAGCGGTGGAGTGGATAAAAATCTATATGTGAAGAATTCACAAAAAGATCAATTCATAATACTCATGTACATAGATGATATTATATGTGGTGGAAGAAAGTAGGGATTAGTGGATGAATTTTCCAATCACATGATATTAGAATTTTAAATGTCTATGATTAGTGAACTCACATACTTCTTGGTGCTGAAAGTGATTTAGAGGAAATAACACACCTTTATTTCTCAATAAAGATATACTATAGAGTTGATGAATAAATTAAATATGCATGACTAAAAACCAATTTTGAATCCAATTATAATTGAGAAAAAACTAATAAATCATGAGGATGTTACATTTAAAGATCACACAATGTACAGGTGAATCATTGGAAACTTATTGTACATAACAATGAAAATACTGAATATTGTCTTTAAAATATGATAAGAGGCCCTCTTTCAAAGTAATATGAAGGAAGAACATAAGGCATTGTTGAAAATAAACATGAGGTACATTCAAGGTACTCACAATGATTGCTTATACTTTTATGTATGAAGAGATAATAAAATATCAACATTTTTAGATGCTGACTGGGATGGAGGTATGGTTTATAGAAAGTCCACAAGTGGTGGAGCTTCATTTATTAAAAAGAAATGTGTGGTAAAGTTGAGTGAGAAATAGAAAAGTACTTATCTTAGTACCACTATAGCTATGTATACCTCTGATACAATTGATTTCACTCAGTTATTATGGCTGAAGCAATAACTATCTAATATTGGTGATGCGGTGAAAAAGCTAATAGTGATTCATTGTGAAAACAAGAGTGAAATAAATATTACGTAGAATCTTGTTCAGAATTATCATATGAAACATATCGAAATCAGATATCACTTCATCAAGGAAATTTTTTAACAAGGATTGATTAAAATGGATCATGTTGGAACTAATGAACAAGTGGATGAAATTCTGACCAAGACATTTGCAGCACATGGCTTCTAGAAAAATTAGTTGAACCTCAGTGTTCAGCCACCTCCCAGTGCATGTTAAGGTTATGGATGATCCCCTTTCCCCAGTTGTGTTTAATATTTTAATATGATTGTGGAAGTGATGTTGGTTTATGGGGGATATACATTCCAAGGGGAGTGTGTTCTTGAGATATAAAAGTACAAATTAGGTTCATTGGGTTTATTTCCAAAGAAGGATAATGGATAAATTCAATGAGTTACAAAGGGTTTTAATGATGAGTTGTAGAGTTGGATAATGAGTTGAAAAGTTAGATAATGAGAATGGATAAAACAATTTGGTGTTATGAGAAAACAACCAGAGTTAGCTTGGACATCTTTAACCATTTTTGATTATGAGGAAATAGTCGGAGATTGGCTTGGACATATTTAAGAATTCCAAAACATGAAAACCCAATTCATGATTCACCTCTTATTTTCTACACCGATCATTTACCACATAGACATATAGTGTTGAATAATTCTTTTCTTGGGTATCTATTTTTTAATTATAACTGGTGCTTCATTGATTTTATCTGCAAATTGCCAACAAACCCAAATAGGAAGAATATTGGAACAAATGATTTTCTTTGCTGAAAATGGAGTATGGTTTGTGTTTTTTGTCAACCCTCACATGTAATATGTGGTAGGTTGAATGGAAAAGGATCTTATAGTTCAATATGACCAAATTTTTAAAGGTGGTGTCATTTCCAAGTGTTTTCAATTTTTTGTGGTCAAAAATTTGGAGGATGGATTACATCGTGAAAAGTGGATTTCCTTGAAGGGATTATAAAAATATGGGAAATTAATGAGTTCTATGCATATGGGATTCATGAATTGTGTTTCTTGACGGATCAAGGAAAGATGACAGTGATCTCTATGACGACAACGTGCATCATGAACAATAAAGAATTGGAGAATCACGAACAGTGATGGTGATCTTTTCAATTATGAGAATTGGAGCATCGTAGTGCACTATGGTTTAAAAAAACATTCATTACAATATCAAATCACATTAGAGGAATGAGAATGGAGGATCAAAGAGAACGTGTTTTTTATAGATCTGTAAATTCCACAATAAGGTAGTGGAGCATCGCGAATGACCAAACCGATAAATATAAGGCTAACCCTATTCATTTCAAATGATTTTTTCCAAGGAAAATATGGAATCACATTGATTTTGTGAAGCCAATTCAGCTCCATGAAACTGAAATTCCATGTGATCTTGAGCATCGTGAAAAGACTTATTGAGTCTTGAATGATGTCTGTGATTTTTATTAATGAGTGGTTCATGATGAAGGGGTATACCACATTGATTTAGTGAGGTTTACGAAGGCATTTTGTTCCGTGAAGGTAGGGTGCATCATTAAGGTAGTGAGCTTCATGGAGGATCTTCACGAAAGGTAGTTTTGAATATCATATTTTTAGTGAATAAGGATTTCAAAGTACATCAACTTAGGTCTATAGTGCAAGAAGAGTCTCGTTCAAGATAGGGGAAAAGTCTTTAATGCCAATCCATTGAAGCGACCTTCACATCGATAAACTGAGTAATGATTCACCCAAAGCAATGAGATATGGGGAGTCTTCAGAATGGGTCTGAGGGACGAAATGTGGTATCCCTAAAATCATGTAAAGGAAGTGTTCCTGGCATAGAGTTACTATGTCTGAACTCTTGTATTCCAAAACTAGTTAAGATTAGTGGATTTAGGTGTAACGGAAATACGGTCAACATATGCTCCTAGGACTGACCCGCAGTGGTGTACCAAGAAAATTATATTGTAATATATTTGTATATGGTTGTTTGTTTTCCACACATTCCCTTTAGATAGGTTTAATTGGTTCATACAACCATGGGAACATGATCTGTCACTTTTGAAGAAAATGTTGACACCTTGATTCTCCCCTCCCCTCTTAGGGTGTTTTGGGGTCCTTCAAAAAGGATTCCTGGAATGAACCGAATATTATTGATGTTAGATCACATTAACCCTATAATGATGAGTAAACTTTTGGTGACGTGAAATTGAATAACTATATGTTAAAAACATTTTTAAATAGAAAACACTATTGTAAATAATGAATATCCAATCCTAACAAGAAGAAGGCGAAGGGTCAAAAACTAAAAAACCTTGGTTTCACAAGAATAACCACAATTAGTGATAGATATAGATAAACATACACAATAGATAAAAGAAATGAATAAATAGTTCGATTAGATTTATAAAAATTCTACTAGGGAACTTATATTTAACTTACAAGGGAAAATATTATTGGTACCATGTGGGTATTTAAAAGTAAGATGAACGGAAAAGGCGAGGTAGTAAGAAATATGGAAATATTGGTGTAAAAAGGTTATTTTCAGATGGAAGGAAATAATGTTTAAGATAATTTTTCACAAATATATATACATGAATCTATTTATATGTTTTTAGTTGTTTCATTTCAAAAACATCACAAACTATATCAGATGGATGTGAAGTATTCTTCGCAAATAAAAATCTAGAAGAAGTGAATTTTATTGAGCTATATAAAGGACTAATTATTGATAGTGATAAGAGCATGGTATATATGCTGAAGAAGGATTTTTATTATTTAAATGAGGCCCCTAGGGTCTGGTACACTAAACTAGAAAACTTCTTGATATAAATGAATTTATCTAAAGAGGATGTTAATAATATCTTATATGTGAAATAGATGAGTTAAGGTACTCTAATTTTCTTATTTTATGTTGATGGTATATTTTTTAGGAAAATTGGGATGATTATTGTAAGGAATTTTAAACAATAATGAAAATGAATTTAGAGATTCCAATGATGGGTAAATTAAGCTAGTTTCTGGTATTATAAGTTTCACAAAGGGTTACTTCATCTTTTTATCCCAAGATAAATATTCCAGATAACCATTAAAGAGTTTTTTCATGGTTTATTATAAATAATTCTCAACAACCATATAAGTTGGTATGAAATTTAGAATTTATGAAGTTGGAAACAATGTATAGGTAAAGTAATTAAATGTGCCTAATTTATTTTATATCATCAAGAATAAATATTTTATTTTATTTAACTATTTTTGAAAGATACTAACTCAATCCAAAGGAATCAAAATTATTAGATACTATTAGAATTCTTATGGATATTAAAGGTACATTGAGATATGGTTTGATGTATAAAAGTAGTACCAAATTGAATACAATGGGTTTCATAGATACAAATCAGAAAATAGACTATAATGATATAAAATATAATTTAGGTGGAACTTTATTTTCATTTGAAATCTATGTGATATAAAAAAATAAGAAATAGAATTCAATATCTCTAGTTATATCTAAGGATGAATATATTACGACAATATATTATGATAAAAAATGATTTATATGGAAGTGTTGTGTGAATACTTGAAAATATAAATTTAGAATCCATTAGGGATTCCTTGTGACAATCAAAGTTCCATTGATCTTTCCAATAACCATGTACGACATTCCACATCTAAATAAAATGATATCTAATATCATTTCATTATTGAGAGAGTGGCTAATAGAAGTGTTAATGTGGAACATGTCTCTATAAAGGATCAAATTATGGATGTGTTTGAAAAATCTATTCCAAGGGAAATATTTACTTAGTTAAGGCTAGATTTCCATGTTTAATCTCCCTATCTCACTTGAGGTTGTGTAAGATGGACACCAAAATTATTTGTATTTTTTTCAAAAGTGGAAAGAGATGTGACCAAAACTCTTATGTGGAAAAGTTACATAACTCTTTATTTATGTTTTGTGAATATGAGGTTGTGATTATTATATATAAGGGGAATACTATATTTACTAGTGCATGAATTTAGAGGGATATAATCTAAGTTAATTGGACAAATATTTAATATCACTGATGGATGAAATTCTCTTAAAAACATTTCCTTATCTGGAACTATGGTGTGAAGATTCTTCTCATTTAGAAAATTTATGATTTAATGAATATTTGATGTTTTTTTTTATTTAGAAAAAGAGATTTTGATTTTGATAAAAAATACAATGGGGGATATTGAAGAGCCATATTTAATTGTTGATTTTTTATTTGTTTTCAATAGTATGTGAGGATAATTGGAAGTTCATGATATTTTTTTTGAATTAAATATGAAGTGATTGAGAACTCAATGTGAATAATTGAAGAGTATAAACACTTTATTGAAGAGTTCTAGAATTTTGGAGTTGAATGGTGAAAGTTGATAAAATAACTAGTATATATGGGTCATTACAACTAGTTTGTAAAGGTAACTATAGAACTAATTTCTATAATTTGGAAAAGTCTGGAACATATTTGTTTTTCATAAAGAATGTTTTTAATTAAGAGGGTTAATTAATTGGATAAAATCCCAAGTTCCACTGTATTAATAAGATTAAATAATATAAACATATGATTCATAATAGGAATACACTAGAATTAGTGGGATTCACTTCCATACATTCACTAATGGGTGTATTATTCATTTTGTAATTGGTAATGAGTATATTTAAATAAGAAATGTGAAATTGGAAAAGTATGGAATTAATAAGAGTAAATTTACTCTGTTATAAGTGTTACTCTGAATGTAATGCTATTTTTTTATTCCATGTAAAAATGCAGAAATTATCCAATTCTTTACTGGAGAACATAAGTTTCATTCTCTCTTAAGGGACAACTGAATGTATAAAATCATAGTAATATATCAAAAAAAACTAGACAATGAATGTTCCATTATAAAATTGGTTGAGAATAAGATACTAGATAAAGATATTTCTATGAAATGTGGGATAGTTTTTTCCCTATAAGAATAAACCAACACCACAATACATGATGAATGAAATGTTTCATGGGAGAATCACTGTAACACCAAGATAATTTAAATTATATATATTCATTTATAACCCAATGTATATAATAACTTGGTTCACATGCAATACCAAAACAAAAAAACCATGAAACATTACATAATATTTAGATCAAGCTAAAGGTATTGTGGAACACTGCAAGAAGCTGGTGGGATAGTGATTTAAAATATTGTATCTTCAAAATGCTGAAACTTTTCATCTACAATGATCCAAGCCCCATTAGTGGTCCAAGGATCTCATGTGAATTAATCAAAGGACAATAAATTAAAATTGGAAAAATATATTGTTTGAAATGAAGATCAATCAACTACAAATCATTTCTGGAAATAATTAATTAAATAATCCAAAACAAAAACACTTTAGACCGTCCACACACACTTTAAGAATCCTCACAATCATCATTTTTTGAATTCTGGGTTCTAGCGTGAAGATCTGATGAATCATTTAGTGTCGCAATGATAACCTTAACCCCATCCCTTTGATCCGTTGAAGGAGTTATTGGATTAGTAACTCATAGATATGATTTATCTCTCTATAATATGGGAGTATATATAATCTTTCATTCAAAATGAATTAATATAACTCTAATTTATTGCCTATATCTTTCTTATATAGTGGGAGGCGTAAATACCCAGAAAAGGTTCCTTCACCATTGAAAAAAATTCCCACCAAATAAGTATTGAATGATAAGTTATTAAGAACTAACTGTGTCATTACTATAATTTATATTTTATCACCTCCCTATAATATATAATAAATATATTAAGTGATAAAACCCGGGTCAATACCATGACTCAAAATTCTCATTAATATAAAAAAACCTTGAATATTAAAATTAAATTAATTTGTAAAATATATTTTTTCTGTATTCACTAGACAACTCATGAATAATTTTAATATATAAATTCATCCCAATTAATCTATAATCAAATAATAATGAATATATTTACGTTTCGGTGATCGTTAATAGTTGGGAAAATCTCAGACCCCGTGGTGGTCCAATCTTGTCCAAAATTCCTATTCACCAAAATAGGGAAGATTCTTGAATGCACTATTGAGTGTGACCCTTTAGGCCTTTATCTCAATAGAATTTAATTATATTTATTGACCAAGACAGGAGTCTAGAAATCTATGAAATACCCTAAAGAGATAAGAAATAATCATAGAAGCGACAATAATCCTATGAATACACACTTTGTAATATAATATTTTTGCATTGAAATATATCATAAAGTAGGAAACGCCCTCATGTTATCATCATTTATTGATTGATTATTTTTTTATCTAACTTGATAGATTTACCATCAACTTACATGGCCAAGGTTTTATGAAGGTACTACCATTCCGATCAACTAGGTCTATAATATCACTCCCTCATATTGGAAGTAAAAAATTCTCTATGGACCATTAAAACAATGCCATACCACCAAAAACAAAACCATTATAATATACCTCGCAATGAATTCATTTCCATTATTTTTTCTATGTATCAATGTATGCAATCAAATGGAACACATTGATAATTATCTTAGGCCTGGAGACCAATACACATGTCTGTAGATAGGAATGACTAATGATACATGAAACATGTGAGGTTCCAATTGGTGGGTTTGTCCTCATGATCTCTCCATCATTTGATAATTAGACATCAAATGTGTCTTGTTAGTATGATGTATTGAGACTATAAAAAATTTATTTAAGATTCATTTCATAGTACCTCGAGGTTCTCATTATATTATGAGAACTTTTATAACATTTTTATACAAAAAATAATCTGTATAATTTAACATTTTAATACTTTTTGTATAAATATCAACACTATTATCGTAACTTGCATCATGTATAACTCATAATATACATATTATATATAAAAACAATGCTCTTTATTACACAATTTAACATGATTTATTACATAAAATTGCACTTATGAAAACTTTGAGGATCGAGAGGTCTGGTGTCTTGGGAAATTAGGGACATTTCATGACAACTTACGACATAAAAATACAATATCTTTATTGAAAACTTATTTTACATGACCACAACATTCCCTTGTACATAGCATTGCATGGGATATCCTGAGGACATATATATAAAATGAGTGAGATTTAAATCCCAGTAAAGGAGTAAACAAGTCATAACATAAATAATAAAATACATGTTAGGAAATAGGCATATCAATGGAGCATAAGAGAAACATGAACATAAAGGCATGGTATAACATGATTATCATATCATGGAAATGTGGCTACAACATTTAACATGATATTAGCATAATCCAAGGATCATTGCACATTGAGCATGGGTAAACCCTCATTGAAGATTAATTATCATTAGTAAACCCTCATTTCACTTGACTTATCATGATACTAATCTTTACCCAATGCATTGGAGCGCTATTAGGGTACACACTTTATAAAAATTTCATTTCATGCATAAGTGTGCCACATTGATCATATAACATGGATTTAGTAAACATCATAATTTATTCCACGATCAAGGAATGTGGAATTAATACATGAAACTATATAATCAATAATTAAATTTTCATAAAGTTTAATACCCTTAATAGGGAAATGGGTATGTTAATCACTACGCAATGACTTTGGCATGGAAAATCGTGGTTCAATTTCATTAGCATAATAGTGTGACATAAGAATTCATAAAAATGTTTGATCAGAGAGAAAGGGGTGTATCATCATATTTATAAGAAATTTACTATAAGGGGGTCACACAGATACATGTCCCAACATATGTAATGGAATTTAGATTCATAATACAAAAGAATTTCATGAATTTAAATGAGAAGAGAGAATTTCCTTATGGAATTTTGGCATGGTAACAGGTGTACATAGGAGGAATTAATGAGAGATAAAGAGGTATCTAATCATCCAAACATAATTAGAGTAGTATGGAGGAGGTGAAATATAATGCCCCAACATTTTTAATTAAAAATTGGTATAAAAACATAATGAAATTTGGATAAAAATGAGAAAGGAAGAAATCCCTTACTTGGAAGTGTGATCCAAAGGATTGAGAGAGGCTTGAGAGAGTATTATTGGGAGCTTAGGGAACCTATGGGGGGTACTAGAGAGATGATGACAGAGCATGGACGTGATAAAAGGGTTTTTAGTGAAGATAATAAGGATCTTGGGTGGGTTTATATATTAAAAGAGAGGGAATTAGTTATTATTTTGGTTTTGGACACTAGAAATTAAGCTAATGAAAAAGACAAAACAAACCATTGTTTTTTTACCATGGTTTTTGAAAAAGGGTAGTAAAAAACATTATTTTATATGGAAAATGGCCGAATGTCTTAAAATATTAATCTTCCTTATGTGGAGGTGAGTCATACTCTCAAGGAAATCATTTTAAAAGATAAAATATTTTGCAAGTCTTGGATGATCCACTAAGGCATTGTAAAATAAATCAAACAAACCTAAAATCACATTATTTTAACGGTAAAACTTATATTGGCAGAATATCCTATTTATAGTATTGTATTACACCACTATTAGGTCATTATGATGTTATAAAACACATTATTAATATAAGTGGTATTTAGTTTTTACCCAAAAAATCGACTGTCTCGTAAAATTATGAGAAATTAAATATTGGATAATTTCAACAACCTAATTCCAAAAATAATATTAATTTTATGTAAAAAATATTATAAATATGCGAATTTTTACTTTTAAAATAAAAACTGACATTTATTGAAAATTCATGGGTTTTGACAAAAACAGTTTACAAAATTTAAAAAAATTACAACTCTATTCATAAAAATTATACAATATTTTATATTTAATAAAAATTATTTAGTAATAGTATTTTATTAAAATATTATTTAATTCAAAAATCCATTATTTCATAAAATTAAATTTTTTAATTGAATATTAACTAAAAATACTATTTGTTATTTAAAATCTATTTATAAAATAACAATAATTAAATGAATGCATATTCCTTATTCTATAAACAAATAATGCACATAATCATAGTTCTAGGGTATTGTTACATAACCCCTTATAACACCTGCATTAGACCTAAGGGTAAGGTGTGCGGTGATGACAGACTCTTGGGGAGGCTCAGATAACATCGCTCAGGTGGTAGTCTCTATTAACTTCTACTTATCCCATATGTGTTTCCGTTCAAGATTAAAATGTAGAAGCTCAACTTGGGCATAGTCAAGAGAAAATCCTAGTGACACTACCTCCTTTACGAGCTCGGGCAAATGGGTTTCGTATTGAGAAATTCGACTAATCCTATGGCCACTATTCAAAAACTATATTAGATATGGTAAAACGTCTTAATGATATTTTAAAAATCAAAAAACATAAAATCAAGGAAGTGAATATTTTATATAACCTTTTTACATAATAATACATTTAATCATATCAAGATGAATTTTGATTAATAATATTTTAGGTCATTATAATCTTCCCCCTTAAGAAATTTCACCCTTGGAATTTTCTTTTCACGCACTAAAGAATATGAGGGTATGTTTTCTTCATCACATTCTCTAATTCCCACGTTGCTTCTTCAAACTTGTCGTTTCTCCACAAAACCCTGACGAGGGGCATTATATTATTTTTTAGAACTTTTTCCTTATGATCTAAGATCTTCACTGACTTCTCTTTATAGGAAAGGTCATTCTACAATGGTACCACCTATAGATTGAGTACATGTGATGAGTCAGGTATGTACTTCTTCAAGAGTGATACATGAAAAACATCATATACGTGAGATAGGTTTGGTGGGAGTTCTAGTCAATAGAACACTGCTCTAATGCGATCAAGGATCTCAAAAGGGATGATGTACCTTGGAGTAATCTTTCCCTTCTTCCCAAATCTAATAAATCTCTTCCATGGTGATATGATGAGGAATACCAGGTCTCCGACATAAAACTCTAGGTCTCATTGATGATATCATCAAAGCCCTTTTTTCGATACTGAGCATCTTTAATGTGATTCTAGATGGTCTTAACCTTCTCCACAATTTCATCGATCATTTCTGGACCATGGATTTTTCACTCTCCAATTTCATCCCATCATGCTGGTGTTATTCACCTATTCCCATACAGGGCTTCATAAGGATCAATTTGGATGCTTGAGTGGGAACTGTAATTGCAAGAGAACTAAACTAGAGGAAGATGTTGATCCCATCTGCCTTTGACTTCCATTGAAAATTATCTCAACATGTCCTCAGGTGTTTGGATAGTCTACTCAGATTGGCCATCAATTTGAGGTTGATAAGTCAGACTGAAGTTCAGCTCAGTATTTAGATCATGTTGAAGACTCTTCCCGAACATAGAGGTGAATCTTGGACCTCGATCAGATACAATAGATAGTGATACTCCATGAAACATTCAAACTTCTCAAATATATATCCATGTCTGTTGATCCAATTATAAATTATCCTAAATTGATATGAAGTGTACAGTCTTTGTAAAACGATCCAAAACAACCCTGGTAGCGTTGTTTCCTTTGGATATTTTTGGAAGCCCAGTGAAAAAGTCCCTGGTGATGTTTTCCCATTTCCATGTTGGTTTGGGTAATGGTTGCGTCATCCCCTTAGAATTTTCCTCTCATACTTCACTTGATGAAATACCAGGAACATTAATGTATAATTATCGATCTTATTATTCATGTTATCCCACCAATAATGCTCTCCGAGATCTTGATACATATTTGTGTTTCCTGGGTGAATAAAGAAATTCAATCTATGTGCATCATCCAAAAGATCATTCTTTAACTTTAGATTTTATGGAAGACGTAGTCTTTTCCCAAATCACACAATTACTTATTCATTAACAGTAAACTCTGAGGATTTACATTTTTTGACAGTTTCCAATTTCTTATTAATTACCACATCATCCTTTTGATCATCCTTTATCCTTTCCAAAAGATATGGTTGAGAAATAATTTTAAAAGGATCGATGATGTTCCCTTCTTTTGGTTTCCCATTTCCATCTTGATCAAATATATGAAGATTAGATTCTTTTAAATTCTCATAAATGATATAATCATTATTTCCTTTATTCTTAGAGAATCCACCACCTTGTTCGCTTTACCAGGGTGGTAATGGATTGAGTAGTCATAGTATTAGATCAGATCTAACCATCTTCGTTAGATCATGTTCAAATCTTTCTGTGTGAATATATACTTAAAGATTTCGTGATCCGTATATATTTCACACTTCTCCCCAAAGAGTTAATGTCACTAAAATTTTAATGTGAAGATTACTGTAGCCAACTAAAGATTATGTGTTGGATAGTTTTCGTCATGTAATTTCAATTTCCTTAAAGCATAGGCAATGACTTTTTCATTTTGCATCAACACACAACCCAAACCCTTATTCGAAGCATCACTAAATACCAAAAAACTTTCTCCACTTGTGGGTAGTGTGGGAAAAAATTCCATGATAATATTCCTTTTCAACTCCATTAAGTTATATTTGCATTCATAACTCCAAAAAAATTACTACCTTCTGAGCTAGCTTGGTTAGAGGGTTGGAAAATCGGGAGAAATTTCTCACAAATCAGAGATAATATCCAGGTGACCATAGGAAGCTATAAATATCTATTACCGATGTTTTCCATGGACATCCCTAAATTGCAGCTTTCTTAGATGGATATATAGATATCCCATTGCTTGTGAAGAAGTGAACTAAGAATGAGACCTCCTTCAACCATAACTCACACTTTCTGTACTTTTCATAGGGATTTTTCTTTCACAAGGTCTCTAGTATAGTGCCTACATTATCCTCATACGCCTCCTTGTTTTTGGAGTATATTAGAAAATAATGTATAAAGACTACCACATATTTGTCGAGGTAATATCTAAAGACTCTATTCATCTAGTCCATGATGATTTATAGAGAATTAGTGAGTCTGAAAGGAATTACTATTACTTCACAGTGACTGTATCTTGTATGAAAAGCAGGCTTGGGGATATCCTCCTTCTCCATCCTTACATGGTAATATCTGGACCACAAATCCACCTTGGTTAAGTATTTTTCTCCACATAAATGATCTAATAATTCAAAAATTTGTGGAAAAGGATACTTGTTATTTATTGTGATTTTTTTGAGATCATGATAATCAACGCAAAGGCACATTGAACCATCCATTTTTTTTGACAAATAGGACTGGTTCACCCCATGGTGAAGCACTTTGGCGTATAAACATTTTATCCAGATTCTCCTACAATTGTTTCTTAATATCCTCAAGATCCACAATATCCATTATATATGGAGTCTTGGATATTTTGAATGCCCAAGATATAACATCAATTGAGAATTACACATCCCTTCTAGGAGGAAGAACCGATAATTCCTTGGTAAACACTTCATCAAATTCTCCCACAATAGGCATGTATTCAAGGATGGTTTCTTTTTTAGACTCCATAATCTAATCAAGATACACATGCTCATAGGGTAGTAATAT
This sequence comes from Viscum album, assembly GCA_963277665.1. Classification (NCBI taxonomy): domain Eukaryota; kingdom Viridiplantae; phylum Streptophyta; class Magnoliopsida; order Santalales; family Viscaceae; genus Viscum; species Viscum album. Next base: position 362,661,225 of record OY728155.1, on the reverse strand, counting down.
CCACACTTGAGATGATGTTTCTAAAGAATATTCATCCTTCTCCTTGCACGTGTATAGAATCAGGGGTCAATTATCTATATGGAGAGTGATTTCCCTCCTATGAAAATTTATGGTGGATCTACATAAGGAAAGGAAATCCATGCCAAGAATTGCATAAAATTCCACCATAGGGAGTCTGACGAGGTTTTCTGGGAAGTTCAATCCAAAAATTATTGTAGGGGAGGAGTTATATTTATCGGATGCAATGATTTCCCCATTTTCCATTCTCACCGACATCTTTACTTCCATGATTTGTGGTTGTGTTGGGATAGTCCTACTAAACTTTTGGGATATAAAAGAACACATAGAACCAGAATAAAAAATTGCATTCACAATTATTGAATGAATAACTAGCGTACCTATCACCACTTTATTGTTGGGGTTTACTTTAGTGTTAGTGATGGAAAACACTCACCCTTTCTTCCTTGGTGGTTGTTAGTTTCCTCTAAAAACCCCTGTCTTAGGGCACTGGTTTGCAAATTGCACTGGTTCTTTTCAGTTGAAGTAATGAACAATGCATTGACTATCAAATGGAGTATTCTTCTCCTTTATCATAGCCATGGGTTTTTCTTGTCGGGAGTTAATAGCCAGGTTCCTTTCCTTTCCATACCAAAAGAATTTCCTCATCCCCTTCAGGACATTTTTGGGGTTCTTCTTTTCACACCTTTGGAAACTGTAGTGATGTATTTTCTAATCACCATTTGATTTATCCATTGAAACACCAGAATTAAATTCCACCTTACGCTTATTAACCCCACGATACCCCTGGGATTCACCAATCTCCATTTTGACTTTTAGGGTACATCATAAAATATCCTCATAGCTATTGAAGTAACAGATCACTAGGACTTTTCGTAGGAAAGGTTTTACCCCTCCAAAGAAGCGGTCAACCTTGCATTCAGGGGTAACTATAAAGCCATAGGTGGATCATGTAGGCTTTGTGAAGTTTCCCTCCTATGCTCTAATGGATTTGTCATCATTTTTCTTGAGGGAATGAAGTCCCTTTCTATATGAAGTTGGAGAGTGTGAGGAAAAAATTTATTGAAAAACATTTTTTGGAAATCCTTATAATCCAACACCTCGATCACCTCCTCAGGCTGTGTATTATTGATCAATTTCCACCATTGATCCACGCCACCCTCCATATGATAAGCATCTAGAAGTACCTCCTCTTGTTGATAATATTGAAGGATGGAGAATATCTTCTCAATGATGTTCATCCATTGTTCGGAGATTGATGGATCAAATGATCCATTACAAGTAGGAGGCCTTTTCTCATGAATTTCTAAATTGCAAGTTTTTCTTTCTTGGGGGGGGGGGGGGGGGTTGAACGTGCCTCTTGACCCATGTTTCTATTAAAAAATTTAGTTCACTGAGAGAGTATCATAGAAAATTTTGCGATTTATGCTCCCATTGGATTGGGAATCTCATTAAAACAGTCATCACATTGGTTTTCAACCCAAGCCCTCCTATTACGGGACATTGGCAGGAATAAAAGTTAATTTCGGGATAACACATAAAGGTGAATCAAATGACAAAAAGTGATAAATTATAAATTACATTTATTTATTTAACTTATCTATGTTATCCATAATCTAATTCCCAACATATATTCTTAGGGGAATTTTTTATTCCCTTAATAATGGTTCATACTAAGCTTATGAATTTACCAAAGCATATCCCCCGGGAGTGTCATAAACCATAGTTTAGCAAGGCCTGTTTTCATGCATTAGTTCCCATTAGAGTCTATCTCAAAGTGGTGTTTTCGAGTTTTACCCCTGGATAAATCTGTGCCAAAGCCACCTCTACTTGCTCACATATAGAAAGGGATGAATTTTCTTGATAAACCACTTACTAAATACTCCCCAAAATTTAGTGATATTTTTATTATACTTAGTTTTATCCCTAAGTCTTTCACCAGGATTTTCTAATCCTAATCACCAAAAAACTAAAACTATCCTCTGATACTAACTATAACAACATTACTCTTTATTACACACTTTAACATGATTTATTACATAAAATTAAACTTAATAAAACTCTAAGTATCAAGAGGTCTACTGTACTGGGAAATTATAGACAGTACATGAAAATATAATACATAGAAATACAATATCATTATTGAAAAATTCTATTACATGACCACAACATTCCCTCATACATAGCATTGAATTTGATAACTTGAGGACAAACATAAGAAACGAGTGAGTTATAAAGCCTAGTAAGGGAGTAAACAAGGCATAAAATGAAGAATACAATACATTTTTGGAAATAGGAATATCACTTGAGTGCAAGAGAAACATGAAACTAAAGGCATGATATAAAATGATTATTATGACATTGAAATGTGGAAACATTAGTTAACATGATATTATCATGATCCAAGGCTCATTGAACATGAATAATGAGTAAACCCTCATTAAAATTGAACTTGAATTAGTAAACCCTCACTGCAATTGGCGTATCATGAAACTAATCTTTACCCAATGAATTAAAGCACTATCAGGGCACACCCTTTATAAACATTTCATTTCATGCATAAGTGTGCCACATGGATCGTATAACATGGATTCATTAAACACAATCATTTATTACACAGTAATGGAATGAAGAATTAATAAATTAAAAACAATGATCAATAAGTAAATATGCGTAAAGGTGAATACCCTTGATAGAGAAATGGGCATGGTATTCACTATATAATGACTTTGGCTTAGAAAATCACGGTGCAATTTCGGTAGCATAACAGCGTGACATAAGAATTCATAAAAATGGTTGATGAGAGAGAAATCCATGTCTCATCATATTTAAATGAAATGGATTTTAATTGGGTCATATATATACATGTCCCAACATATGTTATGTAATTCAGATTCATAAAAAAAATTCATGAATGTAAATGAGAAGAGAGAAATTCATTACGGAATTTCAGCTTGATAACAGGTGTACATGGGAAGAATTAATGAGAGAGAAATAGGTATCTTATTATTCAAAAATAATGAGGGAAATATGGGGGAGTTGAGAAATTAGACCCCAACATTTGTAATTTAAAACAAAATGGTATAACAACATAATGAAATTTGGATAATAATGAGAAAGGAAGAAATCCCTTATTGGAAATGTGATCCAAAGGCTTGAGAGAGGCTTTTTGGGAGCTTGGTGCACCTTGAGAGGATACTAGAGAGATGAAGGCAAAGTAGGGACTTGATCCAAGGGTTTTGAGTGAAGACAAGTGGGAGCTTATGTTGTTTTATTTAGGAAAAGTGAGGGAATTCTTTATTATTTAGGTTTTGGACACCACACATTAAACTAATCAAAACAAAAAACCAACCCATTGGTTTTGACCAAGGTTTTTCACAAATGGGATTGGAAAACATTATTTTATAATTCTGATGTCTAAAATTCTTAAAATATTAGGCTTTCTTATGTTTAGGTAGGTCAAACTCTCAAGGAAATCATTTTAAAAGATAAAATGTTTTATAAGCTTGGAGGGTCCACTACTACTTTATAAAATAATTAAAACAAACCAAAAATGACATTATTTTACATTTTAAACATATATTGGACGCAAATACCATTTATGGTATTGTATTACATCACTATTGGGTCATTATGATGTCATAAGACACAATATATATTTAAACGCTATTTAATTTTTACTCAAAAATTCGATTGTCTCGGAAAATTATGAAAAATTAACCATTGGATAATTTTTAAATCTTGATTCCAAAAAATATATCCATTTTATTTAAATAATTTTATGAATATGTGAATTTTTACTTTTAAAATAAAAACTGACATTTATCGAAAATTCATTGGTTTTGACAAAAACCGCTTTCAAACCTTATTAAAAATTACAAATTATATTTATAAAAATTATACAATCATTTATATTTTAAAAAATTAATTTAGTAATAATATTTTATTAAAAAATTATTTAATTAAAAAAATCATTAATTCATAAAAATAGATTTCTTAATTGAATATTAACTAAAAATAATAGTTATTCTTTAAAAACTATTGACAAAATAAAACTAATAAAATGAATGAATATTATTTATTCTATAAAAAATAATACACTTAATCATAGTTCTTGGGTCTTGTTACATAACCCCATAAAAAACTCACATAAGACCTAAGGGTTAGGTGTACGATGGTGATAGACTCTTGGGGAGGTTCAGATAACATCACTCGGGTGGTAATCCTTATTAACTTCCACTTATCCTATAGGAAATTCCGTTCAAGCTTAACATGTTGAAGATCAGCTTGGGCTTGGTCAAATGTGAATCCCAGTGATTCTAACTCCCTTCCAAGCTCTGAAAAATGGCCATCGTATGGAGAAATCCTATAGGATTAGGCCATTGATTCCTTTGTCTGAGTAAATTGGATTTGTTAAAGCCCTATATTTATACAAATCATGTAGTCATTGTTCAATGAATATATTAGAAACTATAAATTTTTTTTACAGTTATTATAAAATTAAAAAACATAAAACCAAGGAAGTGAATATTTTATATAACCATTTAACATAATAAGATATTTAATTATATTAAGAGTAATTTTCATTAATAAAATATCGGGTCATTACAATATGATAATAAAATGTACTTATCAAGTTATCTCTATGCAACCCACTGTTACACTGGTAGCCATTGAATTGAAATGTAAAAATGAATCTTACTAAATATGAAATTTATATTTAAATAAAAATAAAATCCACTATCAATGGTTGACATTGTTAAATTAAACTAGTGTATCTAGATAACTAATAAGACTGATTTATGCTTTAAAATGAATCCTTCCTAAAAATTGTATTTTTATGAATTTTTTAAGAAAACAAATATATCGTTGATAAAATATATTTTTGACACTAATTTAACTAGTAACTGATTTTAAATAACAATAACAATATATAACATTTTATAAAAAATAGATACTTTCTAAGGAAAACATTTTCTTTATATTTTTATGTTTTATGTCTAAATTTTATATTTTAAATTTTAGAATTTAAATTATGAAAAATAAACATCATTTATAGATTCATTATTTCAATATAATCTTAAGATTAATATTTGGAATTTTCCTGAAATAATTAATTTTTTGGTGAATAGTGAAAAATATAGTATTTACTAAAACCGAAATATTTATGAATATACCAAGAAGTAAGTATAAATTAAATACTTACGAAACATATTCTAGGATAAATGATATATTTAAGGAGTAAAAAAATACATGTCAATATACATTTATTAATTTATCAAATCTATGATTAATATTTTAAGGACTGAAGTAATATTTTTGAATGGAAAACTATTTTTTATCTTTTCTTTTAATGAAATTTTTATTTAGAAGGATTTTATTTTAGATTTATTTGATAGGAAAAAAAATTATTCATTTTATAATAAACCAATTTATATCATAAAAATAAATTACGTTGATAATTTCATCCTACACATAAATTTTGAGTATAAAAATACACTTTTTCTATAAATGTATTTTATGAAATACATGTGTTAATATTAAATTTGATTATTATTAAAAATATTAATTTTATCTGATAAAATATATTTTATATTTGGAATTATTAATTTTAAATTATTTAATAAGGGACAATTTAATTTTAGTCATAAATAACGATTTACTCAGGTAACAACTAGTTAGAGTGATAAAACCAAAAATTGTAAAAGTGACAATTCTTAGAGTGAAGAATATAAAAAAATGTTTAAAAAATGTGTGTAAATGAATGGTTGAGGGATGATAAACCTCATATTATCCCACAATAAATTTTTTAATTTTTTTTCTATACATGTTAAATATGTTCTCTCCTTACATTAAGTTGAAATATTTATATAAATTCCATTCTCAACACTTATAAAAGGGTCCTCTCACCACCCCTTCAAGAACACTCCCCAGAATTCAGTTTCATATTGAAAATATATAATTTTTTCCTTCCCTAATAATAATAATACTTTTCCTTGAACCTATGGTCAAAATATATTTTCTTATGACCTCCATTTCTAAGGAGTTTTCCAAGGGAAATCTTATGACCCAATCATGAGTACATTCTTCTTTACTATTTTCATTTTATTTATTAATTTCACAAATATAATTTTATAATTCCTATATAATTATATTAGTATTAGTTTTATAATAAATCTTATTATTCTAATATAATAACAATAAACTATCTTTACCTTTGTATATTAATTAAAATGAGACCATCATTCATGCGTTGTGTGAACTATCGCCTCAATGAAGTAATGAATTTAATTTTTCACCAATGCTTCTCTTTTGTGGTTATATAGAATAAATTTAAGAATAAATATTAAATATATATAATTTAATTATCATTATTGAGGGAAAAATATAACTCAACCACTTTACCTTTCATTATTTGAGAAATTCAAATGTTAACCTTCCCTTGTGTGGACTGCCACATACACGAAGTAACATATATCAATTTTCATCTTGAATCTTTCTTATTTTTTTAAATCTCTTAAAATATAATTCAATACACTAAAATTATATAAATTATATCTTTATTTAATTTAATAATTATATTATCCCAAAATAAATAAAATTTAAGATCATAATCATCCCTTAATTATGGTATGTTCATGTTTAAGTTAGTTTGACCACAAACATGAAAAATTCAATAAAGTAATATCAAGTATGACAATGATAAATTAAGATACTATCAACCATTCATGGAAAATCACCAAAATACAATCATAATTTATTTATTCTTTAAAGATAATAAGCAAAAATCACATATAATGAAATTATAAGATTATAAATTATTATAAAAAATAAGTTATAGTTCCTTTTACAATCTAGTATTGTTTAACATTGAGAGGGTAATGACAAATAACATCGCTATTATGAAACTAGTTCAAAACCATCAAGATTACTCACACCTGATATTGAAAGTATATAATAACTAAATAACATAATTGTATATTAAAATTATAAATGAATTTTATTAAAAATTATAGATCTAATTTTTTTTATGAAATTTGTTATTAATATAGTTATTTTTATTTTATAATATATTTAAACACTTTGTTGGATGTAAGTAATTGAGGTATAGGTTTCTTTCTTCAAAATTTTCCCCTTTGAGACATATTTCTTATTATGGACCATGTTTTTTTTGTAATTAATTATCTAATATCCCATTAATATTTTTTATAATTTTTATCTCATTATTCAAGTTTCATTTGAAATTATATCCTTTTAGGTGTTTTGATTTGAATGTTTCTAAAGCTATTAGTGTTATTTGTATATATTTTCAATTCAACAAGACATGTTTAATATTACACACCATATTTTATTTTATATAGTTATTTGCTATCCTAATTACTTAATGTACAGTGAACACCATTTATTTCATTATATTTAAATTTCATTGTATCTCTCATGTTCTTTTGATTATTACATTACAAATGGCGTAAGGGGTTGGTTTCTCAAATCTAATTTCTTAAGATATATTTCCTATTATACACAATATTTTATTTATAATGGAATATATAATACCCCTTTAAATTTTTTTGTCACTATCCTATCGGTATTTATGGTATTTAATGTTATATTTTAAATTATATCCTTTAAGGGGCATTGATTAAGAAGTTTCTCAAGCCGTAAGTGTTATTTGTCTCCATTTTGAATTCTGTGAGACATGATTGATATTACACACCAAATTTTATTTAATATGGTGTGTTTACCACCCTATTTCATTCAATTAAATTGAATATATTTCCTTTCACTATATTTTATTTTCATGGTTTCCCTCTCACATTCTTTTGATTATTATGTTACTATTACCTTAATGTTTTTGGCATCTCAATTTTGATTCGTTGAGATATGATTCATATTTACCACTTGTTTCCTTTTTGTGCTGTATATATTGGATATTGATTACATTCTAAGTAGTATCATACTATTTTCCTTCGGGGGATTAAAATTCATAAAATCCATCATTAATTTGTATTTCCAAATCAGCTATTATTATATGAATTATTTTTCATCTAATATATTTCCACATTGAACACTCTATATTTCCTTAAATTTATTAAAGGTTTTCAACTATTTTCCATATGTTTATTGATTGGGTAAATTATTTAATTAACAATATATCCCTTTCTCTATTAAATGTTATATTTAGTGATTATTACATAGAAATATATGCCATTTATTGATTTGAGAAATATTGAAAATTTGTATACTTATTATTCTAGTACAAATGATTGTTGATTACTAAGGAATGTTGGTTATGTATTTTATAGCTTATTAATTCCATCATAATATGAAATTATTTAACTTAATTAGTGATGGCTAGGTCAAAAATAGCCCCTCAGTATGTAGATTGGTCTAAGGAAAATTATCTTGGGTATGTTTCAGAATGATTTCTCAAAAGAAATATTACCTAGACACAAGGTCTTGATGGTATGATCATTATGTTAAAGATCATGATGTTTTGGATTAGTCAATTTAATTATCTACCCAAAATTATGAACATCGTTACTACGAAACTGATCATTTTTATCCATGATATCTTTTCACTTCCATTATTATCCATGTATATATTATGCATTTATTTTTATTCTATTATGTCATTATTTTCAGTTATCCATTCCTTCTATATTTTATACATTCATCTTATTCTCACTTGTGATATTTGATTATCATCTCTAATTTTTAGCCATACTGGGCATTTTATATCATTCTTATTTCTTTTCTACTTCGCTTTTGTATAAAGAAAAGTATAAAAATTACTTGTTTATAAAAAAATATCACATGTAGAGAAATTTTTGGAGATATTTATGTTTTATTATGTATTAAGTAGTTTCTTATGTTTTGGAAAAAATTTCATTTTTTTGATAAAGATACGAGACTTTTTAGTTAATGGGATTTATTAATTATATAGATATTTTAACTGAAAAGGCCATGGGAATATATGTAATGAAAAAGTTTATATAATCCATGATATTATGTGTTTTTTAGGTACAATAATATATATTTGTTATTTAAATTAGGTATGTAATGTATGTGTTTTAATCCCCAGAGCCAGGAGTGCGGTTATGGGGTGATACATTTGGTATTATAGAAGGGTATAGATTACAACAGATATTGGGATATTATTACTTGAGGATATAAATGTCATTAAATATTGTGAAGTCATTTTTGATCATAATTTCAAAGGTATACATAACCTTTTTGGTATGTTGAGGTAATATAGAGTTTTTTATTGATTATGAGAAGATAAATAGAGTTAAAAACCTAGAGATAAATCTAAGGGTTAAGTATATTCATATGATAATATCCCAAAGTTTTGATTATGAAGTGATTATGTGGTTATCCCAAAAATTACTCCCCTAATATTATATTAGAAAGTGTATGAATTTGTAGAACAGATTCACCTATAGGTAATCACCTAAAAATGGCTAGTTGAGTACCAAATCAGTCCTTAATGTTATGTATGATGAGTGGTCCCAGGACTACACACTTAGCTAGAAACTCTTCGAGGATATTAGTTGGTCAAAGAAATTATCTTTAAAATACATTACAACATATTTATTATGTTAAGGAATTGTGGTAAAGAATATGGTTTGAATTAAAAAAATAATCCTAGATTGAACTGAGAGTGATTTGGTATGATCTAAGAGAAAATGTAATAATATCAAAGAATAAGAATTATTCAGGCTGAATTTATCATATAATTATATAAAAATAATACTCTTATGTTTTTTATTGTTAATCACTCATGATTAATACCTTTAAGTTTTAGTAATGGATAATGTTCGAAGGTACCAATTTAACAATAGATTCCATAAACAATATAGATATTTTCGTAATGTGAAAAGTAAAGGGATAAACTAGAGTGAGAAATATTGTGATTATGATAAACTAGCTTGCAAGAATTATGATTACCATAGTGTAAATATTTGAGTTTATAAGAACAACATTAAGAGAATAATGTATTATCATAAAATTCTAGGTGATAAATATGATAAAAGAAAGAATATTTAATTTACATTATCTAAAAAATGTGGTAAGAATCATTGCTGGTAGTGCCTCAATGGAATTGAAAGTTTCTTTTGTTGAGTCAATAATGTTTTCTTATGACTTTTCCATTAATTCTTGTTTTGATAATCACAAACACTCTATCTGAAGGAAAATTCCTTTTCTCCTATGTTTTATCTTGATATGGAAAATTTTCCCTCCTTGTGGAAATTTTCCATCCTCAAGAAAATTTTATCCTTACCCAGTTTTTCTTTCATAAGGGAAAATTTTATCCCCCAAGGAAATTTATCGTTACCTTGTTTTCATTGTTCATGTAATAATTCCTCTAAACCTAACTCATTTTATTTTTAAGCATAAAACTTGGTTTCATATTTAAAACCACGGAATATTATAAATACTTAGACATAGAGCATTCTGTTTTCAGGATCATAATTTTGGTTCTGAATTCTCTGAATTCAGACTCCGAACTTTATGAGTTCAGACTCCGAATTATATGAATTCAGATTCTAAAGTCTTATGAATTCAGACTCCAGAATTTCTGAGTTTAGACACTAGAATTCTATATAATTTAGGTTCTGAATTCTTTTAAATACAGAATCTAGATATTCCTGAATTATTGACACCGAATGGTTTTTTGGTTAGATTCCGAACTTTTATTTTTTCCTTACATTCTGAATAATTGATTTTGGTTAAGAAACCATTATTTTGATTACACTTTTTTAAGTTATAAAATGATTTCATGCATTCAATTACTAACTAACCATTGTTTAAATGACACATGTATAGGTCCCTCCAATATTCATGGACAAATATGACTGTTGGAGGAGGGAGCCAACCGTTGAAGATGCGCCTATAAATAGGAGCTCATTTGAAAGAGATCATAACATTGATGAACAATTATACGACTCTAGAGATTACATGATGTGAAGTGATTTCTAGATATAGGATTTCATGCTTTGTGCTTACTGAACATCTTGTTCAGAATTGATTCGTGAAACTCCGAATGTTGATGAATACATTTGAGGGATTCCGAGGATTAGAAGAAAGAGGTGCTAACTACCTTGAAGTTCGAGGGCTTGTGTGGATAACAAGACAGACTCTGATATTCATATCGAGGGATTACCCTGGCGTGGGTTAGATAGAAATTCTTGAAAGTATAAATTAATAGACCTTTATCCAAGGTTGTTGGATACCCTTCTCTTTGGGTTAAAAGATTTACTACTTGTCACTTATATTATTTCAAGTTTTATGCTGCATTTTGGTCGCTGAGAAAATTATAACTATCTTATACTTTATTATACTTTTACTCTGATTGGTGAGATTCTATATGATTTATGGTAGAATCTTTATCATTGTAAACATTTCTTATGTTTCATTTCCGGAACCACATTTTCTGAATCAAGAATGTTTGTGGAATTAAGAGGTTTTTTGAATTTACCTTGTTTAACTTTTTTAAACATTACCATCTTTAAAATTTCTAAAGGAATTTTTTAAAGTATACAATTCACCGCCTCTTGTATATTGAGAATCTACATCATTATTCTAATATTACAATCAGTATCATTTCAATCCTACAATTGGTATCAGAGGAGGTCTCTGAAATACTTATATTCACATATAAGTTCTCTTGCTCATGTTTTTCATTGTTCTATATTTTCCTTCCTTAGGATACTTTTATCCTTGTTTACAAACATTTATTACAAACATTTTTGTGTGGAAATATTTTCTTTAGGATGGTAGGAATGGATGTTGGTTCAATTGACAATCTTAATCCTACTAGGTAAACGATTTTTGATGGGAATGATTATGAATATTGGAGAGATCATATGAAGACTTTTTTCATTAACACTGGAGTGGACAACTTTTTTATGCTGACTAGAGATTACAAGATTCCAAATAATGAAGTTAAAAATTTTACTAATCAAAAGAAGTCATAATATCAATTTAACTATAAGGTACACAATACTTTGTTGTCTTCCATGACCAGGAATATATATATCCATATTTCTTCTTGTGAATTTGAAAATTGTATTTGGAAGAAATTGGAGGTCACTCATTTTGGAACGTCCAAAGTTATCGAAACTAGAAGAGATATTCTTAGAGCTGAGTACCATGTTTTTTTCATTCCTTATGGAGAACCTATATGTAAGTTACAATACAGATTTCGGACTATTGTCAACAGCATACAATCCAGGGGTGAAAAAATTTTATATGATGAGGCACTTGTAGAAAAGATTATAGACATCATGGCTAATGAGTGGAAATCCTAGAGAACAGCTATAGATGAGAATAGGAAAGTATCACAGATTAATCTTGATGAGATTTTTGGAACTCTTCTTCAACACGAGACAAGAATGAAGAAAGATGTTGATAATGTTAATAAGAAGAATGGGAATGCAAGTGTTTCTTTAACAACTACTTCAAATTATACGAAAGCTAATACTCCTGAGATATTTACAAGATCTAATTCTAATAAGGTTACAGTTTTATCTGAATCAAGTGAAAGTGAACATTATGAGAATGAACTAGCTAATTTTTCTCAAAGGATGAACATGATATCTCAGAAGACAGACTTTCAGTATAGATATAAGAAGAAATAATGAAAGGATAAGAAAGACTCTGAAGTCACATGTTATGAATGCAAAAGAGCAGGAAATATAAGGCTAGATTGTCCTATGATTAATAGAAAAGATATAAAGGAAAATCATTATGAGAGAAATAGAAATAAGTACTATAAATATAAAGCTAAGAAAGTTTTGAAAGTTAATAACACTTGGAGTTCCAGTGGTTGAGACTCTTCTGATGAATCCTCAGATTATGAATCTTCTGGACAGAAGAATCTTGGTCTAATAGCCAAACTACCTATTGAAAATCATTGTTTATGTAGAGACCCGAAGCTTGACGTACATGGAAATTACATTACTTTTGCGGAATACTTAGTACATAACAAAAACACACACACAAGGATCGTAATAGTTTAGTATCTTTGGAAACTCGGAATATAATCTTATAATCGCGGTGAATGATGTTCAACATCTCCCATAAAGATCTTCATTTTTTTTACCTAAAAACCTTTCTTTATATCATGGGGAAAAGAAAACATAAAAGGGTGAGCTCAAATGCTCAGTAAGGGTAAGCAAAAGAAATATCAATCACATCATTTTCATAAGAACATAACATTTTGGAAATCTTAACCTGCAAAAGAGAGCATAATTTCATAACATGGGATAAATCATAGTAGTGAAATGTAATCCCAATAATCATAACTTAAATCATGAATCTTTGTGGCATACATACATAATCATAGAGAATCATATCTTATTAGTCAAGACTCATTGCCAAGACTATCTTAGTGGACAAAGTCCATTTCTGAACCGAGTCACCCTCGTTTCAGTCCTATTTCACTGAACCGGTATAACCTACCATTCCAGCCATGTCTATCTCATGAGATATAAAATCGTTACCCAATTAATTTGGAGGGAGATATAGGTCCCACCCATCTCATAATGATATCATTCTTATGTGTGCCACTAAATCATAAACCATACATCATTGCATAATCCATGTAATAAAAATGGGATTCTTAATCAACATGACATCATAAAACAATTCATATAACATAAAAATAATTCCATCACAACATAATAAAATCAATGTAATAATAGGGTTTGAAAGAGAACCCAATATTATCTTAGATGTAAAATAATTTTGATAAAACACTTGAACTCCATTCTTGAGGAAAATATCCTTTCTACTTCAAAAACATTTTTCCTTTCTCAAATGTCATACAATTTTAAACTAAAAGAGGTTGATTAAAAATAAACTTGAAAACTTGTAAAGTAAGCTTCTTTGAAATAATGTTTTAAAAATCCATTCATGCCGTATAAGTTAAAAAAACATTCTTCTCGTACTTTTGTCGGAAAAGTCAAAAAGTACCTCGTACGAAAAACGACAAAAGATTCATTTCATATCCTTTACTAAAAACTCACCGAAGGGTAAAATTGGATTTAAACAATTGTAGTTGGATGGAAATAATATTACATATTGAGGAAACATGGATGTGGATGATAAAATACACCCCAGTAAATACCAAAATATAAACAATCCCGGATAAAAATGAGATTGTGATATTTCCCTTACCTTAGGTCTGATTTTCTTCGTAAGTGTCCGAACCTCCTATATAATGATTTAAATAATGTCATTGACTTATTACATAATCATATTCATTGTTATTATATCATATATGGTTCACTTATGACTTTATATTACCCGTTCTTTTGTAAATTAATGTTAAAGTAGCATTTTGGGTAAAATCATCTCATTTGTCGTTCGTGTTTTAACTTGTAATTATTCATATGATTACGTAGATAATGATTACTTAATTCCAGAATATAAAAAATGATTTATATATTATATATATTCAAAATATACATATATATAATGGATCGATAAATGGAATGAAATACACCATTCATGGAGACAGTAGGCCGTACGTAAGCATGAATGCTATTTTCGTTTCCTTATTGAATTGAGTGGAATTAAGTAGATGAAATAAATATTTATATACATAAATCCAGTAGTATTATTATTTCATATATTTCATGGCTACTTATTATATATACTTTAAAATCATTCATGAATGGTTATCGTGGAGAATGAATCTCATCGCGTCGTGGAGACGGTAGTCCGTACGTACGCACGAGCGATGATATCATTCTCATGATCGTTGAATTGTATTGTAGAGTATGTATACTATTTAAGAATCAATATCACTTTACACTAATAATATATAGTTATTATTTACACCATTATACCCATCCATGTAAGGTGGTGGTGGAAAATAGATTACACCACGGCGTGGAGACGGTATTCCGTATGTACGCATGCGCGGTGATTTCATTTTCCGTAGGATGGATAGATGGTGAAATAGGGTTGTTTCATACTTATAATAACATATTAGTATATGAGTGATACTGATGTTATTACTTCATAATGAAACAACCTATGAAGAAGAAGTGGAAGAAGAAATAAAGTTGAAAGAATCAGAACGGACATTACCTCTTCTTTGAAGTACTTCTTTGAGACCCCATTTTAGGGCACTAAAATAGGTCTTTGAAGAAGACCAAAACCTCTAGGATGTTTCTATGGAAGTGGAGAGAAGAAATTGGCAGGGTGTGGCCGAGCATGAAGGCTCAAAGTGGTGTGAGGAATAGGGGGAGGAGGTGCCCTTTTATAAGGGAGGAGAGAGGCACCTTCGGAATAACTAAAAATATTATTTTATTATAAAGTCAAGTTCGGTTTTAAATACCTTGAAATTGAGTTATTTAAAATATAAGGTGGGGATCGGTATAAATCCTCTCATTCAATAGAATTTAGACAAGTTTAGGTCATTATATTAACCTATTCTTTTAGTTTTAACTCAAAGTTAATTAGATTGACATTTACCATATTACTTTGTATTTTTATATCATATAGTTAATAAACAAACCATATACATCCAAGCGACCCCCAAGTTGTATTTTATTAATATATATAACCTTATCTAAGTCATTTGGCCGAACCTTAGATTTTTGGGAATAAAATAACAATTAATAATATAATATTTTTTTAAAAACTATTTTATGTCAAGTTTGATACTATTCAATAGTTAATTTTTTTTAAACTCATAACAGAATTATTACTTCGACCAAAGTTAATTAAATCAATCCAAACATGTCATATTAACCTAGAAAATTAGTTTAGTTCATAAAAAGTCTCAAATTATATTTATTGGGGTATTTATAACATCAATTATGTCAATATTTCATTAATAAAATAATTCCTACATCATCGTTGTGTCATAAATAAATTAAATTATTTAATGTCTAAAAATTAAAAATAAAATACCATTATGTAAGAAATCGTTTTATATTTCTAATGAATATTTATAGTCTAATTTAACTTATGTATAACCCCATATTAAAAATGATTTACTTATTAAACATTGATTTTAACTATTTTAACCCTTCTTTAAATAAATTAATAATAAATGTCCTAATCCAATCCAAGTGGGCCTAAATGGTCATATTTTATTCCTAAGGTGCTTTTTTGTCGAATTACACTTGTCCAATAGAATTAGGACATGTGTTAGGGTAATAATAATATCATTTTTACCCTTAATTACCCTATTTACTTTTAACCGTTGCAAAAAAAAAGTAAAAAAGTTACTCCTCACCAAAAACTATTTTCCTCTCATTGAACCACATTTTCCTTACTAACATCAACCGTGTCTCTTGGAATTTTTAAATTACACTCACAGAAGCGGTAAAAATAAGTTTTATGAAAAATTTATTTTTTTAACTACCACTTTGTGGTTTCACTATTCATCCAAAAAATGAAAGTTTCCAGAAAAATACCAAAAAATTAGGCCTAAGATATATTTGATATTATGAACTCAAAAATGATATCTATTTTATCAAATTAAAAACATTTTAGTTTCATTAATTAATTTAAAAATTAATTCCCGTCGTCAAAACAAATAGCGTGCTTTTAAGAGATAATAACAATCAAAAGATTGACACTTGTTTATGACTGGTTTAAATGTGAAATTACATCCAATGACCAACATTGTATTAAATTGTAAAAATATATTCTAAATATACTTTAAAACCACTCAAATTAATAATTTATCACTATTAATTATTTCTATTAAAAAATTTTGTTTTAATTAAACTTTAGTAATTTTCACTATTCGTCAGAATATGAAAGTTATCCGAAAAGAACCAAAATTTCACCCTAAGCTAATTTCGATATTTCGAATCCAAAAATGAAGTCCATTTTGAAAAATAAAATTTACAAAATTTCAAAAAGTTGTTATTACTATTCATAACGGTTAGTTTTAATAATATTTTAATAGCATATCGTTGTTTACTGAAACGCGGTATTGCGTACTACACACACTATTGAAGAAGGTCGTGATTGCGTGTAATGCAAGGCAAGTCAAGGATGTGTGTTGTGAAAGCTCATTTTGGTGTTGCGTACAACACAAGACATTAATGAAAAGAATATTTTTCATAAAATCTCGAGGTGTTACAGTTTAATGGCTAAGGTACACAATGAAGAATCCATCACCAATGTATCCTTTAATGCTAATTATAGTTATAATAAATATTATGAATCCTCGAATGAAAAATCTTCTTCTGATGAAGATAATACTTTACCTACATATGAGGAAGTTTCTAGGTTTTCTATGCTCCTTGAGAATGAAAATTCTAAAGTCAAGAAAAATATTGATATGGAAAATTCTAGGATTTCTATTCTTACTAAGGAAATATCAAATCTTTCTAAAGATCATGATAATAAAACTCTTGATTTTGAATGTATTTCAAAATACCTTGAAGAAGTTAATTATGAGAAGGATAAATTTTCTAATGATCTAGAAAATGTAATTTCTACGAAAAATGTTTTCAAGCCTAACTCTAGTACTAAAACTGATGTTTTTGAGAATAAGAACATAGTTATTAGACTAAAGTTAGAAATATATTCCTTGTTAAGGAAAATTTTGATAAAATTTATTCCCAAATTCGACCTCTAAGGAATAATTATGTATTTGGCTATACTAGTTCAAAACCGATTTTTAGTAACAATTATTTTTTTCCTCAAAGTTCCCTATTATACACTAAGTGTCAGTGTGGTGGGAATTGGGCAAAAAATTGTTCCTCAAACAAAACTCAATCTTTAGGTTTTCATAAAGATTATTTTTAAAATAAAATCTGGATTCCTAAAATTTTTCTTTCTGATGTTTCTGGATCCAAGAAAGTTTGGGTTCTGAAAGTATGGCACTCTTATTTTCAGGAAAATAATGAAACTACCAACAACAATACATGGTACATGGATAGTGGATGTTCCCAACCTATGACTGGTAACAAAAACATCTTTTAAAAGACTATCATGATGAAAGGAGGAAAAGTAACTTTTGAAGATAATTATAAGAGATAAATTATTGGTATTGGTTACATTGTTCTTCTTGTAAAAACTATGATTTAAACGGTTCTATTTGTTAAGGGTCTTAAGAACAAACTCATTAGCATAAGTCAATTATGTGATGAAGGTTACATTGTGAATTTTAGGAATGAAAAGAGATTAGTACACAATTTCAAGGAATATTTTATTCTTTATGACCATAGGCAAGTGAATGTTTACACATTAAACATAGAAGACCTTAGGAGCCAAGACCTACCTTTCCTTTGTGCAATGGAAGTTCATTATTTCTTATGGAATAGAAGGTTAGGACACTGTAACCTTAGGAACCTATGAAAAATCTCTAAGAAAAGACCAGTTAAGGATCTACCGGAGCTTAGATTCGATTCTTCATGAGTTTGTGATCCATGTCAATATAAATATCAACATAAATCATGTTTTAAATCCATTTGTGAAGTCTCAACCACTGATGCGTTACAGTTGGTGCATATGGATCTTTTTGGTCCAACACAAACTGGAAGTATTGGAGTCAAATATTATATATTTTTATTAGTTTATGATTACACTAGATTTACGTGGGTGTATTTTCTAGTAAAGAAATATGAAGATTTTTCTTATTTTAAAAGTTTTAGAGCCCAAGTATAAAATGAGAAAAGCCTTCCTTTGATAACTATTCATAGTGATCAAGGAGGAGATTTCCAAAATTATAATTTTGAACATTTTTTTAGTAAAAAAGGAATTAATCATAACTTCAGCACCTAGAACACCTCAACAAAATTCTGTTGTTGATAGAAGAAATAGAATTCTTCAGGAGATAACAAGGAACATGTTGAGTAAATATTCATTAGCCAACCATTTTTGGGATGAAACTATAAAAACTTCCTGTTATAAAATAAACCGTGTTTTGATTAGACCTTTCCTTAATAAAACTCATTATGAGTTATGGAATGGTAGAAATATAGACTTTCCTACATTAAGGTTTTTGGTTGTAAGGTATTCATTTTTAATACTAAAGATAATCTACAAAAATTCGCATCAAAATCTGATGAAGGAATTTTCTTAGGATACCCAACAAATTCTAAGGATTATAGAGTTTTAAATAAAAATAATTGTATTGTTGAAGAAACAGTACATTTCAAATTTGATGAAACTGATACTTTTGTTTTTAAACAACCTCAACCTACATCTTCAGATGTGTTTTCAAAAACTGATTATCAGCCTTTGTTAGAAGATCCTTCTGATATGGAAAATGTTCAAGAAAATATTTCTGAAGCATTTACCCCAGAATACTTCCTACCCTATGTTGATTAACATGTTTTACAAAACCCAAATCATTTGTTTCTAAAGAATCATCCTAGAGACAGTATCATTGGTGATGTAAATCATCCTGTAAGGACTAGAAGTTCCTTAAGAAATGAAGTTGAACATCTTGCATTCCTTTCCCAATTAGAACCAAAAATCATAGATGATGCTTTAGGTGATGATGATTGGATGAAATCTATACAAGATGATCTAAATAAATTCAAAAGGAATAAATTATTGACCTTGGATTAAAGACTTAAGAAAACTTCTATTATTGTTGTAAAATGGGTCTTTAGAAATAAATGTGAGGAAGATGGAATCATATTAAGAAATAAATATATATTGGTTGAAAAGGCTATAATCAACAAGAAGGAATAGAATATGAAGAAACCTATGCTCCAGTAGCTAGACTTGAATCTATTCATATTCTACTAGCCTTTACAACATTCTTCAATTTCAAACTTTTTCAAATGGATATTAAATGTTCCTTCCTTTATGGTTTGGTACAAGAAGATGTTTTTGTTGAAAAATCTCCTGGTTTTGAAGATTAAAAACATACTAAACAAGTTGAAAAACTTATCAAAGCTTTGTATGGACTTAAGAAAGACCCTCGAGCATGGTATGATATACTTACAATATTTCTTCTTCCAAATAATTTTGTTAAAGGAAATGATGATACAACCCTTTTTATAAAGAAATATATGAAAAATGTTTTGATTGTTCAAATTTATGTTGATGACAATATATTTGGTTCAACTCACCAATCTTTAACTGATTCCTTTGCAGATCTAATGTAATCTGAGTTTGAAATGAGTATGATGGGTGAATTAACATTTTTCCTTGGTTTTCAAATTTCCCAAAAACCAGAAGGAATCTATATATCCCAACATAATTATAATAAAGATATTCTTAAAAAGAATGGATATGAGAACACTAAGAGTATAAGTACTCCCATTGGTACCTCAAATTCACTAGATCTTGATGAATCTGGAAAACTAGTAAATCAAGCATCTTTTAGAGGTATGATAAGAATTCTACTTTACTTGATAGTTAGTCATCCAAACTTAATGTTTTTAGTATTTTTATTTGAAAGATATCAATCCAAGCCTAAGAAATCATATTTAAATGTAATGAAAAATATGTTTCCCTACATAAAGTGAACCATGGATCTAGGACTCCTTTATACTTCTAAAAATGATTTTGTTTTAAAATGTTTTTCAGATGTAGGTATTGCTGGATGTAGAATGGATAGGTAAAGTACATCCAAAAATTTTCATTTCTTAGGATATTCATTAGTTTCTTGGTCATGCAAAACGCAATACTTTGTATCACTTTTCACTACTAAAGATGAATATGTAGCAGTTGGAAGTTATTGTGCTCAAGTGTTGTGGATGCAACACACACTCACATACTACGGTATGAGTTTTACCAAAACACAAATTTTGTGTGATAATATTAGTGCCATTTCCTTAAGTAAAAACCCTGAACATCACTCTCATTCAAAACACATAAATATTAGGCATCAATTTTTTCGGGATCACACACAAAATTGAGATATCATTCTTCAATTTATCAGAACACAATATCAACTTGCTGATATTTTCACAAAATCTTTACCCTCTGATAGTTTTGAATACATTAAATAGAAGTCTGGAATGATTAATATAAGGTAATCTTTCATTTTAACATCATGTTGAAACCTATCTCTTTATAGTAACAATCATATTTTTATAGGGGGAGTACATTTTCGTTTTAGGTAATAAATTTTTTGTCGTAATAAAAATTTTCGTAGTCTAATTTTTTTTCGTAGTCCAATTTTTTTTTCGTCATCCAATTTTTTTCCATAGTCTAATTTTTTTTCTATAGTATAAATTTTTTTCGTTGTCTTAAAATTTTCGTAATGAAGATTTTTGTACTTAAAATTTTCATAATGAATATTTTTGTAATTTTCGTAATGAATATTTTCGTACTTAAAATTTTTATAATGAATATTTTCTTACATAAAAATTTCATAATGAATATTTCTGTACATAAAATTTTCATAATGGAGATTTTCATATTGAATATTTTTGTAATAATTTTTTTTCATAGTATAAATTTATACAAAAAGAATTTTCCTCATTATGAATAATATTCCTAGAAATTCGAAAGGTATGTTTCCTTTTTAAAATTTCATAATCTTCTTTTACTTGTTGGTATTTTCATCTGTTTTTAAATTTTTGTATTCAATTTTTCTTAAATCTGAATTTTTTTCTTAAAAAAAACTTCAAAAGATCGGATTCTATCAAAATTTACTTCTGGATATCATCTCAACCATCTGATCTGATCAAAATGTTTTTTAACTATTGGATTGAGTATGGAAGTTGAACTGTAACCTAAATTGTCTATATAAAGGACACCCGATGGTTGTCCCACATCGAAACTCAATCCTTCATGTGCTGAAGCTCTATACTCCTACATAAGGCCGTTCTGAACTTCTCTGATCTCTCTTACTTCTGAATGTCTACCGAAGTCTCTTCTCAGAAATATATGTCAACTATTAAACCAATATCTGAATGGAAGATATATAGAGAAAGGATAGTTGATCCAATGTTTTTTTCAATGTATGATTCTATTATATCTAATAATATAAATATTAATGGGTGGGAAAGTGTTTGACTTTAGAAAACCAAAAATTAGGATTTGGTATATCCATATTTGTTAATATAATTCTATGAGTTAGTAATATTCTTCAAGGAATAATGGATGAGTACGTTTTCTTTAAAGTGTTATGGAAAGACATATTCACTTTCTTACACCAATTCTACAAGCTTGGTTGGTATTCCTTATTAAGGGGAAGATGAGTTTTGTTCTCATAAGATGCATAATGTTAAATGATGTTTTGATAAGGTGATGGCCATGGCTTACCTTGGTATCTCAGAAGTAAAGACTCTAAATATTCTTCACCTGACTAAAAATTATTAGATTCTTAAATTGTGGATTCAAGGATTCATCATACTGAGAAAAGGAGAGAAGGATACTTTGAAGAAGAGTGATATGTACATTCTGGATTTCTTGGTAAACCTAGGGAAGATAGACTTGGTTAAGCATATCTTGGTTATGATTGAGAACATAATGAATGGAAATCTGAGGGCTTAGATTATTATGCATCCAGCCATTCATTCAAAGATTATTTTTCGGTGTCTAGAATCCTTCAAAATTCCTTGTATATCGAAGTTGTGGAATTTAAATGTTATGTTGTTAAGTGATGACACATTCAGAAGAGTGAAAGTTGGATTTTCCATAGAATCCAAAGAATTCTATGACTTTCCTGAAGAGGAAGTTGATGTTATTTCAAAGAAACTGGAGGTGGATGAGACCTCTAAAAAGGGTGTAAGAGGATGTTGAAGTTTGTAAAAGAGAAGGGAAAAAACCCAATGGTTAAGGAAGCCCAATACACACCACCGAAGACAAAGAAGAAAAAAGCCTTTCCTGATGAGGTTGTGGCTAAATGGAGAGAAGACAAGAGAAATAAAAAATAAGGGGAGCCTATGTTTGTCTTAGACCCTGCTGAAGCCAAATATTTAAAAGAAAAGGCAGCTGAAGAGCTTCAGAAGAAAGAGAATGAAATGAATCAAAAGAAGAAGTTGTATGAGGCTGAAATATTGCAATCTCTTCTAAAGGCTGCTAAGAAAGAATCCGAGAATATTCTGGTACCATAATCCTTCTTGATAGAATCATTTCTAGAGACTTCAAGAAATAAAATTTTAACATCGGAAAATGTCCAATAAAAAGAAGTAGAAGAAAAAGAAGTAGTAGTAGAAGAAGAAGAAGAAGAAGGTAGTGGTGATACTGAAGATCTGATAAAGAAAGTTGAGGATTTTCATGAGAAGTAAATCCATTATGAGAAATTATCATTCCGAACCACTCAATTTGAGTAATCAAAGCTTTCTACTCCTAGGAAGGATAAAGAGAAGGATCAAGATGAAGTAAACAAACCATCTAAACAAGAAAGCATTAAAAAATATTTTATTCACCCAGAGGATGCCGATGCATGTGATGAAAAGGAATAATTTTATGAAGACAATATTTTTCAGCTATCTCATAGTGAACATGAATCTTCTTATCAAGAGGAAGTCATTCCGAAGGTTGATAAGGGAAAACAAGTTTTAGTTGATACACCTACCAAAGCTATGTAATGAAAAAATATATTGATGGTTCTTCAAAGAGGAAAGCTATTGAGTTATAAAAATAACCTCATCAAGAAAAATACCTGATTCTAAATCATCCTCCATTGGACATGATTTTGTAGCCTAGTATTTGAAGAAGATTGTTTGGACTATAACAATATTTCCTAGTATAGACTCGACAAGCCAAATGCTTCAACATTCATTAAATCAAAATTCAGATTCAGTATCCATGGTGATGGATAAGTGTATCAAGCTTGAGGCCGATTTCAAAACGTTTTTTTCTTAAACAACGAATCCCACAAAAGATCTTGCAAGAAAATGACCAGATGGTCAAAGAAAACTATAGAATACATGAGAATTATTGATGAGTTCCAAGAAATTGTCAAGGATGTATTTGACACTGAGGATGTGAAGATCAAGGATCTCACAAATAGGTTTTAGGAAAAGCTAACTTTGGAACATATTTCTCATATTCAAGAAGTGAAATATCTAAATGATATGTTGTATTCAATTTTTCAGATTTGGAAGAGGAAAATAGATTTTAGAATCAAACTTGAGGAAAAATATTCAAAGACTGAATAAGTTCTAAAGGGGCAGGCAGAATCTCTTAAGGATTAGGAAGAAAAAATAAAAGCCTTAGAGAAGAAAACACAAGATCAGGATTAGCTTCTCAAATGTGTAGTGGAGGATCAAGAGGAACTCAAGAAGCTCAAAACCATAGTAAAGAAGTTTATGTCTAAGGAGAAGGAAGGATAATATTGTTCAATTATGATCTTTTGTTGTATTTCTTCCTTGTATAAATTTTTCCAATACTAATAAAATTTTGGGTTACTCTATATTTTTGGTTGTTTAGTACTAATATTTTAGGTACCATACTTCCATTTCCATTTCCCTTAACGCTTTTTGAAAATCAGAAATGGGGAGAAAGGAATTATAAATAAGAATACAAAGTAAAAGAAGAAATTTCCCTTTGTAAGGGGGAGTTCATCTATGGGGGAGTTCTTATCCAAGAATATTTTCTTATGAAATAAAATGATAAGTCTCAATCATGAAATCAAGAATATGATCCTTAGTGTTTCCAAATCCTAAGGGGGAGATAGTCATATTCATCTTTTCGCATGTGTTAAGGGAGATAAGTTTCATTTTCAATGTCCAGAAAAATATTTTCTAATTCCTTTTATTCTTTTTGGTAAGGATGTTTGTGCTTTCCAAAAAGGGGGAGATTGTTGAGTTAATAAGGTTTCCATACGACTTTTCCATTCCTTCTTGTTTTAGAAATCACAGGCACTATATCTTAAGGCAAATTTTTTTCCCCTATGTTTTATCTTGATAAAGAAAATTTTCCTTCCTTAATGAAATTTTCCTTGATCAAGAAAATTTTATCCTTACCCAGTTTTGTTTTCATAAGGGAAATTTTCTTTCCCCAAGGAAATTTATCCTTACCTTGTTTTAATTGTTCATGGAATAATTTCTCTAAACCTAAATCATTTTCTTTCTAAGCTTAAAATTCAGTTTCCTATCAAAAACCTCGAAATCTTAAAAATACATAGACATAGAGTATTCTGTTTTTAGAATTTGAATTCAAGTTCTAAATTCTCTGAATTCAGTCTCTGAACATTCTATGTTCATATTCTGAATTCTATGAATTTAGATTCCAAATTCTTATGAATTAAGACTCCAAACTTTCTGAGTTTAGACTTTGGAATTCTATAGAATTTAGGTTCCAAATTCTTTTGAAGACAGAATCCGAATATTCATGAATTATAGACAACTAATGGTTTTTTTGGTTAGACTCTGAACTTCTAATTTTTCCTTAAATTCTGAATAATTGATTTTGGTTAAGAAACCATTATTTTTCTTACACTTGTTTTAGTAATAAAATGATGTCATGCATTCAGTTACTAACAAACCATTGTTTGAGTGACATGTATATAGGTCCATCTAAAATTCAAGGAAAAATAAAACTGTTGTAGGAGGGAGATGACCATTTAAGATGTGCCTATAAATAGGATCTCATTTTAAAGTGCTCATAACATTGATTAACAGTTCTATGACTCTAGAGATTACATGCTATGAAGTGATTTCTAGGGAGAGGCTTTCATGGTATGTGCGTACTTAACATCTTGTTCAGAATTGCTTCGTGTGACTCTAAATGTTGCTAAGTACATTCAAGGGCTTCTAGAGATAGGAAGATAGAGGTTCCGACTACCTTGAAGTTTGAGGGCTTCTGGGGATTTGAAGATAGAGGTGCTGACTACCTTGAAGTTTGAGGGATTGTAGGGATAGCAAGACAAACTCTGATATTCTTATCGAGTGCTTACACTGTTGTGGGTAAGACATACTTTCTTGAAAGTCAAGGGACCTTTATCCAAGGTTGTTTGATACGCTTCTCTTTGGGTGAAAATATTTACTACTTTTTACTTGTATTGTTTCATGTTTTCCACTGCATTTTGGTTGTTGAAGAAAGTATAAAAATCTTATAATTTCTTATACATGCACTCTGATTAGTGAGATTCTATACAATTTAAGGTAGAATCTCTATATTTGTAAACTTTTCTTATGTTTCGTTTCTGAAACCACATTTCCGAAATCAAGAAAGTTTGTGTAACTAAGCGGTTTTGTGAATTTACCTTGTTTAACTTTTTTAAACATTACCATCTTTAAAAGTTCCAAAAGATTTTTTAAAGTATACAATTCACCCCTCTCTTGTATATTGAGAATCTACATCATCATTCTGATACTACAATCAGTTTCATTTCGATCCAACATATTTATGTTTAGAAAAGGTGGACATAGATAAAAAGATAAAAAATAAATATGAATCAATAAGTTAACATGATGAAGGGAAAATATTTGTCTCACAACCATAACCAAGATATTAAGGTACACACCTCATTTGAAATTATATATATAATTATGTCTATCTTTTATATAGTGTTTAAAAATTTTGTTAGTGAGTGTTAATTAAAATTGTGAGGATGTAATTTATTTAAGTGGGAGAATTTAACAACCATAGAATTTAAATTATGTATTTTAATTTAAAATCTAATATGTTTAATAACTTAATTCACACACAACAACAATCCAAAATGATCCATGGTATGCTATTTAAAAATTAAGATGAGCATTTAATTATGGAGTAAAAATAGATTTAATATATTTTTTCAATGTATTTTGAATTACAATGGATAGTAATTATCAATTATAAGTCATTCATAAATTACATTTGTGTAGGTAAATTACAAATAAGATCAATTTATACTTTGAAATGATTTTTTTGAAATATTTATTTTATGTTTTTAAGAAACTAAATAAATTTTGAATAAAATATATTATTGAAACTAATATTATTATTAATTAATAGTAAATACCAATAATATTTATTAATATATATTTTTTATAAAAATTATTTTCATATGAATTTTTTTTCATTTATTTATATTTCCATTTAAAAGTTAAATCTCAACTTTTAGAATTTTAATTGGAAAAAATAACTTAAATTATAGAGTCATCATGTCAATATTTGCTTGATTGGAATTTTATTGAATTTTTTTAACTAATTTATTTTTAGTCAAATAGTGAAAAATATCATTTCACAAAAACCATAGTGTTTATGAATGTACTAATAAGTATATATAAGTTAAATACTTTTGAAAAATATTACTTTATCAAAGTTATATTTAAAGTGTAATACTATATATCTAAAAATAATATTATGAATTTATAAAAACTATGATTTACATTTTAAGGACATATGTAATATTTTCTAATAAAAAACGGTTTTTGTTATTTTATTTTAACTTAATATTATTTTGGTAAAATATAGTTTTATATTTATTTTCAAGCAACATAATTCTTTATTTTTTTTGTAAAAGGGCCTCTCCACACACATTAAATACCACTAAAAAAATATAGTTTCTTCTTTACAATAATAAATTTTCACTTATCCAATAATCATCTTCCTTTTAATTTATCCTATGGTTATAATATATTGTCTTAAGATCACTATTTCCAAGGAGTCTTCAATGGGAATGCCCAAGTCCTCAACCCGAGTACATTTTCCCTTACTTATTTAATTTTTTTTTTTATTTCATGAATATAATTTTATAATTAATATAAAATTACATGATTAATAGTTATTTAGTTAATGTTATTATCCTAATGGAATAACTACTATCAATATTTCCTATTTTATATTAAGAAAAATTAAACCTTTATTCACACCTTGTGCATATGACTTCCTTTACAAAGTGATGACTTATGTTCTTCACCGGAATATCCCTTCACTGATTATAAATTTTAAATTTAAGAATAAATTTAAAATATGTAATATAATTATTTTTTTGAAGATAAAATTATAATCCACCTTCGTTCTCTCCCATTATTCTAGAAACTAAAACATTAACTGTCTGTTGGGCAGACTGCCACCACCACCAAGAAATATATATCATTTTTCATATAGTTTCTTTATTATTTGTTAAAAGATATTTAAATATGAACCAACTCCTTTAATAATCCAAATATTATCATTATTCTTCTTTAATAATTATATTATTTTAAAATAAACCATTTTTATAATCATAATCATCCAGTAATTATTGTCTGGTCATATTTAGGCCAGTTTAACCATCTACATGAAAAATAATATAAAAGAATTTGATGGATGAATATGAGAAATAAATTATGGACAATATATGATATAAATAAGAAAAATAAATATTTTATTTTGGTTTTATATTTGTTACAATAATTTTAAACTCATTATTTAAAATACCAATGTTAGCTCATGCAAAACCACCAAAATATACTCATCTCTAAATTCATCTTTAATGTTAATAAAATAAATCCAAAATAATGAAATTACAAAATTCTAAATAATTTGAAAACATAAATTAAAATACCTTTAATTATATGGTAATGATGAACTATGGGATAAAAATGAATAACAACACCACTATTATGAAAAAAGTTTAAAACAATCAAGACTACTCACACCCGATATTAAAATTGGATAGTAAATAACTTATATAATTATAGAGAATAATTAAAAATTATGTTAATAAAAGTTTATATATATCAAAAATGTTTTTGAAATATTTTTTAATATAGTTTTTTTATACAAGAGATTCATTCACTTTAGTGGAAGTCAAGAATTAAGGCAAGAGTTCCTTATATAAAATTTTCCCCTCTTGAGACATATTTATCATTATAAACCATTTTTCTTTTTAATTTTTTATATAATGGTCCTTTAAATTTTTTATTATTTTTATATAATTATTCATGGTATTAAATTTTTAATTTTATATCCTATCCTTCAAAGGGACTTGATTCAAATGTTTTTAAATCCATAAGTTTCATTCACCTCTATTTTTAATTCCACGAGGCATGTTTGATATGTGCACTATTGTCTATTTTATATGGTGTATTAAATTACCTATTTCATTAAATTATAATTATTATAAATAATTTTATTATATTTTAATTTCATTTTATCCATCTTATGTTGTTTTTATTCTTATGTTACCATTACCTCAAGGGTTTCATGTCTCAAATTTAATATATTGAGACATATTTCTTATTATACGCCATGTTTTATTTAGAATGGTGTATCTACTAAAACATTAATATTTTTTATAATTATTATCACATTATTTTTTGTATCTAATGTTGCATTTAAAATCCAAACCTTTAAGTGGTTGTGATTTGAAATATTCGAAATTCATAAATGTTATTTATCTCTTTTTTTAATTCCATGAAATATGTTTAGTATCGTACGCCATATTTTATTTTATATAGTTTATTAATTAATATATTTACTTCATTTATAATGAATATATTACTTTTTTTACTATATTTTTATTTCATTGTATCCCTCTTATGGCCTTTTAATTCTTACGTTTCCATTACTGTGTGGTTTTTTGAATCTAAATTTTACTTCATTGAGACATGATTCATATTCACCACTTGTTTCCTTTATGTGGTGTATAAATTGGAAATTGATTAATTTATAAATACTCTTTTAATATTTTCCTTTAGTTTATTAAAATTTTATAATTCCATCACTTTGTTTATCTTTCCAAATCAACCTTTTTTAAGGCATGATTTTTCTGTCATGGATTTTTTTTAACAATCTATATTTACTTCCTTTGAATGAAGATATTCCCCTAGATTCCATAAATTGAATTACTGGGGAAATTATTAACTTAACCATATTCTCCTTTCACTATATAGTGTTAGTTTTATGGATACTTACATATAATGATTTCCATTTATCGATTGGATAAATATTTCAAATTTGTGTACATGTTATTTCAATACAGTTGTTTATTAGTTACTAAGGAATGTTGGTTATGTATTATATATATTATCTATTAATTAATATTATGAATTAATTGGAATTAATTTTGTATGGTTGTGTCCTACAATATCCTTTTTATGCATCGATAAGTCCCAATATACAAACTATCTTGGTTATTTTGGTGTATTCCTACTAAGAACTAAATATTACATAGTTAGAGGTCCATGACAATAAGATCTTGATTCCAGAAATCATGTTGTCTTAGATTAGGGCTTGAAATTAACTATCAATAATTATTCAATTCATCTCTATGGAACATGTTATTAATAACCATGAAATATTTTCTGTTCCATTGTTATCCATGGATATATAATTATTTTAGTTTCAATATATTGTGGAATTATTTTGTTTATAAATTCCTAAAAAATTATTTATGATCAAATTATGCTTAGTTATAGTGTTTGATTATTATCTTTTATTTTACCCTAACCCAAAATTTGAGATCACCATTATTATGTTTCCATTTTCCTTGTTCGTGAAGAAATGTTTTAAAATTTATGTGTTTAGAAGAAAATATATTATCTGGAGAATATATGCGAGTTGTTAAAGAGTTGTTATGGATTAATTAGTTTCTTATGTAGTAGAAAAAAATTTATTTTATTTGTGAAATACAAGGTTTTTAGTTTATTGGTTATCATAATTCTCTATATCTATAGTCCCAAAAGTTAATGAGAATGTATGAAATTATTTTTTTATAAGTCATGTGATTATGAGACAGTTTTGTCTGGGAATATATAGTTGGTATTCAAAGCCTATATTTAATGTGTGTGTTTTTAGCACCAGATTTAAGAGTGCTGGTCCAAAGTGTTATTCTCTTGACACAATATATTAATCCATGATATAATTTTTTTTATTTAAGAGAAAAGTTATAAACCACATTGTGAGGGATTTATTTTCATTTTGATAGATTTTCAGTATGGTTGTTATTGTAGAAATAGAGGTCAAAGGTTAAGGAGTATGAGTTTATTTAATTGGAATCTTAAGATGAAATCACAATAGTTTATTATGATTTCATGGAAATTATCTAGATCAAAAAAGTATGAATAAAATTAGTTTTAGTAACTCTTCATATATTATGAGTTTAAAATACCAAAATTATGAATGTTATATTGGATAGACTGGACTAAGATTTATAAAGAATTTAAGTGATCTAAATAAAGGCCTTTTCTAGGATGACATATAAAAACCAATACCCAATTAATAAGATGGATATATAAGAACTACTAAATTAGAATAAGGAATTAATTTAAAAGATTTATAGAGACATGATTTTGTGAAAAATATGATGAACCTTTCTGTCAATGGTGAGAACAGTTTAAGGAGTAAGAAGATAGAGCATGTTTTCGTTCATGAAAACATTAATAATTTTTCAGGAATTGATATTAAGGATAATATAAAATGCAGTACATATGAATATATTTTAGTGGTTGGAGTCCTATTTGTTGAAGAAGAATATCTCATATGGTGATGTCGTGACATCCTCAGGCTCAATTAAATATCTTATTCACTATTTTAGAGTGTTTTTTTATCAATTGGCGGGAACCAGTATTATCATTATCTACATAAAAAGTATGGGAGGACATTATTGAGTTTATAAATATATCTAACCAAATAATAATAGAAATTATTTTTTATTAGTGTAAAATCATTGAATTATACTTGACTTGATATAAGTAAGGATATAGTTACCCCAATTGGGTGAACACAATGGAAAACTTTATGCTCAATTTGTTGTTTTCTATTTTTAATATATCTAGGAAGAATGAAAAAATAAGTTTTTAGTGGATTTACCACTAAAAATTACCATAAGATTATTTTATGAAATGAAATAGTAAAATAGGAATCACATATTCAACCCCACCCTCTCAGTGGTGAAAGCTATTCATGGGACATTCAATGGTCATTACGCTTATACCAATATATGTGATAGAAATTTTTGGCTTGGCCTATGGTAGGAGATCTAATAATCACTATATATCTTTTGGAATAATTAATCAATTCACACATTTTCCCTAAATTATAGCTTCTATATAGATCTAGATCATGTACAAGAGAATCTGGAATAAATGTGTGGGGTTACTTGGTGAGAGAAGGAGGAATGAATTCCAACATTAATTGGAAAAGGTCCCATAACTAGGGATATATATATATAATGATAATTCAATCTATAGATGGGAATATTATAAGAGATATAAGAATCACTACATATCCCATGGTAATAGAAATCAAGCCACATGCAGTTCAAGAAAAGGGGAAATTTTTTCTTAGGTTCTATAAAAATTTAGGGTAGTCATATATTTTCATAACCATTAAACCTTCTATATAATAGAACACTTATGAAGATCTACCTCTTACATACAGTTGGAATTTTTCAATTTGAGGTGACATAGAATAAACTAATCTAATAAGTTAGAGGTTATAAAATATGTCCACTATAAGTATTTTAATTTCACATGGGATGGGCTAGTGAAGATTCTAGTTTAAGGCCATGAAGATTTTAACAAAATTTCATATAGTTTATACTCTTGTGACATAAAGCCTCCTTAATAGAATCTATAATGCATACTGGTATAAAAATAGAGATATCTCAAATCCCTTTGATCACATGGGATACATATGAAGTAAATCATTTCATAAAATTTTATAATTAGATATAATAGAACGATGATTGGTTTGAATGGTATTATTATTAATAATTTAGAAACTATGACCAAATCATCATAAAATAATGCATAGATTTTGGGTAACTCAATTATGGGACCAAAAACATTCCCTAGAGGTTACTTAATGGATCAAAGAAATTTTTTTGGGTCAAATGTTATTCCAAGAAAACCAATTTAAGAATATCAACTCTTGTTTGCAGGTTTCCAAGAGGAGTATATAAACTCAAGGAATTTGGTTGGATGTGAAGAAGAAATAATAGTTATGAAGTAGGATGGGTGGAAGAGGAGATGTCCCAAAACGTTTTGAATACTATGTGACTACACCATAAAATGCTAGAAATCCTGTTTGAGAAAATTGTTCGGCCCTAACACAAGATAATGTTAAATTAAACCTCATAAGAAATGGAGTGAGGTATTAATATACAATGATGGAATATAGGTCATTGGTTATGTTTCCCTTGTTATTTGATATACAATTTATAGATTTTTACATGATGTTTATATCACCCTAAGAAAATTATAGGATCTTATAAGGAATGAGACCTTATTTAAATTAGAGGGAACCCAGTTTTAGTTCATCTATGATTCAATGGCCAATGTTGTTTATAGTCATACAAAGACTAATATCACAAAGTTTAAGGCCATGTATGAGAACATCTAGCCATGTTGTTTAGTTTTTTGTAACAAGGACCATATTTCGGGTATTTTAGTTTCATGTGACAAGGAATAAAAATTGAATAGAATAGATCCATGTAGTAAGAACTTCATACTACCTATTTTAGATTCATATAATAATAAAAGTATTCACATTACATGGATTTTGAGGCATTAATGTTCTTTGCTGAAGTGGGAATGACTCCCATTCTCGTAAAATGGGTCTTAGGATTCTCTAAAATTATCAAGCCTTTTTCAATATTTTATTAGAGACAATGTTTAAATACAAATCACCCTTTGATTTAAGGTCCCAAAATTTAATGGTATGGATAATATCCGAGATGATTTATCATTGTTGATCTCTTTGGTGTATTGATATTTAGAAGTTAAATATGGGGTTTATATCATTCATATATGAAGTATACAACCACATTCTAAATCTTAAAGGAATGAAACCTACTTCATCTTTTATCAACTGATGGAAAACCTTGATTATTTTATGCACTTTTCATGCTCTACTCAAGGAACAAACATGGATGAAGTAGACGTTTCGATGTCATTGGATATATTACCTCATCATCAATATTCTCCCAAATCCAATCCATATAGATTAATCACCCCTTGATCATATTCCATAACTATTCATGGAAGGAATAATAATTATCATGTTCTATTACATATTCCTCCTATGGTCTATTGAATCTTGGGTGATCAATTAAACTATTATATATGTTTTAGGTTAAATACATTGAATCTTTATATGGAAGGAAGGAATATATTTTTCTTCATATAGTTTTGATCAGTATATAAATACACAACTTCTTCTTATGCCACATTTTTTATGAAAATAGTCACATGGTTTAATTTTAAATCTATGCCAATATGACTTAATATCAATCAATGTGAGGGTAGACGTTGAAGAAATTGATGATTAAGATATCAATGGTAACACACCAAGACTATTGAACTCTTACTATATTTGGTATGGTGCGGTGATCACAAAGGTCAAATTATGAATGAAATTCACTTGAAGATGGGGTTAATAATATGAAAATTCTCATAGACCAATGGGTTTGGGAAATTGACTACAAGTAGGACAAATATAGTATGATTCTGGTATTTCACCATGGGTAAAACATCCATGAAGAAACATTAAAATTATTTTTCAAATATCTTTTTTTTCTCACTATAATTGGGAAATATATTCTTAAATAAAGATAAACTTCATTGATATAGGGGAAAGATAAGATGAAATCATGAAAAAAACATTTTATTTCCCATGGCATGATGGGTGGATGATAATGGAGGTTTAGGTAGGGACCCTAGTGGTTCGATATGACTTTTACATCAGGCATATTTTCTATCAAAATTTTGTTCCAAGGAATGAATAGGGCTGAAGATTCCTTCTTTATAGGAAATAAATGTGTAAATAATATATTGTTATCAAATTATAGTAGAATATTATGGGAAAAATTATTGATACACTTAAGATTGTTTAAGTGTGTGATAATCTCTCTCATTAGTGAAATCATCAATAACAAGTAAAAATTATTTAGACCCATATGGTTCCATATTGATAAGAATAGAGTAATCCCTTTCATAAAACTATTCTTTTCTAATATTTTTCTTCATCACTCAGATAACATTTATTTAGGTGAAAGATTTATCCTTTTCATAAGATTATATCATTTAGTGTGATGGTGCCAATGGTCACATTTAGGAGGATAATAAATTTTTTACCAATGAGGGGGGAATATAGTCCATGAGAGTTTGAATATATATTGGAATCCTTTGGAAAACCTATTTATCTTAGTCCTTCCTATGTTGAAAATATTAGATATTATGATAATAAGAAGTAAAATGTGTTACAATTAGAGTTACATTGGTAATAGGTTTCATGATGGATTGTTTTAGTCACTCCCTAATGATTTAATGAGTTTGATTCAATATATTTAGGATCATATGATCATCAAAATTTCATATATTCTCATATAAGGAATTTTTTTCTTCTTATTATTCTTATTTGGGAAGAATAATTACACACATGTATCATGCACCTTGGGACTATAAATTAGTACTTTACAATATCAACCATCTTTTGAAATAGATCATTTAAGATGAAGAATTGGGGGATCATGTTACCCAACATACAATTGTAGGGATAGTAATTTGGGTGATTATTTTATTTTCCTTCATTTGGATTCTTGATTTTTGGAAACAAGATTAGGTTGTTTTATAAGGTTTAGATGAAGTACTCCAAAATTTAGTCATTATGGAAGGAGTGAATTTTATTATTACTACTTTTAAATTCATATCACATGTAGCTAAATATATTGAGGGTGGAAACAAATACTTTTTCATTCCCTTACTCCCTTATCATGCAAGTGGTGATTTATGAAAACATTTCTTGTCATTTTTATATAATCCTTTATATTTTATTATATAGTGACAAATTCTCAAACCCATCATATAACTTCATTGGGATTAGTGCGGTGGAAAAATCATCCAATTAGTTCTCCACATAGATCTATAGTAATTTTTCTTAGTGAAATTGTATTTCAATAGAGTATGTTTGAACCTTTTATAATTAAATACAACACTA
This sequence comes from Viscum album, assembly GCA_963277665.1. Classification (NCBI taxonomy): domain Eukaryota; kingdom Viridiplantae; phylum Streptophyta; class Magnoliopsida; order Santalales; family Viscaceae; genus Viscum; species Viscum album. The sequence goes on along the minus strand of OY728155.1, from coordinate 362,625,459 downwards.
GACTATCTAATTCTACTATTTTTGGTAATCAGAGAGGCCATGGGTAGTTTTTACCCTTATAATAATGGAATTGGTTGAGGAATTAATGAGGAGATCTTACATTCTTACAATAAAACTAGCTAAATGGTTATTGCACCAGATTAAGGCAGGTCCTTCTAAATTGTTTTTAAATCTCCTATGTTTGGATACCTGTTGTTGTTATGGGGTTCCAAATAGTGGGACATACATGAAACAAATGGTGTCATGATGATGTATATCCCCCATTCTATCAAATGTCCATAATTTTATTTTTCCAAAGACATATGAAGTAGTAAAATATACCAACATAGGACACACTATATTCCCATGTTATACTAGTTAACATCAGCCTTCCATATTGTCCATATGAGTAGTAAGTGCATTCAATAATTTATAGGATAGAACTGAAAGAGTTATACTCATGATAATATCTTGAACAATTAGTTGATATTTCCATTTTTTTTGGGAAATCTTGATAATCAATTGGTGTAATAGCTAAATGGGCTAGTCATTGTAATCTCGTATTGGATAAGGTGCGGATTCAACCATTCTATTTTGATCAATATATTCCTATTTGAGTGGTTCATTAGAAGGATTCATGGTGGATTCATCCTAGACATCATCCTTAGTGGGTAGATTCCCTCATAGAAATTTTGAATTGAAATGTTCATGATTCTTTTCTCTATCCTCGAACTGAGTAATCAACCCATTTGCTGAGATGGTATAACTATCTTATAGTTTTGGGTGGACTATAGATGTGGTGACAGATTTTCAATTTTCCTTAGCACCAACCCACCAAGTGGGTATTAGTGTAATTTTATAAGTGTATCCTAAATCACATGACTTTATTTTATGAAATCTACGTATTAATTCTTCACAAACCTCTATGCGAGCAAAATTTTATTCACATGACTCATATTTTTCAGGATATTTGACAATATATTGTTTTATAGAATCAATTGATTCAACAATGATTAAATTTATTAATTCAAATCCCATGGAAATAAATATATATTTCCTCCGAGGATGTATATCCATAATTAGAGTGGATTTATTCCAGTTGTATGATACTGGAAATAATCGTGGGGGTAAAAATTCCCCAAACCCTATTGGATAGGGTTACACCTAGGTTTTCTTATTTATAGCTACAGTTATCCTTGCATCTTGAGCCCATATTTTACTGATCACTATACTTATTGGGATACCATATCAAATACCATAATGTAAGTTAACACTTTCCATCATTGGTGGGTTATCAATTGAAGCTATCACCAAGGTTATATTTTATTAACAATATTGTTTCTAGCTATTAGTGATATGAAATTGGCCCCATTCCATTACTAGGATACAGTGATGGGACTTATGGTAGTTGGAAATAGCATATATATGAACCTTCATCCATGTTTTAGTGGTCAGTTTCCCATAAAAGGATCTTTTTTAGATTCTGTAATCAATATGACTAGGGATGACATATATTTCCCTAAATAGTATTTTATAATTAGGGTCACATGTTAGTAATGATTATTATGGTGAATATGATCCTTATTAGGTAGTTGTTGGGAGGTTTCTTGGATATGGTGAACATCCTACCTAACCTCCTCAAGATATATAAGGTAATTATTGAATTTATAGGTGGAGAGACTCCCAAATATATTTGATTTCGATATGGGGGATACCTTACCTTAATATTTTTTTCATTGGTTTTTTTCTTTGTGGATTATGTCTCTCCAGATTAACATGATTTGTTTCCAAGGTTGGAATTATCCCATCATAAAAGTACTTCTACACAATTTCATTCACCATATTTCATGGTAAGAACTGGGTTGATAGAAATGTATATCGGTGACTCCAAGATAAGGAATATGTAACAATGATATTTAAATTATAAAAATATTCCTATGACTGGTATTTCATGGAAACCCTTACTACTAAGAGGTTTTACTCATACTAGCGGGAGAGCCTAACTCCATGAGGCATGTTCATTATGGATTCCATTAGGATAATAAGGGAGAAAAATAAAACCATCAATTTAGTGTAACTAATAATAAAACATAGTCAATCAACTTCTTCCAAAAGAAAGAATTAATTTTAGGTTTTCAATTATGTTTCTAAATCACCAGAACACTGAAAAACATGGAGTTGGTGTGGTCATACTTTCCAAAGATAATAAATAATTAAGAAATACAAGTGAAACATTATGTTTCACATTGGTAAATAGGATGGGATATTGAATCTTCCAATTTTTGGTTTTTAATACTAATCATGGACTCTATTATAGACTTGAGACACATTCATGAATACTTTCCAATAATAATACCGGTTACCCTTAATAAATTTATTGAATAAAAACATACCTTTAAGTAGATACTATATGTGGGGATTATAATATCTCTTTTTTGATCTAATTATCTCGTTAATCTATAGTTTTTAGCCATATGGGTTGGAATTCTAGGATTTATCTCTATATAAGGATGCATTAAACTCATGTGAATGGATAAAGTATGTTTTGTGGAGTTGGGATCGATACCATGAAAGGTTATTCCTATGTATTCCTATAAATGGAATCAAATCCCATATACTTCAAAGCCATTTATTAATACATGACATACCTTTAGTGTAACATGAAGAGAACCATATTGGTACCTTTTATGGTTGAGCAATCTTGATTGATTCTAAGCAGTTTAAAGTTATATAGACTGAAATTCTAGGAAAAAGGCACATAGAAATGGTTTGTGTTGGGATTATATATAAGTAACCCTTTCTGGTTCATTTATTCTATTAGTAACTAGACTTGTGAAGGTATTTTTTGTGGCTACAGTTGGTAGCAGACCATTTTAGCTTTCCCATTCTAGTGTATGAGGTTATCTTATTCTTTTCAGATAAGAAATAAAGAGATAGTTTATCTTATTCTCATTACATAAGAACTGATGACTCATTCAATTTTTATCACATATATAATCTTATACTCCCCACATAAGGTGATTTTTTTTCTATTCTCATCCCATAATAATTTTGATTAAATTTATGGGATAACTTCTCTCAATTGGAAGGTGGGATAGTAATTCTTCCTGCATTGAACCATATAGATGTTTTTTATATTTCCTACCCCATGAAATAGTTTGAGAATCATAGTTTCTGTTTGTATGATAGGGATGGTCTATAATGCTTAATATCATGGAGTAAAGACTGTTGTCTATACGGTTTAAATTCATACAACTAGGAAAACCAGGTGAAAGGTACCTAGTTATGGTCTGGCCTCAGACTTATTAAAAAATGGGCCTTTTAGGTTTACTATGGATGTTGAACCAAATGATGGTTCTTTTGGGAAAGTATGAGGAGGATTTTGACTAGTGGTCTTATGAGCATATAAAAGTACTAGTAATTGTTTATATAATATTTTATCTGGGAGGTTCAATGAAGCTCTAATATGGTAAATACATTATTGTGAAGGTCTTTCATGATGTACTTCTCTATTTCTATATATCAAGTCCCAAAGTTACCGCATAGACATCCTGAAAATGAAATTCTTTAGAAATTCTATTTCACCCCTATAATGTGAACCAAAGAAGAATATATTCCCCTTAATGTATAATAAAAATTTATTTTCAAAATGGGGTGTAGATAAATTTTAATTTCATATAAAATAACACATATTTGGGTTTATAAATAATTATGATAATATTGGAAGGAAGTGAAAATATGGGCTTGGAAAAAAATGAATATTAGAGAGGATGATAATTATACTAAACAACAAAATACATTTATGATAAATAACTATTGGAAGGATATTTTAAATAAATTTAATTTTCTTAGATAAAAAAACAAATTACTGTATAATAAATTCTTGGTGTGTAAGAAACCAATTATAGAAGAAATAAGTTCTAGATGACACATTATAACTCAAAGAAAGGGGTTTGAGTTACTAAAATCCCTATAAAATTTGGTTAGAATTGAATCAAATAAAATGGAAGGATAGATTCATCATTTTTAAGTCCCATGATAAAAAATTAATAACTACAATATAATCTAATTTAAGTCGTAGGTAGACCATATAAAATAAGAGTATGTTCTTAATTTGAAAACATGCCTCAATTAATGTAAATTGAGACCGAAACCCTTAGTTTTACTCTTGACCTCAGAAGAGTGATTTAAACTCTTATATAATAAATATAACCATATTAATCACATATTTTAGAATATTATTCATATATTATACAATTTTTACTCTTAATAATAATTATTTATTATATATTCATTATGTTGTTAATGTTTATTTTCATCATTTGATGTTCGAAGTTCTATTTTATTTGAATGAGTTTTGTAATGGTGTTGTCAATCCTTATTCTCTTAGATAAAATATCAGGATTATTTAAGGTGATGTGATATATTTTGAGTAACACTTAGATTCATAGTTATAGAAATATTTGAATATGATGTAAATAAAGAAAAAGAGAATAATTATAAGATGAACATGACCATAATTTTTTACATGGTTTGGGAAGTGATCCCTATATCCATGGAGAGGAAGAAGTATCACTATAATTTGAGGCAGAATAATAAGGAACATTTCAGAGTTTTAGACACATAAAAATCCTAGCTCGAATAAAAATCTAAAGGTAAAGATACTGTAAATTTTAACCATCTATATAGTAATTCCACTATGCTACAATAACCTGTTACTACAAGTTCATTAATCTACATTGACCTATTGATGTCACCATTCACAATCTGTTACATTCCAATGTCGAAGTCCTCACTACTATAGTGTCATATTTCATAATTCTATAGTATGTTCACACTCCTATAGTGCTATGTGAAGTCTGGGTTGCTAGAATTTAAACCAACCTCATCCAAATGGATTAGGATACAAAATTCAAACAAAATAAATGTTTTATAATTTTTTTAAAATGTTCTAATTTAATTCCATGATATTTTTATTTATGATTCTTGGAGATGAAATTGGTGGCAAGATTATTTCAGTAAATTTTAATGAGAAAATTGTGATATATTAATAATAATATAAATAATAATAAAAAATTTCTAGAACCAAAAAATATAAATTTATCATTAATATATAAAAATACCATTAGTTATATTTCCATATCCACCCATGATATAAATTTATAGCATTGTACATGTTAGTGGTTAAACCGACCCAATCAAGAGCATGCTATAATTGGTGGGTGATTATTGTAAAGAAAGTGATTCACATTGAATTATATAATTATTAAAGAGGATTAATGGTTTTATTTAGAGGGTTTTAAATAGTTTAATTGGATTTTTACTTTTTATATAAATAATGAAATAATAGAGATACGGAAAATGAAATACACCACTTCGTGGAGGTGGTGGTCCGCACGTACACATAGATGATGGTTTCATTTTCCTTAGAACATGAGAAGGTAAGAAAACGTTTCAATTTTATAAAATATTAATCATGAAATAAATATAATTTTAATATATTAAATAAAATTTTATAAACCTCCATGTAATGTGGTTAATAAAAATAAAACATGTCATTCATGGAGGCAGTAGTCCAGACATACACATGGATAAGGTTTCTTTTTTTTTCTTCTAAAAAAGTGTGCTAGTTAATTTTTTTAAATAAACGAAAAAACATATTAGTTTATAAATAATACTAATTTCATCATGTTTTAATGGTTAATATTTTTTTTGTTTGATTAATACAAATAAGGAAAAAAATTAGAGAGTGATTAGTACTTATGTTGAGAATTTGAACTTTCTCCTAGAGTAGTTCTTGGAAATGGATAACTTAGGGACTTTACTTGGATCAAGGGGCTACGAAAAATGGGATAGGGATATGGTTGAAATAAAAAAGGGTATATTTTCAATAGGAAATATAATTTTATAGTGGCATTAAATGGGTGGTGTATGTCCCCTTTTATAAGTGGTTGTAATGACATTTTTTTAAATATAAACTCTTAATATAATAGAAAGAAATTATTCACATAGAAATTGGAGTCTAAGGTGAAAAAAAAATAGGATAAATTTTTTTAAAAAAAACTAAAATATTATTTTTAATATATGTTTTAAATATGTTTTAGGCATTTCACACTTAGTAAAACCCTTTTTATAATTTTTTTTGTTTTATTTTGATAACTAATTTTTAACATTGTTAATTAATTTTAAGAAGTAGAATTTAAATATTCCTTATTACCAAATTTAAATAATATGATTTAAAACATGAAAATAATTTTATCAAATATAATTTATATGTTAATAAAAAATGAATTTAATTATTAGAGCACATAACATTGAAAAATAATTTTTTGAATATAGTTAATTTTTAAGAATTTAAATTATATTTAGGATGAAATTATCAATATTATTGATTTATATTATATTAATTGATATAGTTTTTAAAAATTATGATTTTTTGTGACTTTAAATGTAACTTCCAGACATGTCTGACCACTAAACCAGCAGCCGGACCGGTCCCCACACTCTCTCAAGAACACCACCCTATACACCAGAGGATGCCAACTAGAAGCGAGGGTCAAATGATGGTATGATGGTGAAAATATAAAATCAAGATCATATTATATCAATGGTATATAATAAAATAACATACATTAAACAAAATTATTAGTAATAAATAAAAGATAGAATAATGGAAGAATAAAATCAATTAAGTTTAAAATATATAAATGATAATATACAATAATGAATTCATGTCTAGATGATGATATACAAACTAAAATAGTTTAAATAGTGTAGAAAACATGATAAAATTCATTACATGAATAAATAAAATATATAAAATCCCTGAGGTTGAACTCTATGAGCATCCTAAGTTCTATATTTGTCATGTGATCTTAACTACCAAGTACAAGCATGAAATCACAAGTATAAATCCTTAGTCATGAAAACATGAGATCTTATTGGGAAACCTAGTGCAATGGAGGCCCAAGCATGGTGTAATATTTACTAAGTTGGACAATAGAAATGGTGTCCACAACTGAATCTAGTCCATGACTATAAGCTACAATAGTGTGTATGTTTACAAAATAGTAACCATTGCGGAATAAATAAATACCAATCGACTCAGGTTCCAATAAGACACCTGGCCAACTCTACCTACTTTGAAATAGGAAGAAATTAACTTTTGATTAGTAAATATATATATACATATATAGTAATATATATAGTAATATATATATAGTTATATATATATAGTATAGTTAAATATTGTATCTACCTATATAGACTAGGTATGTGCATATGTAAGTAGCCATATACTAGGAATATTAGGTTCCTGCTAGACCGAGGCATAACTCATACATCCATAAATAGTATAAATGAGCTTATATGATGATGTAGAGGGTATAATTCCAACATCTCATGATGAATTTTATAATTCATTCTCGACACTCGAGATTATGGGTATCTCATCATGCCAAAACCCGAACAAGGGACACAATGCGTCATTCCAACCATCCAAAAAGTGTCAATGGTTTGAGATGTCATGCTTAACACCTGATGAAAGGGAGAATGAAACCTCATGCCTAATATAAAACTTTCCATCATTCCACATCATATATCGAAGGATTAATGACATTTATAATAATATCAACCAAGAATTAACTCTCATGAACTATGTTTATCAAGACCCAATATAACGAAAGTTATTCAATTCCCGTTTAATTTAATCACACAACAAGAGGTGTTTCCTTAACACCCATTTCAATTATCCATTAAATTAATTTAAGGGAGTAAAACCATCCTTAAGGAATGAATTCAATTTATACAAGCCATTTAGATTGAACATGGTATGTTTATTTATAATTAAGGCTTTTAAAACCACTTATAAGGTAGTTGGTCTTTAAAACAATTGATCATAAGGAAGGACATTCCATTTTATTCAATCCATTTAATAATATAACTAAATGACATATAATAATAATGTCACATATCTAAAAATAACATAAAGTCGTATGAAATCACCAATTCCATAAATCAAAGTAAGATTCAAATAACTAATCACTTCTTTTCTATTTAGAAGACATCACACTTCATCCGAGGGGTTTTATTATAAAACATGAAATTATTAACAAACAATTCATTTAGCTTAACCCAACACCACATTCAAGAGGCATAATTCAATTCACCAAAAGTAGCATAACATAAAACTTCCAATCTAGTAAAATCAATTTACAAGGCTCAATGAAACACTTATGATGGTTCTAATGTCATATGGAAAATTACCCACAAGGGGGATTCTATTAATAATCCAAGAAAAATTCTAATAAGGTGTTCTATACATTTAATAATTTAATAAAAATAGGAAAATTTAAGACATCACAACCAAGTGGTGTCCATGATGGAGGTTTTCATCCTCAAATTACATACCAAGGCTCAATGGTAGTAAATATAGTGACCCTTTCTTATTATACATAAACATTACATAAATGTTTCTGAATACTTAAAACATTATACAAATAGATGCCCCAATACCATATTTATCTAGTGCATTTAGAAACATGGGAACATAAACACCAGTACATAAGTGAACTAATTTATCTCCCACTGGGTTATTTATGATTAGAACTATTCTTAGACACATATAACTTAATACATATCTTCATAACCAGGGGAAGAAAACATAAAAAGGGGCGATTTAAGATGACCATTAAGGGTAAAAAAGGGAGACATGTAAGAATTAACATGAGAATATGGGAATGGGGATGTAATCATAACATTAGAAGATCATACCCTGCATGTCATAAGATTACAAACCTGAATTATGAAATAAATCTTAGCCATTCATGATACATGAATCATAAGGAAATAAAGGACCTAATATATTGGTGAATAATATAGGAATAAGACATGGAATTGTGGAATACACATAATCATGTAAAAATGATTTCCATAGTATTTAATTAATCACTTCCATTTCCATATTAGTGGTATGTGTTCACTTACTAAACAATATTGGTAGTCATGGTTCACCCTCATGGCTATCTTAGTAGTATGAGTTCACTCCCTATGACATATTGGTAGTCATGGTTGACTCCCATAGACAAATTAGTGGCCATGGTTCACTCTTGAGACCATAATAGTGTATCCCATGTGATATAAATCTTTACCTAATGCATTGGAGGGAGATATAGATCCCAACTATCTCATAATGAAATCATACATACAAGTTCCAAAAAATGTTAAATAATAAGATCATAACACATTAAATGAATTGGGTATCACAAATATGTTATAATATCATAACCTATAGAAAAATTTATTTGTTTTATAATCCTTTAAATAGAATATACTGTGAAAAGAAGTAGGTTTCAAAAGAATATAACTCGTGAATGAAAAATGGATTTCAAAAACATCACACCGTCAAAACATAGTCAATTTAGAGAAAGAATATGAATGGTAACATTTAATAATTTCCCCATAAAGTTGAGAGTAACACTAATATATGTAATATTATATGAGAAATAATTCTTAAAGATCTTTTAAAAACATTTCTTGAGGAAAATATCCTTTCTTTTTTGAAAAATTATTTTAGAAACATACAACCTTTTAATTTTTTTTCTTTGAATATAGATTTGAAAACTTATGAAAGAAGATTTAAAAACCATAAAAAATTTTAAAATTAATTTTTCCTGTATATGTTTTTGAAACTATATTTGGAATCTTGTTTTTTCAAATAAAACAGATTTTTGACTAAAGAGATAAATACAATCATATTTATTTTAAAATAAATTTCTTAATCATATAAGTACCAAAGAGTGAAAACATGGTAGTAGTACATGTATATTTCCCGAATAGACATAAGATAAAGAAACTCATGAGTGTTCTTCAGATATGGATCCTAATATTTCATCAATTGGAGTATAACCATAAAAAATACTGACAAACAATGAGATTATTTCAACAAACACATTCCACATGGTAATGTGGAATAATTCACTCCATGTAAGAAAATGAAAAAAAATTAATATTAAAATATCATGATAATAATTTTATTCATGATATAAAATGTTAAATAGAAGTATATACACCTCGAAAAAGGATATAGGTGCAAAAAAAATGTGTCACAAAGAAGGAAACTTGAGACAAAACTGTCTTACCAATATAGAAACTCTTGAAACATAAATCCCAGGAAAGAAAGATCATATAATGGTTATGTAAACACCCATAAATTGAAAAATAATAATCATGTATTAAATTAATTGGAATTATATACACCACATAAAAGAAAATAGTGGTGAAGATGACATGAATCACACTGATATAAAAGGTGAGTTGAAATTCCCTTACATTGTGTCTTGACTCTAGACGTACTCATACAAGATTACTATATAATAAATTTAAGTTTATTATAAATATTTTATAGAAGAATATTATTATATCTAATAAAATTTTTGGTTTGTTTTGACCTTAAATTAAACACTTATTGATAAATTTATGTTAAGGATTCACTTCTGGTAATATCCACTTTGTTCTTCTCATGTTCCTTAATTTGTTATTTATTTTATCCTTTTACATATATATTGACTTATAGAATAAAATCCATGGAATAAATATAATTTATATTCAGTATATTTGTATTAAAATAATATATAGGATATATAATTATGAAATTTAATACACCATTCATGGAGATGGTAGGCCGTACGTACACATAAACTCAATTTTCAGTTTAATGTCACATTGAAAGAAAATAGTAAATGATATATAAGTATATATATATATATATGAAATTATAGAAGAATTATTATATCATCTATATCATATATTTTTACTAAAACAATCCTTAATACATTACATGTAGTTTTTGAATAAATCGTATCGCTTTAAGGGAGTGATAGTCCACACTTTCTCAAATTAAATTATCGTATTTACACAAAAAAATAGAAATTGAAAAGGTATGTGATATATAATAACTAAAGGAAAATAATGGAATAATAAATAAAATTTATATCATCTATAATCAATGTTTGTGTCATAATTCCCTACATGAGAGGGGGTAAAGGAAAAATGAACAATCATCATTTTGTGAGGCGGTAGTTCACCGTACACATAAACAGTATGTTCGTTACCCATTAGATAGAAGTGTGTGTAAGTATATATTTTAAACTAACAATAATAACATATAATTATAATTTATATACTGGTGTTATTATATAATCGTGGAATATGTAGATTTTAGTGGGGCATATAAAGAAAATAAAATAAAGGAGTTTGAGGAAGGATGTTACCTCTTCTTTGGGTAACTCCTTTTGGGCAGCACCAATATGATTCATTTGAATGATTTATACCAAAAGAGAGGATTATAGGTTTAGGTAAGGTATTTTTGACAACTATCAAGGAATATATTAGTCAACCCAAACTATCTTGAGAGGTTTGATGAATTGGGAGGAGAGGAGGCCTTTTTATAGTGGAGTAGTGACATAGTTGTAAATTTGTGGAAAGGAATAATACCCATGTTTTTCCCTTGTCCAGTGGATCCTATAATGTAAATAATTAAATAAAATATAGTATAGGGTCCAATTATTTCCATAAAGGGGATGCTTTATAAGTTTCTAGGTCATTTTAGGTCTTACATTTATGGTTTAGTACTTTGTTAACCATATTTTTATCTTAATCATTATATTTAATTTTAATAACATTCACTAATATTTCTGGTCAAAAAATAAGTTTATCATAATATAAATTATGAATTATGATGAATCTAAATATGTAATACATTTTTAAAAATTCCAATCACATAAGTGGAATATTTTAATCTAAATTTAATCTCGTAGACGGGACGACAATGTAGGGTTTTAAGGTAAAAAAATTCAAACGTTTACTAGGTTTTTATTCCCAATATCAAAGTGAAATTGATTCAAATGAACTAAATTAGATTAATTTATACAAATACTATCCATATAATCTTTGAAACCAATTCAAAATATAATTTAATTATGTAAATAAATTAGATGAAAAGACAGTTTTGAATTAAAATTTGGTATTTTTCAGTATTCATCCAAAAAATAATGTTTCTCAGAAAAATACACAAAATTTTCCCCAAGTAAATTTAGACATTATAAATTCAAAAATGATGTTTATTTTATCATAATCAATTTCAAAATATGTCTAAAATTAATTTTATTGTTTTTTACTATTTCTGATGCTTTCTTCGGGGCTCGATCATCCGTCTCGTTTGGGGTTGAAGGATGCAACTTTTTTTACCCCACATTCCCACTTTACAAAGGCGAACGACATCCATTCCTTATTCAGGGAAGTTTTCTCCTTAATATAAACAGGATTATGGGATGTCAGTTCTTCCTTCCATGGATTCCTCCTCGGAACTCGTCACCTAGTCTGGGTCTCCCTTATAGATTAAGTCGTGGTTCGTGAATCTCATTCCTGGTGCCATATCTTCATGGACACTGGTTAATTACACTGCTTTTGTCAGTACATTCCATGCGGTCTTGACATGGTAGCAACCTTCGGTCAGAGTATATAACAACATTAGGCATGTTAGGGCATCTATGAGTGCGTGTACATTGGGGAACCTGTATTCTTCCTCATAAGAGGGCATCTCAATGGTGCATAACCTGATGCATCCCACATCGAATTCAGGGAATCACATGTCATAGGCATGTATTTGAGGTTTTCCTCATCTTACCATGTTTAACACAGGGTATGCCACATGTTTAAAGTCTTGCGAAGACAGTTACGCCAAAGGATGGTCATCCGAGGTTTTCCTCAGGCATCTCATGTTTATCGTGAGGTATGCCGCGGGTTTAACATCTTGTGGAGATGGAATGAGAGTGATTAGAATGTCTCATAGAGATGGATCAGATTGGTACATACCTATGTGGGAACACATGGACGATTTACCTAGTGGATAAATTAGAATGCCAAATGAGGATGGATCCGAGGTGGTGCACCCCATGGTGGGGAGATGTCACACCATAATAGATGATATGAACACCGTTGAGGGGGGATTAGGGAGACTGCACTCCAGAATGGGGGACACCAAGGTTTACCATTGGCTGAGATTGAAACTCATGGAGGTTTCCTACATACCCTGTGTAGAGGACAAGGATCAAAACCCACGTAGTTCTAAGGGGTGATGAATTGGGGTGTACAAAAAGGACAACGAATTTGAGACATATTAGGGATTACGTGTGGATAGCGGCCTAGGTACTGCTAGGAGTAGTGAGAGGGTGGATGGCATGATCCAACAGGGATGTGGCAGCCTGGGTGAGAATCAGGATGGGTGATGAATGGATGAATGAAGTGGAGGGAGATTGAAATGGGACCATCGCACGGGAGGCAATGAAGTTGGGATTGAGCCTCGAAGAGACCTCCTACATATCCCTGTGGAAGGGAATCAAAGTCTGCATAGTTCGGTGGGACGTGTCGGCGAACGGATGTGAAGTTGGACCGGGGGTCCGATGGGTGTTGGGCATGAACCTCTTGGGTTTTCCTACATTCCATTCCATGACATGGATAAAAGTCCCCGTGTTTCAGAATGGTGTGGGGATTACACTCTTAGGGGGCCCATGGTATTGGTGAACTGATGGGAATAAAGAACTTGGTTCAGGTGGATGATGGGCTTGAACCTCAGGTAGGCTTCCTACATACCTTGCCTTGGAAAGGATCAAAGACCATGTAGTTCAGAATAGTGTGGGGCTTACACTCTGAGGGGGCCCATGGTGTTGGTGAACCAATGGTCGGAACAACTGGTGGTGGGATTGAACCTCATGAGGCTTCCTACGTACCATGCATTGACATGGATCAAAGTCCCCGTAGTTATGGTGTACAATTTAATGTCATGCAGGACGAGATGCAGTTTAGCATCATATAGTACATGATGCAGTTTAGCGTCACGCAGGACGGGATGCAGTTTAGCGTCATGTAGGACGGGATGTTATCATGGTCGATGCTTACTCTAAGCCCATGTGAGTCATGCTCGGTGTGAGAAACCAGAGGTAGCAGAGACCTGACGATCACGTCGTGAAACATGCATCTATGGGTAGTGAAGAGGAGTGCGACTTATGCTCTGAGGTGGCCCAAGGTGTCGGGACTTACTACAGGATGGACGCCTATGAGGGTTGGGGCTTACTCCAGGATGGAGGCCCAAGAGGGTCAGGGCTTACTCTAGGGTGGAGGCCCATGTGGGATGGGGCTTACTCTAGGATGGAGGCCCGTGTGCCATTGTGGAATGACAATGGTGAATGGGGCTTACGCAAGGATGCTGCCCGAGTGCTTTTATAAAGTAGAAATCATGGATGGGGCTTATGCATGGATGCTGCCCGGGTGCCGCTATGGAGAAAAAATCTTGGATGGGGCTTACGCAAGGATGCTACCGGGGTTCCGCTATGGAGCAGCAATCTTAGATGGGGCTTACACAAGGATGCTACCGGGTGCCGCTATTGAGCGGAAATCATGGATGGGGCTTACGCAAGGAAACTTCCCATAATGTATTCCCCATGTCTGTCCATGGGGTTATCCCAACTCACTGGTGGGTTGAGGCCTTCACCTATGTGCTAGCGCACAAGCAGGAAAACGAAAAGGTCATTGGAATCAGTCCGAACAAAGGTAGATGGAGAGTGTGAATTACATGCCCGACATTCGGAACACAATGAGGGTTACATGGCGATTGAGGATAGATGTTGACCATGGCAGAAACACAACATCCACATCACGTTATCTTGAATTGTGGAAAAAAAAGTGAGGTTCGACTGTTGACCGTGTTCAAAACATAAGACCTGTCACAAATGTCCTCTGAAGTCATTTGGGGTGTTGACCTATAATGGCAGGTGAGCTGATGCAGCATGGGACCAGGCCGTTAGGGGGTCCCTCCAGACATGGAAGTGGTTGAGGATTGGAATGAAGGACATGCAAAGCATGTAGTGGAGTGATGGAATGTTTGAACGGATTCCAACGCTCTTGAAATTAAGCCACTGTAATCATGGGATTAGTCAAATCATGCTTGGAGCATAAGGCATCTCTTTTTGGGATAAAAAGGCATCCTATGATTGGAACATAGGTTATACCACCGTTTATAGTCATATATATATATGAATATTGGCATCTCATGATTTTCACATAACACACCTCTTATTTAGAGCAAGAGGCATCCTATTATTGGAACATAGAGAGTAATACAATTTATAGTCCTGTAAATAGGACTGTTGGAATAAGAATCATAGAAATTGATGGTGTTGGGTCTTATGCGAGGGCTACCCTTTTTGGTTCAACCTGACATAGGATAAAGGTGACTGGGTTTGGAGGAGTTACCTGAGGAATGGTTTGACTCAAGGCACTCGGGGAATTGATGATGATAATATCAACTCACGACATGGGAACGAAACCAAGAGGAATATGACGACTCATGGTGTTTCATGGTGTGTGGAGGAGTTTCTCAAATCATGGTATTCCACAGGTGGCAGGTGGGTGCGCATAAGGGCACAATGGAAAATCTTGACATCCCGGCCTGAAAAGTTTGCGATGTGACTCTCCATTTTTCATGGGGGTCAGTGATGGTAGCGAAGGGACCGGCCCGGTGAGTGCAAAGGTAGGATCCTTGCAAAGGATAGGTCTCTGCGAAGTAGCTTCATAGAGAAAAGGGGATCAGGGATCATGGGTTCTCGTGATCCATAGACTAGCAGAGCATAGATTCATGGAGTAGCATCGCAGAGCATGGGCTCGCAGAGAATGGACTCACGGAGCATGGGCTTGTGGAGCATGGGCTCACAAAGCATCAGCTCCCGGAGTAGGGACTCACGGAGCAACGACACGAAGGAATCTGCTCGTGGAGCGGGGACTCACAGAGCATCGACACGAAGGAAGCTGCTCTCAGAGCAGGGGCTCAGAGAGCCGCTTTGCGAAGGAAAGTGGAGCTCCCTAAAATGGGAGATCGACCACAAAAGGAGAGGAGTCACCGACCAAGGGGTGGAGGGGCCATCTGGAGAGGGGGGTCGAGGAGTAGGGTATTTATAGTCAAGGGGTGCCGCGAAGCAAAGCTCGCTCGATGCAAAGACGGATCTTGCTCCGCAGAGGATTGCGAACGTCAAATGTGGTCGCAGAGAATCCCGCCTTCTTGCTTCTTAGTGGGTATTCGCGGCACATTGCGAACATCAAATGGTTTTACGATGCATCCCTCCTCCTTGCTTCGCGGCGATGCTCTGCGATCACGAAAGGGGCTTCACGAATGGGCTTCACGAACCAATTTTCCATCCCAACTGTAAATGTCTATAACTCTTAATCTGTAACTCTGTTCAGGCCCTATGACCTACCAAATTGAATCTTGTGAAATGGGGTAAGATCTTGGATTGTGCATGGATTCATTTTGAAACTTCTGGTGAAACGTTTTCCAGTGCCAAAATTTATAGTAGGACAAGAAAAATAATTACTTTGAGAAAATAGTATTTTTAACCATATAAAGACTTTACCAAAATTATATATTTCATTATAAATGTTTTCTATTTACATAAAGACATTAAAAAAATATTTTCAAATTATTAATTACTATCCACATTAATATGTTTAAATACTAGGTTATAATTATCAAATTTATATAATTATTAAAAAAAATATGTTTTGTAGAAACTCAATGTTGCGTGTAACGTACACCAAGTCGGTGTCGCATGTAACTTATGAAAAGTTAGTGACATGTGACAGGAATAATTTTATTAGTGAAATTCATTATATAAATGAAATTTTAATTTATTATAGGAAAAAATGATCTATAAAAACTTGGGGTGTTATATTCTTCCCCCCTTAATTAAATTTTGCCCTTGAAATTTGTCATTCATGTAGAAAAATGAGGATACTTATGCTTGATAATATCATCAAATTTATACAGAACTTCCTCTAATAGGAGATTTCTCTACAAAACAGTGACAAGGCTAGTGGTCCTGTTTTGTAGTAATTTCTCTGTATTATTCAAAATTTTAACTGGTTATTCTTCATAAGAATGATATTGTGCCATTGGCATGACCTATGAGTTTAGTACATATGAAGGGTTAGGTGTGTACTGCCACATGATATTTACATGGAAAACATCATTGATTTGAGATATATTTGGAGGATGTTCCAAGAAATATGCTTCCATCATGATACAATCAAGAATCTCAAAGTGATCGATATAGGTAGGGATTTATTTCCCTTTCTTTCCAAACATAATATCCTTCTTCTATGGAGAGATCCATAGAAATACCATATTTTCAAATTCAAATTCTATAACATTCCATCAGTTATCAGTACAACCTTTCTGTTGACTTTGAGCTTCCATGACATGCTACTGAATGGCTCTAACCTTCTCTTCCATTTCTTTAGTGATATCAGGTCCTAATAGATTTATTTCTCCAACCTCATCCCATCACATGTTGGAGATCTACATATATTACCATAAAGGGATTCAAAAGGTTCTATATGACTTCTTGAGTGAAAGACATTTTTTCAATAAAGCTTAACTAATATAAGGTGGTAATCTTAACCACATTTGAAATCTAGATGACAAGATCTTAACATATCCTCTAGGGTTTGAATTGTTCCTTCAATCTGACCATATGTCTGAGGATGATAATTAGTATTGAAACTCAATTCCATATCAAGTTATTGTTTAGGGGTTCACCAAAACATTGAGGTATAACTCAGATCCTAGGCCTATATAATATAATGTGGTACTCCATGCATCCTTACCACTTTCTTAATGTATATCCTAGAAAGTTGATCCAAAAATTAGTCTACTTTGATAGCGATGGATTGTGCTGACTTTGTATGATAATATACTACCACTCATATAACATTAAACACTTTAGAGGTTTTGGGTAGTCCAAAAAAAGAATCCATAGCGATGTTCTCCAATTTCCATTCTAGTATGGGTAATGGGTGTAAAATAACAACCGTTTTAAACATACCCTTTTAATATAAATAGATCACAAGTTTCACCTAGAAAGGAAGTTACAAACTAGAAAAAGTAGAGTGGGGATAAGGTTTGGTCGATGAAAACCTAAACCATTTATTTAAAAAAAAATTTTAACAGGTTTTATGTCATTTACACTTATTAAAAATTTTATAACCTTTTTTTGACTTTTACTATGGAAACTAATTTTCAACCTTGGTAATTAATTTTAATGAACACAATATAATTTCAAATTTTTTATAAATTTGAATAAGACGATTTAAAATATTAAAATAAAATTTTAAAATAAAATTTACGAGGATAAGAAAAATTAATTTATGTATTAACATACATAAGGTGAAAAAAAATCATTATTAGAGAAAAATTGTATTTGAGAGCATTAAAATTATCTTTTGGATAAAATTATAAATGTTATTGATATTTATGAAATTACTTTTTTAATATTTAATATATATATGGATTTCATATCAATCTAAAACATAATTTCACCATAAGAATATTTAATTAATGAAAAGGCTAGAAATAGTTTTTAATAAAATTATACTTAAGTTACAAAATTTGAAATATATGTTTTATAAATACAATATAGTATTTTAAAATTCATAGTTTTATTCCTTAAGTGTATACTTGATATATTTTTATTTATTTATAATATAATGATAAATTCAAAAAAGTTATAGTATTAGTAAAAACCATATTTTTTTAGTATTCACCTAAAAATTAACTATCTCAAAGAAACACCAAAAATTAATCCTAAGATAATACTACTATACTAAATTGAATAATGGAGTTAATTTCATAATTCCAAAATTATAAAAATTATAAATTTATCTTTTAAATTAAAATACAAAAATATAAATAATAAATATCTTTGTATAAAAATAATCCTTTAATCATAAATGTTATTAATCTTATTTCATATAGATTTCTAGAAAAATGTGTATTAATATATTACTTTTAAAAATTAGATACTATCAAGATCATATTTTAAAAGTGATAAATTTAATTTATTAGTCAAAATACACTTGACTTTAAAAATAGTTCTTTGAAAAATATTCTTTTTTTAATGATTAAAATTTTTAATCACATTTCATTTATTATTTATCTTCAAACTTATAAATTTATTTAATTAATTAGTATTTAAATATATCTACTTTATAATATTAATATGTATAGGATTTTAATATAAATTTTTAATAAAAAATAATTTTATTATATTTTCAATTACTTGGGTTTTTTTTGTTATTTTAATTTTATTATTGATGCTTCACATCATATGGAATTATTTTAATAATATATATCATAGTTAGTTTTAGTTTTGTGAAGCATGTGTCATAAGATATTAAAAAAATTAATTAAAGTGGGATCAATAATAAATTCTTAGAGTGTTACATATTTGGCCTCATGATTTTATAAAATCTTTGTGTGATTTAAGAGTGAGCTTGAAAATAATGTCATAATCAACATTTTACTGATTGGGATTGGAGAAGATAAATCCTAAAATAGTTTCTATCAATAATATAGATTGTAGGGAGATCTTAAGCTTTTTAAAGTTGTTATGTAACCATCCATGGGTTACCAAGTGTGAAAGATATTGTATTTAGTGTTTAAACACTCTTATATGAAGGCTGAAGAAGGTGATAACTACATTAAATAGGACCTCATCTAATTTGAAGGTAATATAAAAACTAGATAAGTTCCTATGATATGTATAGATCATTCATGTATTGTATAAACATCATCTCTGAAATGTGCATGCTTAATTATACTATTTTTTATAAACATTATATAATATAGTTGAGTGGAAAAAGTAAAAGTGTATTCCTGTGTAAGGATAATCTAGGATTATATAAATAACATTATTCCTATGTATAAGCATCATCTGGATATTTAGGAATGAATCCTTGTCTTTGTAAACCCCATTCCATGATTTTTTTAAACATAAACTTTCTTGTGTAACCGTCAATCCATCTCTATGTTACTATGATACAAAATTGCATTGGGATGAAGCTTTCCTTATAATAATGAAACCTAGCTATGTAACAATGATCATCTATGACCATAACTATCAATAATTAGTGAATTTTTTGATTTCAATAAATTGAAAAACCCAAGTTTCAAGATTTAATATCTAAAGAATGAAATGAATTGAGATAATGAAAAATATATTATAAATAGCTCTAAACATCATGAAGCTATGATTATCAAATATTTAATCTTTTTATGAGTAAAAAAAGGTGGATAAAGTTTTTATAAACCTCATAGGCATTCAAGAACAATAGATACAGAAATATGTCATTTCTTGTGATTCCCATCATATTTCTAATTTATTAAAAAACATACTGATTAAGTGAGTTACTAATCATAATGAATAGGGAGGGAGAAAAAATATGAGAATAATATATAGATATTTAAGTTTCCTATAATGTAGGTTCATCTAGATTTTATAAAATCTAGAAATTAAAATTCAGATGATTTTTTTTAATTTTATTGTTTCTTTAGTTTAGTGTATTAAATATCAAATATTTATTTATGATTCACAATGAAAATGAGAAGACAAGAATTTGAGGCTAATTTGTGATTGGAGTATATATATTCAACTGGAATATTTATAGGTTTTTATTTAATCACTTGAAGATGATAATGAGAAAAGACTCCAAGACACACAAATAAATTATGTATGTTTATATAGCTATGCGGAATGGTTTTAAGTGAGACTTTTGTTAGTTTTATTTGAGGAAGAAAAATCCAAGCCTGTTGGATATGAAGGTGAAGATAAATTATCCTAATTTTCAATGGTTGTATAGAGAAATTAAATGAATATAAATCCTATTATTTTACTAAGAATACCTCATGTGTATCCATTTCAAAATGGAGTCAAAATGAATGGAAGGTCATGGTTAAAATATTGGTTTACTCTCATGATACTTTTCCTTGGAAGGATAAGGTGATCTGAATAAAATAAAATTATAATTATTTTGAAAATGTATCATAATTTAATTTTGTTTCCTATATATGTAATGTGGGAATGAAATCATTGAAAAAGAAATAAAGATAGAGAATTATGAGAGAATCCACTATTGGTGTAGATGCTGTATTTAATTTAGAGGCAAAGAGATATATAATTCTTGAGTAAAAAGTACCAAGAGAAACCACTGAATATTGTAGATAAGAAGGGGGAGAATTTTTTTACCTTATAGTATATAAATATTAATTGGGATTATAAAAATACAAAGAAGGATAAGAACTTTTTGACCTGTACTACTGATCACATATAGCCAAGGAAGAATAAAGATGAATGAGGAGTGCCTGAAACGAAGGTTATTTAAGGTGTGTTAAATATATATACCTAAGATTTCAGAGTTTGGAAAGAAAATATGTAGTTTTCATAAAGAATATGGAATCTATGTAGTGGAACAAAGGATGAGCTTCTAGAGTAGTTGCAGAAGAAATATATGAAGTCGAAGACACTATATTGTTTGGTAAGAAGATCTGATTTTCTGGATAAGAGTCATATTTGAATAGAAAATAATGGTATAATTCAATCAAGGAGGAATTAAAATTCTAGGACCTTTTGATTCTTTCTCAAATAGAAGTTGTGTAATTTATCTCTCTATATACTTGTAATATTATGGATAATCACCCACGTAATATGATAACCTCGCTTTTGTAATATAATGAATTCAATTTTAGGATAATCCCTTTACATCCCATTATATTTGATAAAATAATTTTCAATATATAATTATTCTCTCAATTGAAGTTGAAAATATTATAGAATTAGTTTCTAATATATTTTTATGGAAATATGAGAAACTGATATCTTCTTATTCTATATATTCATCATTAAAGTGTTACATAATAAAATTCTATGATATTAATAAGAATCATTATAATGTCTTTGTTACCATTATCATGTTAAATTTATTGGAAAATTGGAGAAGTTTTAACTTTCATAATCACCATATCACTTTGCACAAGAATTATTCTATATATGAATAATTGTGGGCATGAATCCTTGTCCGTGTAACCATCATTACTTAACTATCCAAAACATCATCCTTTCTCATGTAAAAGTGAAGTTTTTACTACATAAATATGATACATTTATGTGTAGGCATGATTTTGTCTGTATAAGTATGAAATACAACGCAACAACCATTATCCTCTTTATATCTAACCATCACGACTCAAATAAATTTTTAGATTCCAATATATTGGAAAACCAATTTTTTATATTTAATATTAGAAGAAGGAAATGTAAATATAAGATACCAAAATAATTCTTAAGGGTTCTATATATTTTGAAGATATAATTATAAATTATTCAAACCTTTTCAAAGTAAAATAAACTCTATGAGATTCTTGAAAGAGCTCATTGATTTTCATGAATAATGTATTTGAAAATATATAAAATATAAATATTTCTATTAAAGTTAAAATTAATTCAGAACCAGGATTATTTAGTGAGTTATTTATCTTTATAACTAATGAGGAATATCCAATTTAATACGAATATATGTATAATTATGTTTCCCTAAATTGAGGGGCTTCTAGATTTAATTAAATTAGGAAATGGAAATTCACATTAAAATTTTAAAGTTTCATGTGCTGCTCATTCAGTGAACTAAATATCACATATTTATTTGGGATTAAAATTGTGAATGATAAGGGAGGAAGGTGAAGTCTATATGTGACAAGAGTATAAAAATTAAACTAGAATATTTATAGGTTTCTTTTTAATGAACTCAGAGACAATAATGATAGAAGACCCCAATCCAAACAACTAATAATTTATGTTTATAAAACCTTATTGAAGTATTTAATGTGAATGTCCAAAAAATTGAAGTTTAAATAAGGTGAATATAATACTATTATAGAGGAAGGGGTAGATAAATTTTTCCAATTATAAAAAATGAGAAGAAAAAATAAAATTAAGTGAAATCTTATCATTTTACTATGAACACCACATGCGAAGCCATTTGAAAAATGAGAAATGGTTCATAAAATATTATGGCTGAAAAATGGTTTATTCTCATGATACTTTTAATTGGAAGGAACTATAAATACTATATAATAACATTTTTAATGTATTAAAAATGACTCTTAATTTATTGAATTTAGTTGTATAGTAAAAGTGAGTTTGAAAAAATAGAGAATGAATGAAAAATAAAGAAGTATAAGAGAGTTTAAAGTTTTTCTATAGTTTTTTTAGTGAACTGAGTGTCCAATATAAATGTTATTATTAAGGAAGAATAAGTAATAGAATCCACTATATTTTATAGTGATAAATAAGTAGATGTTTCCTACCATATACTGAAGAAATATTTCTTTTGTTTTGTCGAATAGGAACAAGAAAAAGGGGATAACCTATGATGATAGTCTTATAAAGTCTATAAAGATGAAATAATACGTATTAGTTCCTATATATTAGTTTAATTGAGATTTGATTAATTTGTATACCTAATATTTCAATGTTTAGATTCTAAATTGGAAATGACATCAAAGAGTTTTTGTAAAGAATCTTGGATATTTGTAGTGTAACAAAGGATAAGTTTCTAGTAAAGTTGTTAAAGAAATATAAAAAGTTCAAGAGAATATATTATCAAGAAAGTATTCCATATTTATGGGTGAATAGTTTTTCCTAGATATTTCTTGTTGATCTACTTCAATGGATACAGAAATAAAATCCATGGATGGGGTGATGATTACTTGAATAGAATCTAGTAGATGTTGATCTTTCTATACATGTGTAATATCATAGGGAGTCACCAGTGTAATATAGTTAATTTAGTTTTAGGATAATACCGAATTTACCCATAGAAATTGATAATAGTATTTCTTAGAATATAATCTATGTCTAAATAGTAGTTAGACATAGGAGTAGGTTTCTTACATTAGAGCCGAAACTGGTAAAAAATATATGCTAGAATTATATTCAATATCTATATAGTATATAGGTGTATTTATGAGTGACTTTAAAGATATTTTTTATATCCTAAAATAAAATAGAGGTTTATAAAACCAAAAGGGTGTAAATATTTTAAAATAAGTATTTGTTTTTTTTGTAAAATTTTGTTACATAATCCACCACTCTCTGGTGTGTCTATACAATCCCACTAGGACTTTTAATTTGTATCAGAGCATTGATTCCATAAAATTGGATATACTTTGGACTATAAAAAATTGTTTTGGATTAAATGGTATCTTTTATAGGGTAAAATTTTTCAGTATTTCCTTTTTACATGATATAAATGAAGTGAACAGTTGTAGTATTTGGAGCAGAACCCTAGATGAAAGAAGTTTTTTCCATCCATGTTGGAATATAATTGGATGTTTTAGCCAATACCATGAAAAATAGGATGAATAACGGGGAAAGAAAGAAATTAAATAGATTAAATCCGGAAAAGGATTCACCACCAGATAAATGAAGATAGAGTGGTAAAATTCATGATAAATTTGTTGATTTTAATTCCTCTAGTGGAATAAGATCAATCAATGAGAGATGCTATATTATATTTTTTAATGAAATATATCTTGAGGATAAAAATTATTTGAATATTTTCCCTATTAAAGTTTTGAATTATAAGGACTATATGATGAAAAGTCACTACATGAAGAAGAATATGATTCCCGGAAAGATTAATTGAAAAAGAATATGTGCTATTATAAAACTATCGAAAATCTATTTAAACTGAGATAAAGATGATATTTCACTTTGAATTGAAATATTAACCGAAAATGATAAATAATTTAAAAGTGATTTATGTGATAAATAGGTTTTTAAATTTTTTCTAATGAGGTGTTCCATCAAGGGAGAAGATTCATCAAGACTCCTAGAATATGATGTTTGGCCATGTAGAAGTAATGACGAAAAAGTTAAAGGAGCTGGATAATTCTTTATTAGAGGAAATAAAAATGAATGAGGAATGAATTAAGAATATGAGAAATTAATAGGATGAAAAATTGATCTCGTTTATAGTTGATAGGTATTGTCTCAATGTGAAGTGCCTATATATAGAATAAAATTAAAAAAATTGGGAAGCTATACAATCTAGTTCTTCCCATTCTACTAAGATAAAAACTACTTCCAATAATGTATAAGAGATGTCTTTTACATAAAAAGGGATTGATAATGGAGGTAAATAGATATTGAGATCATCTGGGAAAGAGTCCTCCTTATGCTCATTGGAATAGGAAACCAACTGTTCAGATATATATGAATTCATGGAATCTATTTTCATTAAAATTTTACTATAAAACATAAATCCTATAAAAATTTGGAAGATTAAAAATTAAAAATACTTAACCACATCATCAATTAAAAATGTTGGCATGTCCAAGAAAACTATCCCCTCAAAAGGAGCCTAAAAATATGTATTGTAGCCGAAATACAACATGCTTGTAAATTTGGAATGTTTTCTTGCATACAGAAATGGATTTGATTAATTATGAAATGTTAGTGCTGTTGGAGGATTTTGAATAATACTACAGTTTTTTGGATTTATATATTACTATGTTAAATTTATAAAATACAGAAATAAATGGGGTGGGGGAGGGTAAGGATGAAACAATAAACCTTCTTTATTGAATAAAAAATTATAGGGAAAGAAATGTTTTTCTTGAAGAAGATATTTGAAATATTATAAAGGTTATGTAATTTTTTAAACAAAAAGTAACACTTTTATAACAATTATTGGTATGTTATAACCTAAAAAAATTCTTATATTGATGTGAATAAAATTACATAATATAGAATAAAGCTACTGAAGAAAAAAGTAATTTTACCTTGGGTTTCAAATCAATCTCTAAGAGTGAACCCAAGAAGATAGTAAATAAAGGTATTAAGAATTTCACACCAACATTAAAAAATAGACCATGTTTTGGTAAGAAAAGGCACATCATGGACCACTGAAAAATGGACATGAATATGAATAAATAAGGGAAAAATTTGAAATCAAAAAGGTAATCATCTAAGAGATAGATAGTTGAATTGGTATGGTTTTTGACAATCTTAATGGATGTGTTTCATGGATTTAAAAAAAAGGTAGCATATAATTTGATAAATATATATTTAGATAGAAACATGGGTAGATACCACACTAACAAATTAATGACCATTTTACAGCATGAAATAATGTAGTAACGAACAAGGAAAAATAAATCATTTCTAATACAAAAAAAGTTGATGTCAATGAGTTTTCACATAAAATGAAGTTTAAGAGTGTGAATAAATAATTTATTTCTATATGGATAATGTAGTTGTAAATGTACATGGATATGGAGAATTATAAAAATGAATAAACTACATTACTTACTGAATTATGATAAAGACATTCCAACTTAGAGGAAAATTGAAATCATAAATAATTACACATTTCCCATACTGGTACAAAATTTACAAATTATGGGGAAATCAATGATGAAGAGTTCCACAAATAAGTTTCATGGGTTGAGAAAAAATTATTAGTATTACTGATCCAACAGAGAATCTCATGATACTCACCTAATTATCATATAAGTTGTATTGTGCACAAATTCTAATAATTATAGGTGATGAATACTGGAAAGGATACCTTGAGTGGGACCTCTCAAAATGTGTGAAGATATCATGGTTTAATAATTTTTCTAGAATTTGGATATATATAAACCCCATAAAAAATTATAGTGTGAGGTATTATTTTCATTCTCCTATCAATGTTATGACTTATATACATTATTATTATTAAGGGGTAATTATTAACAAACTAATTAAAGAAGAAGTACCTTGCACTTGAAATGTTTTGATGCATGTGTTCAAGTGAGTGTAGGTTCATTAAAATTATTAAAAATCTATTTAAACATCCCCTAAATAGTGAAAGGTTGAATTAGATTCCTATTAGATGATTCAATGAACAAATTTATTGTCTAAATTATCCATTCATATTTTCTAAGCTTGGATAGCCTAAATAGATCTAGAGTTGGTTGGTTTAAGAAACTTTTTTAAGAGAAAATATGGTACCTCCCCTCTCTCATGAATTGATGGTGAACTTGGAAAGTGTAAGAAAATAAAATGGAAAGAATAATAGTTTAATAAAAATTAGATGAATTAGTCTATAAGTGAATAATCCCCCTTCCACACATGGTATCTTAATTGAGAGGGTTAATTTTTTTTACCATCACTATAATGTCAATGTTGGGAGGGCACAAATTTTCCTTCCTTTACATTTATTTTTAATAAAGGGGATAAAGAAATGGAATTAAATTTTTGAAATTCATAAGAAAAACGGTAATAAAAAAATAAAAAATGGGAGAATGAAGAACCCTTTTATTTTAAGAATAATGAGTTTCATTTTTTATAAATATAAAGAAAGTCAATGTGTTCTAAATGATATTGAGTTGGATACCAGTGTACGTGAAAAGAAGAATCTATATAAAGTTGTAAAAGTAATTAATGTGGCTACCCATGTAAATAGGTAAAGTGGAATGGAGTTGGTTTCTTAGTAATCAACACATATTATAATAGATTATTAGATATATGGTCATCATGTCTAGGTAAGTGCTGAAGTTTTTTAGTGCTATCTACAACAATTTTGAGATGTTTAAAATTGAACCAAATTAGTGGGGAGATCCTAAAATAGTGAAGTTATTATGAAAAAAAGCTTGAGTTACCAAGTGTGAAGGATATTATATTTATTTTTTAAACACTATTGGATGAAGGTTAGAGAATCATGGAGAAACATTTTATAGGTTACTAAATAATTTGATGGAAATTTGGAAAATTTATTAGACCCCATATGATGTGTAATTATCAATCATGTTCCATATATGAATAATCTATGATATGTATAAAAATCATAACTTTGGTGGTGTAACCATTATATTATTTAATTGATAGGAAAAATAGAAAGTGTTCTCTTACATAGTCATCATCCATCATCTCGTTAAACATCATTATACATATTTTTAACCATTATGTTACTATGTAGGAATGGATCCTTTTCTATGTAAAAACCATTCATTGATCTGGGTAATAATAATCCATACATGCATTACCATAAATTTTTTTCTCCAAAGACATGATATAGGCAGGTATAAGGATGATTGTTTATGCATATCCATGAAATCATACTATGTAACCATGATCCTATATCTACATAACCATCAAGACTTTGAAAACTTTATGATATATCCAGACTAAGAAACCAAGTTTTAAGATTTAATATCTAAATAATGAAATAAAATGAAATTATTCTAAATGTATTATTAAGGGTTATAAACATCATGATGATTTTATTATCCACGATTCAATTTTTTAGGATTAAAATAACATGTATGAGATTCTTGATAAACCTTAGTGGGTTTTTAGAATAATGTATATGAGAATATGTCAACACTTAGGTTCTCTATTAATGTTCTAATTTATTTTTAACTCAGCTGATAGAGTGAGTTACTAATATTTTATGAATGATAAGGAAGATCAAATGTGAGAATAATATTTATGTATTTAAGTTCCCAATAATTGATGTATTTAGATATTTTATGTAATATGAAAATGAAAATTCAAATGATAATTGTAAAATTTCCTATAATGTTCATTCAATGAATTATATATTATAGATTTATTTGTCATTCAATATCAGAATGAGGAGAGAATAAGGTTATGTTGAGATGAAACTAGTGTGTATTGATTCAAATTGAATATGTATATGTTTCTCATTCAAGCACTCAAATATGGGAATAAGATTTGAATCTAAGCCTCACCTTCTATTTATATATGTTTATATATCATTATTGAAGTGTTTTAGGTATGTTTTTTTAAGTTGTGTCGAAGCTAGATTAATCCAAGTATATTATATATGATGGAGAAGATACATTTAGTAGAGTTTCAAAAATGGGAAAGAAAAATAAAATGTAGGGTAATACTATAATTTCCTAAGAACATCCCATGTCCATCATTTAAAAATAAGAGGTAAAGTGCATGAATTATCATGGTTGAAAAAATGGGTTTACTATTATGTTAATTTCCCTTAGTACAACTGAGCCATCATATAGAATAATATTTCATGTATATGAAATATGAATCCAAATTTAATGAACTCACCTATATATGGAATGTGGGATTGGGAAAATCAAGAAAGAAATAAAAAGAGTGGCGTCTAGTAGAAAATCCACTACTAATTTAACTATTATAGAAAAACTAAGAGGCTAAGAGAACTATTATTCTTAAGGAAAAAGAACAAGGAGAATATGATGTATAGTGTACCAATAAAAGATGAGAATTTAATGACCATATTCTAAATAAATATTATTTAGTATTTTTAGAAGAAGAAAAATAAAAAGAAGAATATGAATAAGTTTCCAACCTATAATACAAAACAGTTATATATTAGAAAGAAAAAATAATAAGTATTGCATAATAATGAGGTTAAGTGAGTCGGGATTAATATATATACCCATAATTTTAGAGTTAGGATTATCAGTTGATAAAAACGAAACGTAGTTTATAGATGGAATTTAAAATTAGTATAATAAAACAGAACATGAGTTTCTTGAGATGTTGTTGAAGAAATATTGGTAGTTAAAGATACTGTATGGCTAGGGATGAAAACATATTTATGGGTGAAGAGTCATACAAGGATAAACTTAGTGATCTAATTCAAAGGAGGAGGAAACCAAATTCTAGGCTGGTGCAATTCCAGCTTGAAATGAAGTTGTGGGATAAACCCCTTTGTCCAATTATATAATATAGTGGATAACCACATATATAATGTGGTGACATCATCTATGTAATATAGTAAGATTAGTTTCAAGATAATCCCTATCCAACACTCTATAATTATTAAAAATATTATCAAGGGAGAATCAATGTCTTAATATGATTTGAACAAGGAAAGGAGCAGGTTTCCCACATCAAGGTTACACTTAAAAAATAAATGTTCCATATTTAATTTATGTATACTAATTGCATATATGTTTTTGTTAGGGTGAACTTGGAGAGACACATTTACATCCTAACATGGGATATATTCCCAAAAAACCAAAATGGTGAAAGTAATTTAAAATAAGAAATTGGGTTTTCTTAAAATTTGGTCACAGATGATTTATGTCCCCTCTCAACCATGTCTATATAACCCCACTTGGATTTTGCAATTTGTGAGATCAATGGTGAGATATCACTAAGGATTGATAAATGGAACATTAGTAAAAGTTCATAAGTTCTTTTTTACATTATATTTCATAATTCTCAAGATAGATGAAGAAAAGACCCCCTTACTATAAGAAAGAAAATTTTTATCCATGGGAAGGGCCTTAATGGATATTAAATATGTGGTTTTGTATCTAATGGTTTGTGGTGAACATGTGATGTCAAAATTCATCTTATTATTAATAATTATGACGAAAAATAGGAGGACTAAGGTGATGAAAACAAGATGGAATTGGAGTGTGTTATTCCAATTGATGAGAGAAAATAAGTGGCTACTGTATAGAAGATATAATAATCTAAAATTGAGTATATTAAAGAGATAATAAGGTAATTATAAGGGATTTAATATGTTTAAGAATCTATTTTTCTACGGAAGTTCATGGATAGAAAACAATTTATATTAATCCATGATTTAACATTTTATTTTTTGGGATAAACTAAACATTGGTGGATTTTCCTTATGGATGTGTACAAATTACTTCCTCAAGAAAGATTAAAGCTTATTTCTAAGGGTGGAATAATAACCATCTATGTGGTGGAACCTGAAATTTGACAACTTATTGATCGGGTTCTGGTAATTTATTTACAATATTCAATTACTTTAATAGAAATGTGGTAATGTATATCTAAAACTTCTTAAAAAAGATATTTGTGTGAGGATACATGGGTTTTATTTATTTATTTCTATTATATTTAGGAACTCATCTTTAGGAATTTTATTTTAGGAAATTGGTATTGATGTAAAATCAATAAACCTTATTATTTTTATCTTAAATGGAATGGGCCTTATACATTTACTCGTTTATCTTTATTTTGAATGTCCAAGATAAGGAATACAAAAGATGATTATAAGGATGAAGAGATGAATGTGAAGAGATTCATTTGGAAGTCGAGTATTGATATACACTCTTGAATATATTTTACATTACCTATGTTTGTCATATGTTTTTTGAATATTTTAATGGAATTTTAATACCAGAGTTATATTTTTTTGTTATTTTTGATATATGATGAATGGTTTTCTTAGAAATCCAATTATTTTATTTTTGAGATATAATTGATAATAATTTTAAATTGTCAATATTAGGTATTGATTAGTAATGATAAGAATGAGAGTATTGATTTGATGAATCATGATTTGGGAGGAATAATAGATCAATATAGTTGAAATTATTTTTATCTTTTTATTATATTGTTTTCTAAATTTTATCTTGATTGGTGTATTATTATTCTTGATTCCATGAGTTATTTTATGATATTTTATATTTCTCATTTCCAAGTGAATTATAATATTTTTTCATATTCTTTCTTTTACGTTATTTTCCGGAGAAATACTTAGGACACATAAACATAGTATAACATCTTTTGATACCTTTTTGAAGATTTAAAATAAAAAAGTATCATTAATAGGATTTCTGAATGTTTATTATGATCTCCTTATACATTAGATGTCGATCTTGAAACTAAATATATTTTTTAATCCTGTAGATTCCATGAATGACCTTGATAATAAGGTTATGTTACAATCCTATTACTTCTTTTTTACCCCACTATTAATAATTTTTAGGTATTTAAAATGGTGTATGTGAGTGCATGGATTTTGTTCCATGAATTGAAGGAAGTTATTTGTATTAATTTGTAGACATGTGAGGTAATATAATTTGGGTTTGGGGAAAAGATTCATAAATTTTCTTTCAGTTTTCTATATTTACAATCCTATAAATAAATAATCATCATTGAAAATGGAATTAAAAGAAAAACCATTGGTGAAAATATATTGAAATTTTTTTAAAATGATTTAAAAACTAAATATTTTGGAAAAGATGGTATATTATTCATTATTATTCCTGTGATTTTTTAGCCTTGACATGACATAAATAGTTTTAGGTAATGAAAATTTTTTAGGAGTTTTTTTAGATTTCTACTATTTATCATGCATGTTTCTTTATAAAAAAAGATTTTTTTGACACTTATAATTTTTCACATGAATTACCCATTGAATCCTCGAATCAATGTGATTTGATCCTATTTTAGAATCCCAAATTAGTAATTTTGATTCTTTTCTTTATTGGGTGGATCATTGAGATACTTTTAAAGACTATGGTTAGGATTCATGTACTCATGTTTAGAAAACAACTCTATTAAAATGTTCCTTGAGTGATGATAATTTTTTTTCTATGTGGAAGATCATAAATTATCATGTATTCTAGTAAAACATTGGATAATGTGAATGGAATTTAAGAATTGTATATCCATTTTAAGATGAAATCTTAATTTTTTTATTAAAAAATAAAGATTTGTAAAAATACCCATTGTGGGAAGTTTGAAATTTTATTTCCTTATTTATAATTGTTTGATTTTATCGATTATGATATTTCAACCTTGGTAGGTTTTTTTTTATTTGGTATATATTTTTTCCCTATAAAAAGAAATATTTTATTCATGGGGGGATTTGACATATATACTTCCTGCATTAATTTTTTGTCTTAAATTCATTGATTTTGTTAGATAAATGATTATTTTGACCTTATAGATATATTTTTTATTCTTTTATTGAAGGTAATAATTTAAATTTAAATTTTAATAGAACAAATAAATATGAAGTGAAATTATATTTGGAGCAGAAGGTGGACATTCTATTATAAGGAAATGGTAGGACACAAGCACGCATAGGGAGTTGGATTGAATGAGTCAGTGAAAGTAATAAGGGAAGAAGAATCTCAGTGTAGGGTGTCATTAGGAGGAGAACCACATTGGGTTCTTGGTTCACCAAGGTATATTAAGTGGAAGATCGGTTATAAAAATGTTCAATATGGGACTCAAGATATACATATATGGTTTAAAAAATAATTTGTTAGAATATAAGTGATACAATTTCATTTTGGTTTTCTTCTTCATGAAGATATGTTTTCAGCATGAATCCATGTATTACCGCACCTACATTCATGAAAATTACTTGGGAGCTACTAAGAAAGATTAATTCTACCATTTTAGAGACTAAAAACACCCATAAATTTAGAGAATATTTTCATAAATGGAAAATAACGTGAAAAGTGGTGATGTAGATTTTATGTTGTTATAATTGATACTAACACCATTTTGTTAGAATATACACTTAAAATAATGAGGACATATGATAAAAAATATATTCTCACTGTATCTAATGGGTTTCCTTATCCATAGATACTATAAGAATGTAACTAGAAATAATTTTTATGATACTCCATCACATCATGAGGTGATGGGCCAATCCAAGATAAATTTTTTGGATTCGTGGATGATGTTGGTGATTCAAGAAGAGTAAATTTAGGGAGAATAATTATATAAGGATAATTCCTTGGTGGTATTTTTAAGAAATAAGTTTGCACCAGGCATGAGGTGACATGCCACAATGTGAATGCTCATTGAAACAATGAGACTCCTTGATAAGTTTATTACATTGAATCTGTTGAGTTTCATGGATATTGAGGATGAGGCTTTGGTTTTGTTAATATATTTTTCACTGAGGAAATATTCTATTTCGGTTCATGTTTTAGATGAAATGAAGATGAAAAAATTTATGTACGTAGAAGGTAGATTACCATCCCATATTGATTAAGATTGTGCTGAAACCATGAATGAAGACTGTATGGTGTTTTTGGATGGATATAGTGGAAGGAGATCCATAGATGTGAATGAGACTTCACACCACAACCATGGATAATCAAGAAAATGCTGTATGTGAAAAGGAGTTTATCTCACTTGGGTTTATGTGTTTATGTTCTTATTTTCATATCTAAAGTGAGGAGGATTAGTTTCATAGGATGATACTAATTCAATGAATTGTGGTTTCATACCTTTATTTTCATATCTATAGGTAGATATAGTTTGCATAACTCTTCTCTCCTGGGTCTCATTGAAGATATAATTTTTGTGTATTTTTATGAAATATAACACATTGTTTTGGAAGTATATCTACATGAAGTTACAATATATTATAAATGATAAATAGTTTTTGTTTCAAACAATCCTCAAGAATAAAAGTGTTATATATAGATATATAAAAAAAATCCCAACGTAAAACATCATCCAAAAAGACAATCCATCATCTATTAGTGAAAAAATAATGATCTCCATGCAATGAGTGGATCATATCTCCATTAGTCACCATCACTACTCAAGGACCCTTTTATTAAGAACACCCTTCACCTCCAAGTGTAAATTTCCATTTTCCTGGAACTGGCATAAGATAATATAAAAACTCCCAAAGGCAATGGTAGGGTGTGAGTAAAACCAACCTAGTAGGATTTATTTATATGTTACATAAGAAAATACATAAAAAATATATTTAGATAAATTTTAATTAAAAATGAATATAAAATAATTTTCACATTTATTATTCAATATATTCTTTCAAATACATGATGCTTTATAGAGGCGATAGTCCACAATCAGACACAAATATCGTTTTTTACTTAAGGTAAAAAGAGAAAGCTGATTAATAGTTATTCTATTAGAATACTAAAATTAATTATAAAATTAATTATTATTTATTTATATAGGAATGATCAAAATATAATTTCAATGTTAATATATAAAAGAAAATAAATTATTGAAAAATTAGTACAAACTTTGAGGACTGGGGCTTTCCCTTGGAGGACTCATTGAAATGGAAGGATTTGGTACAATATATTATAACAAAAACATTGTAAAGGTGAAAGGGTTTTATAGGGGAAGTAATAAGGTAATGTTTTCAAGATTAAACCAATCTTTTGAGTAGTATATAAGGGGTGTTGCCCTACCCATTTCATAAGTTGTGAGAATGACATTTTTTTGTAAATATTTCAAGTTAATATCATGAAAGCACATGTTTCACATGTCAAATGTCTATAAAATTGAAAATAATTTATTAGGGATTATATAAGGTCTATAATATAACAATAAATAAATTATAAACATGTTTAATCATGTTTCAATCTCTTATACACAAATATATTACTTTTATAATTTTGTGTTTTATCTTGGTAACTAGGTTTTACCTATGTAAATCACTTTTTATGCCTAAAAATAAAATGTATGTTATTATATAACTGGGAAAAATAATTATAAATATAAAATAAATTTTATCTTATAATATTTTTTAGATAATAAAAAAATTTATCATTATCACTTGTAAAGTATAAAACTCCATTTTTTTTAAGAGTAAATTTTTTATCATAAAAATTATATACTAGAAAACATTATCAATGTATCTTATTTTAATGTTATAAATTGGTTTGTTATAAAATTCATATACCCTTAAAATCTAAAAAAAAACAAAATTTACCAAATTTATATTTAAATAAATGAAAAGACAAAAAATATTTATAATTTGAAAATATTAATTATTTCTTTAAAATTTTTAAAATAGATTTTCTAAATTCAACACATTATTTTTAAAATGTATTGGTTTACATATTAATAAAATATTTATCCAGTTAAAAAGTTTTATAAACTTCTATATATTTCCTCTAAATTTATAAAATTCCCAATATTTTTGTAAAAATTGTATTTTTCATTATTTAACTAAAAAATAATTATTTTATAAAAGTGCCAAAAATCCATCATAGACTAATATTGATATAAAGAATAAAAAATGAAGTAAATTTCATGTAATTTAAATTGAAATTTATCTTTCAAGTAATGAAATTAAAAATGTTATTTATAGTTCACATTATGTAATAGTTTTGAGAGGTAGTGCTTACCGACTATGGAAGGGTTTCATGCATCACATTTATGAATCACAAGGACGCTCAATAATTTTTCAAATTATGACATAACAACTTACAAGGACTCTTACATAGGATCTAAAGGATCTATACATATCTAAGTGAATATTCATTACTTTTAAAAAAAATATTTATCTACCTTGTGAGTGTCCTTACATTTTTTCTTGAGTATTCTTTTGTATGAGTTCAAAAACCACTCTATATCAATGGGAATCTCTATAATTTTACAAATTACTAATATACATTCTTATTACCCATACATATGATACTTTACACATATATTGGAGAGACCTTCCAAAAAAAATGTGACTATATACTTCTCTTGAAGTTTTACTTTTGTGAATCCTTTAGATAAAATCTTATATATTAAAGAGTTTTAAAAATTTTAAATAAATTGAAACTTTTAGTGTATATTATGTATCATTATAGCTTAATAATTTTTTATTATTTTTTCTAGACATCTTCATATCTTAAATTATATGGCTTTTTGCATCCTTCTTCAAACTCTTCAAATTAATTTGGAATACATTCAAAACTACAATAATCAATATAAGAATAATTCAAATGATTGTGCAGTATGTAAATACTCCTTAGAGTGTTTTAATATATCTCCCACATTCTCAACAAAATTCAATGCTTTAAAAAATCATCCAATTTTCTTCTTTAATTGAATTTAGTTTTCAACATGTGAATATACTAAGGATGAAACTAATCAGCTTTATTTATAAACTTCTTCACGTATATATAATACTCAATAATTACCATAACCCATAGAGCTCAACTTACTCAAAAATAGTTAAACTAATTCTTCACATTAACCTTTATGTTCATTACTCATTCTTTCCACCAACATTTCCAATAATTTGTCTCCAATATTGGATGAAAAAAATAAAAATATACTTTTCTATGTGTATAGAGTAATAAACTAACTTCTAAAATCAAGGTGTTTCTTTAACCATCATTCATGTTTATATATGAACATATAAAAAAACATTCTTATGAACTTAAACATTTATATCATCAATAAAAATGGGTACATCAAACTAATTCCAAGATGTTATTTTCCAATATGCATTGACATCATGCATATCAAGTTCTAGTTTATTTGGAAAAAATAAAAATATATACCTCTTGGGTTCAACAAAACAATTAATTTATCTAGTAATATGGTTTTTAGATAACTCAAACCTTGGGAGTATACTATGACAAGTTTCTTTATTTATTGATTCGATAAATATGATGTTGTATTTCTATTTCACTTATTTTCAAAATGAAAATGGATAAGTTATTTATTATTTTGATCCCTAAAATAGGAAAAATTAATGAAATTTTCTTGAGTTTTGGGAATCATTCCACAAAAGGTGGCTAATTATTTAATAATAGTCTATAAGAAGAAGAAGTTTTCACATACCTAAAAATAAAATTATAATATACTAGTGTATTTTAATAATTTCATGTGATCTTCAAGTTTTAAAAATTTGAGAATTATGAATTAAATATTATGTAGGTTCCATATTTTCATAACCCACCCCCCAAAAAAGACCTCTTTGGCCAGTACTGAAGTTGAGTATCACCCTTAATTCCCACCTCTAATATTCAATAGGATGATAACTGGAACTAAGGGTGTATACGTACACATATTGGAGGCATTTACCTTATAAATTACATGTGTAATTAACAACAACCAATAAAATCTATAAAATAATA
Organism: Viscum album; assembly: GCA_963277665.1. Taxonomy (NCBI): domain Eukaryota; kingdom Viridiplantae; phylum Streptophyta; class Magnoliopsida; order Santalales; family Viscaceae; genus Viscum; species Viscum album. The sequence continues at coordinate 362,587,901 of OY728155.1, read as the reverse complement.
AATAAACTAATTCCAAACTTCATGTAATGTTATACATAATTGAAAAAGATAAGATAAATACCCAAATTCAACTTCTATAGATACTACTTCAAAAACACCAGCTAACACTGAAACTAAAACAGTCCCATAAAGTCTTACCCAGTTACCATCCTATTATTACATAACTGATATATATAATGGCAAACATAAAATAATACTTATTAGGTTCCTCCCAAAAAACTCTGGTGTAAATATATATTAAGAACACCAAATCCTCAATGAATAATAAGAAACATACTCATCACCTAAACTAGAACAAATAAGTTCCCTTCTTTACTAAGTCTTACTAAACCAAATAATACAAATAAATATAAGTAACATAAAATAAAAAGTAAATATATTAATAAATGTTTTATAGATATAATTACTCAATAAATTAGTCACCCTCACTCCCCAAGTACATATATCATTTTTCAACCACCCCTTCCTGAAATAATCTCACAACTTCCCCAACATCTACATATACACTTCACTTCCACATTGACATAATCAAGACTACACAAATACCATAATCACATCATTAAATTTCATAACCTAGATCCATTGAAATCTATACAAACATAAACACACACACCAATATCTTAATCCATTACATTCTTTGTATATATACACATATTACAACTATAATCCATTATAACCCATACATAAATACATATATTCATACAAAGGAACACAAAAAATACAACCTTAATCCATTACAACCCATGTCAATACATATTTCGAAGTTGTTGTCCATCAAAAATTATATATATACATACATACCATACTATATCTAGAGGATAGAGTGGTTAAGGGGTAGTAGTTATCCATCCATATCCTCAGAAAACTAGATGTTGAAGAAATAATCCAAAACACAAAAACCTAAAATGGGAGTTAGTCACATTACCCCACTCAGGTGGTGGTGGGTGTGAAATAAAAAACTACAATAAATATATAATATTAAACATACACCATCCAAGGTTAACTGCTGAACTCATCCTATTACCACTACAATTATCACTACCACATAACTATAGTGCGTCCACCCCTACCATAACATGAACTACTATCACATCTATAGAAAACAATAATAATCAATCCACCTTTATTTATTAATAATTTATCATTAATAAATTATCTACCAATATATATATTTTAATAATCATTAAGATCTTTACCATTCAATAACCATTTTATTAATAATCACTTTAAAAATCATTATACTTGTTAAATTCTTTTATTTGTTTGAATATTGAATCCTTACATTCCCATATGAGGACATTCATGAAAAATTATTAATTGAATTACCTCATATAAAATAATTACCACTTACTCATAATAATATTTCATTTAACAATCATATTCTATTTCATTAACTATTAAGGAATTATTTATTTAATCATAAAAAATTTACCACATTATAATTATGTTATGATAACCTATTATAGTTAATTAATTTATTAATTTACTAATATTACACCCTTATGAAACTATGAAACAATTAAAAATATTTATAAGAAACAACAGATCAATAACTGTGTAAAACATAATAACATTAACACAACGAAATCATTCCAAGAAGCATAATATACTTTCTATTATTACATATCATCAAACACACAATCCAATAATAAACCACATCAACCACCACCATCAAAACAACAAATCATTATCCTAATAACCGCCACCACAAAAAAATGAACTAAAAAAAATGTTCCAACCAGGAATAATATTTAACTATGTTAATCACTATAGTGATTAACTTCAATAAAGTGAAACTACCAAAACAATCCAATATAATGATCATATTTCAATCTTATTAACAATTATATAAATAATAAACTAAAAATAGTCAACTAAATATTCAAAATTATCTTTTATTGTATTCTTTATGACATTATCCTACTATAAAGTTGATATGTAATCATTAAATCGCTTAATATCAAAACAATAGTCCACCAAAAAACATATGGAATGATATTTTTTATTTGAATAAATATAATATATAAATGTTTTAGAAATCATGATAAAGACATTAAATAACTTTTTCATTTCAAATTTTTAAGTTCTTTTTGACATCTTCTTAGTTCAATTTAATATCCTTACCTATTGAAAAAAGCATGATAATTACATCTGTAGACCAGATATTAAAATACATGTTTTGAATAATCTACCTCAAAGAAGATATTTGGATTCCAATGGAATATAAATGAAGAAACGTCAATCAAACACCACATAACACACAATAATACCCCATAAAACTAAATGGATCAAAATGTCTATAAATCCATGAAAAATAAACAAAAAAATTGATGAAAAATCAGTACCATTGTTTTATGAGAAAATAAAATAAGAAGCACAATAGGTAAGAAAGTTAAATATGTACCTTGTGTGAAAAAGGATTTATTGAATAAAGGAGGGGGATTAATCACTAAAGCTAATAACCACCACGAAATTATTTCACAACTACCTACTATTTGAAGGAAGGATGAAATGAACCATGAAGAATATCTAACCTGAATTTATAATACGAGTTTATAGGACCCCATTAAAGAATGGGGACATTATAAAATTATTATTTTCGCCTCAATTAAATTGATATTTTAAATTAAAATCCATTAAAATAATCATTACCTCTTTAAAACACCCAGACAGTTTCACTAAGGTATACAAATTTGACATTCACTAGAAGATATCTAATACAAAAAAGTGATAATTTTTACCTCATAACTATATTCAATATAATAAAAAATATCATATAAACACAATTTATTCTCTGTTGCACCCCAAATCCCTTGAGAGGCCATAGAATATAACTTCTATAACCATTAAACAGTATCAAAATTAATTCCAAAATTGACATTTTAAACATCGCTTCCCTGAAAATATTCATCCTTATACAAAACCTTCTAAAACAAAGTGAAATTATACTAGCCATTAAAATGGAATTAAACAATTAAAAAAATACTACTAGAAACTAAATCACCCAAAACAAATATCCACTACACCCAAAATACCACTAAGACACTCAAAGGCATCATGAAATCCTTTAAAACTAGTCTTTCAAACCCTAAACTAAAAAACCACTGAAACGACCCACGAAACACACCAAAACCAAGACCAAAAGACAAAAAATGTATTGGATTTCATTAAAAATATCATTTTATAAAAAATATAATTCACCACCCAAAACAGAATCCAACACAGCTTCAGCCAGATCAAAATAGGCATTTTGGCCCCCCAAAACAAAACACTTATCCTTTAACACACAAATCTATCCAATATCAACTCCAACACGTATAATAACCACAAATAGAAATGTGGAGGTCCATGTAATATCTTATCCTCTATAATATATTCCTATAAAATGAAAATTTTCCTTGATAATAGAGAAACCCAATGGTAAAATCTCAACATCCACAAAGCCAAACACAACATGAGATATCTCTCAATGATAAATCTCTCCATCAGAAAAGTCACATCAAAACATCACAACATAATGTAGGATTTAAATTAAATTATACTACAATAAATGAAAATCATCATATACATATGAATCTTTCATCAAATAATTAAGGATACTAAGAATGCATCTGTGATTCAAATTCCCATGTACACTTCTCTAAGCCACTATGTCCGCATAATAAATTAATAAGAGGAAGACAAATCCCACCAACAACATTCTTCTAGAGGTCTTAAATACCAAAAAATCAACTTAATTAATGTGTTCACATTCTAAATATCCAAATAACCCCAATCAATTACATAATATTCTTCATGAAGATATTGAAGAAGCTAAAACACATGAGATACATCACATATCCCATCTATCTATCGAGGACACAATAACAAATAAATCGCCTCACCAATCCACTCCAACACATTGAAAGGTAAAATTAATTGAAAACAAATATTTCTACCCAAAAAAAACCCACTACCTATGTTGAGGAGAAATGTTTAGGAACACATGATATCTAATATTGACCTCCAAAGGTCTCCTACCGTGATCCTCATAATTAATTTGATGACCTTAAAAAACCTTAATACACTCATAAATCACCTATAACTTCTCTATCTTGATTTAGAAAAATTTTATTGAAATAATCAAAGACTCTATAACTTCATTCTAATACAATAGATATAAAAAATGTTTTCCACACAACACATTGAATGGAGCCATACCAAAGTATGCGTGAGAGATATTATTATATAAAAACCCAATCAAGGGTAAACTCTTTACCCCAAATCATCCAAAATATAAAATACATGCATGAAACATGTCCTATGAATTATTTATATTCCTATCTATAAGGACATCCATCTATATATCTAATAAAGTGCTATGAAATAAGTTAAAATACACATTGAATTTTGACACATCTTAGCCACACCACGATGAATTACCAAAGGTAAGCTATGGAACTCATGTACTATTACCTCATGCATTACTTAAGGAACAAAGATACACCCATAAAACAATAGTCTATATCGATCTTCCTCAGATCATCTCTCTAGGGGATCACCATAGACAATATTATGCCACAAAACCGCTACTTGAAGATAAGATTCCTATACCTGAGGCACTAAGAGAGAATGAAATTTCATATGATAAATACAACCTTTATCACAAAATTACTCTCTCTGAATATGCTTAAATATATTATCTTTAACATCTCTATATGTTTCTTTATACTCATGAACATCAAATTCAAACAACTTTCTTCTCAGAGTATGAGATAAAACACACCCTTTCCCTAGCATGTATGAGTTTTATAAATGACAATTCTAAAAGATCTCTGTCCACCACCACTAGACTAGATTCAAATCATAATTAAAGAAAATATAACTCAATATCGCATGATCCATGAAGACTAAGAATCACTCACCAATGAGATAATACCTATATAACTTCAAGAAAAATACAACTATCGGTAGCTCAGAATCCTAGGAAGTGTTGTTTTTTTTCATATGTTCATAACATGAAAGACCCACATTATAGGTATATTATCTAAAATATTAGAAAATAACACAAAAATATTATGTGAATTATTTTATAAAACCCTAAACATGACTTTATTATCCTGATATATTAAAAAGAAAGGCTTTGTTAGATATCACACAAGGTACAAAACACCGAGCTTAAACGAACAATGAAATAATTTTATGCAACACTTATATCATAGCCACTAAATTTGGGAATATGAATGTAAAATAATGATTTATGAAATATATAATGGTTATACTCATTTTCAATTTATTAATTACTTATTTATTAATATGTACCCAATTTTTAGAAAATTCATTTTGTTATTCATCAATAAACTTTTTTTAAAAATGAATTTTTCTTTCTCTTTGTGAGAATATAGTTAATTAATTTGATTAAACAAAGTTAATTTTTTAAATTGTCATTTCTAAATAATATTTGGTTTAATTTTTATAATTTTTTTTGAAAAGATCAAATTTTAAATGAATAGTGAAAAATACTCATTTTTTTGAAATATGTTATTTTATTTTACAATATTTAAAAAGTAATTTTTTTTTGTATTAGTTTTAAATTTTTATTTGTTAATTTTGATTTAAATTATGGATATTTAAATTAATTTTATACTTTAATTTATTATAAAAATATTTTATATTTAAAAAGATATTTTTATGAAAAACCATTTTTCATTAAGTTTTTCCAGTTTAATTTTAAATTAAATTATAATTTTTTTTGTATTGAATTTTTAGAGATGAATTATATAAGTAAAATCTGGAAGTTTAAACTTATTAAAAATGTCCCTTTATTATTTTCTTAACAGGAATAACAACCTTATTATTATTGCCTTCCACTGTAAAGGGTAAACGAGCTAATTAAATATAAAAATAAAATGATAAGGATTATAAACTTACACAAAAAACTACCTTAATTTTATTTATGAGTGTATTTCCTCCATATTCAAATAATATTTGGTTATATTTCATTTTTTGGAAATTTGGATGATATTATGACCTTTATAGTGTATTATTTCAAGAAAAGTCAAACATGTCATGCTTATTTTTAATAACTAAAATATTTTAATATCATGTCATATAGAGGATATATTAAACTATAAATATTATTCTGAAATAGAAATTATTTATATTTAACATGGTAATTTTTTTAAAAAAATTATTGAATAAATATTTACCTTCAATTCTTCCACAACACTATGTAGTAATTATTTCATTAATGGAAAAATTAAATAAATGATATTAAATACCTTAAAATTAATATACTTTGATATAAATAATGTTATATACATATTTTCAAGATGACCATGATAGTCAAGGGATATATTTAAATAGTTTTTTTATAATTATAGATGTTTTCTGGATATTATTCAAGTCAATGTAATGAATGGTTATTAAAATTGACACTATTGTTATTTTATAGTAAATAATAATCTATTAAATGATATAAAATTTCTAAAAAAATTAAATTCATTAAAGTTATTATTATATGGTTCATAATATCAACCAAGACCCATTTATGGGATTTTTTTTCTATTTACAGTAAATATGTTGACCCTCAAATAATAAAAATCATCGTTTTCACGGTAAGAGTTAAAGGGGTTAAATATGGGTTAATAAAAAACATAAGGATATAAATAATTTTAAAAAAAATTGTAATTTATATTTATTTTGTTATTTCGATCCATAATTATCTTATATATGAAATATTTCATATTGGATCCTTTTTAGGTTGAAAAATAATTTATATTAATTTTATATTTTCGATAAATTCTAAGGGTTCTCCTATCCTATCTTATAAAGTGAACCTCTTATTCTCAATCCTTCACACTTCAAAAACTATTTGGATCTATTAATAACATCAAACCTATATTCTAATAATTAATAACATCATTATATAGGCCTTATTTTAGGTAGAAAATCAACCTTATAAGGCTTATGGTTATAATCAAATGAGGTTTTCCAATGAAGAGGTATAATTTTTATCCTCTTGTTTTAGTTTTGTTCCTTATTAATCCAAATTAAAATCTTATAAAATCAAGATAAAATAATAACACCATTATACTTAATATATTTATATTTTATTATGCTTAAATAATAACCTATATCTATCCACCACATCTATCTAATGGGAGAATAATTCATCATTATTGTTGATGGCAGACTACCACCTCACGAACAGATATAATTCGTTTTCCATAGCCATCTCTAAATACTACATGTATTTCTAAAATTAATGATTATATATGATTTTTTTGAAATATTTATATGTCTAAAAATATAATATATAATTTATATTCTCACAATTCCATGCCCTGAGAAAATGATAATGTCGTTCATGTGTATGTGTGCAGTACCACCTCCACAAAGTGATGTGATTCATTTTTCATCACATCATAATGATGATATATATAAACTAATTTTTAAATAATTATTATATTATATATGATAATACACTCTCTATTTAAATATAAAATAATACTTACTTTTTTTCCAAAATGGCCATTGAAAAATGGAAACCTCACACATGCATAAGCATGACCTACTGTCTCCTTGATTGCAAAATAGTTAATTTTTCTTAATAATATTTGATTGTCAGATTTATAAGTATAATTGATGTATAAATATGATAATTTCATTATTATTATTATTATTGAGTTAATGGAATAAATAACTATTTGACCATAGTCAACCTACTAAAGTCATTTTGGACTTACGAACAAAATATCTCTAAAAATATATGATGTGGGCATAAATGATGAAATATTTTTTATAACATGGAAATAATTCTTGTAAAAGGAATAATAATATTGGAAATATTTATTAAAAAAGTAATTAATTAATTTAGTATTATTATTTAGGAAGATAAAGAATGAAGGTGATGAGTCAGACTCAAGGTAAGGTGTTTTCATCTCACTTTTATTTATGTGAGACATGTACCTTATACAATACTTTCTTATTTTGTGGGGTGTATATACTACCCATTAATGTATTTTATGATTATTTTAATTCAAATTATTATATAGATATCCATATTTTGTTTATTAAAAAGTTGAAAGGGTTTCTTTCAAATCTTATAATTATTCAGGATTGTTTATGTTTAAGTGTCCATTGGGAAATATTTATTTTCCACACACACGTTTCCTAAAAAAAATCTCAAAAATGTTATTTACTATTATGATATTGTCATTTGAATTTATTTTTACAGATGTTCTAATATTTAAAAATGTCTTTAATGTGATTTTTTTTATATTTTCCAAATGAGGTACTTTGTGAATTTTCTAACAGATATATAAATTTTTAACTTACATGACATGAATGAAATTTCAAACCATGATGACACTAAATTATTTAAATCATCTTTTAGAAGTTTTAAAGTGTATTTTAAAAGAAAAAAATTCATTTATAATTGAATAGAGTTTTAAAAAGAGAAGTTATTTTAAAATTGAAATGTTATTTTCCTCAAGAATTTTTCCAAGAGATCTTTCAAAATAATTCTCTTTCTAAGATGAAATACTTTATTGTTACTTATTATTTAATTAGGATATGATCCTAGTGTACCATGATTATTATTTTTCTAAATGGTTTATGTTTATTATGAAAAGATCAAATTTTAATGAAACCCATTTATTTTCATGGTTTCCTTTATGGTGATTATTTTATGATCCTATGGTGAACATATATATAATTTTCATTATACAAAGGTTGGTTTCTATATATAACCCAAATATATTGGGTTAATATTGACATCTCCTAAGATAATGAAGGCATTAATGGGGAGTTAACCTAGTTAAGTAATGGTCATTATATACTGTGATAGTATTGGGAGTGAACTTTGACTACTATGATGATTTAGTGAGTGTACCCATGAAACTATGACTGTATATTGAAGGATCATTGATTACTAAGGAAATTATTTACTATTTTTATGTGTATCCTACAATTCCATGACTTATTACGATGTTATGAGCATGGATAATTTTCATTAATTCATTTATGATTCATGTCTTATGAACATCCAAGCTTTACTCCATGACTCAAAATATGTAAGGTATGGTTTTAAAATGTTAAGATCATGTTATCAGACCATTTTTATGATGATATGATTTTATGATCATTAATAACTCCCTTGTTTACCCTTAATGAGAATTTTATCTCCCCTTTTTTTATGAATCTTTACTCCAAGACATGAAAAAATATTTTAGGTATGTTATAACTAAGAGGGTTTATAGATGTTAATATTTTAGTGGTTGATGATTATTACCATTATGAATTAGTTTTTTCTCACCCCATGTTGTTAATATTTTTTAAAAATCCTAAAAAACTTTAAACCTAAAAGGTAATTGGTTATGTAAGTGATGCAATATTTCTATTAGACTTTTTATTTTTTGATGAAAAAATTGGTCACATTTATCAATATCCAATCTAGAAATGTAAAATTTTTTTCACTAGATCTGGATGTGAGAGTTTTAATTTTTCATAGTTTGTATTAGAGAAAGTTATTAACTTTTTTATGTTGATAAGTTTCATGAGAAATTTTATTAAGATGCATGGATACCATCATTGAATGTAAGTTTGGGGTTGACCATATATTTAGAGTCTTAGATACCAATTTTTAGGTTTTAATTGATGGAATTATATGGAAGGTACTAATATTTTGGGATAAATAAATGTAAACCATTGGTAAAATATAAAGTATTATTTCTGTAAGAACGTGTTTAAAATTTTTGGATATAATTTTTAAAGTTATTTATAAATATAAGTGTTTATACTGTCTTTACTCTTTGAGGTTAGTACTGGTTATTATATTTTTGGGATGAAAAATGAATCATATGAGGTAAATTTGTGGATAAATGTTTTCATCGATGTGGAATATATTAAGGTTATTTTTGAGTATTTTTATATAATTTATGAAAAAACTAGAAGGATTATATTAGTATATTTTTATAATAAAAATCACATGTTGGGTGAAAACTTGTCCCAACCAACAAGGACATAAGGCTTAAACTGAAAACCAAAGTCTGACAAGATTGCATTGCATACCACTAGGCTACGTGATGTCCGATTGATTATAATATTGTTTTTATTTATCTAATACAAATGAAACATAAATGTTAAGATCATTTTTTGAAAATCCATTTTATAGTATAGATAATCGTGATATTGGAAATTGATATAGTGTTTGGTGATTAATGTTATTTCAGTTTGAACTAACTATTTGTGAAACCCTATATGATCAAGGTAAAAAATATATTATTGAAATTTATTTAAGGAAACATTGTATGAATTTTATTTTGGAGGAATATATTATATTATTGTAGATTTATGGGTTTTCAACATATTTATAAAAATTGTTAGAGTATCTTAGAGATTAAATGTTTAAGGAATTTACATTTTGGTAGATAAATACTAAATTTATATTGGAAGACTATATGATCAAATCCTTCTAATTTTTCGGTTTTAATATTAGCCTAAATTTTTTTGAAGAGTCTAAAGTATAGTTATTTACTAAACGATCTATGTTGAACATTTTGTATTAATATTGAATTTTTTGAGATTAAATTAGTTTTCCTTATATAATGGTTTATTTTTTTGGGAATCATATTATCATGTACTAAGTGTTTTGTTTTCATTAATTTCTAAATATAACAGGAATATGTTTTTATTATATTTTCTATTATAATATACATTAGAATTTGATGTTAGTGCTTCAGGCATGAAACATTTATCTTAAGTACTCATAATTTAGAGATAATGAAGAGATTTGGGTGTAAACTTTTTAGAGGACTAAAATATAAATCTTATGTGAGTATATTTCATAATTTTTTTATATTATGTAGTAATATAATTTTTATTAATTTTTTTAGAAATTCAAAGATTTATCATCCACTATATTATAAAAGGGAACCTATTATTCTTAATAATTCACACATAATAACACATTTAGATTAGACAATACCTACTCAAGTCCATTACTATAATCAATACTTTAATTTAAGTGGACTTATGTTAGGTTGAACACCAACCTAATTAGGATTAATGTTTTAATCAGAGGAGGTTTTTCAAAGAAGGTGTATAATTTGTATCCTCTTATTTTAGATTTGTTTCTTCTTTCACCTCATTAAAATATTCTTAAAAAATGATAAAATAATAATATATTTATACTACATATTATTAGATTCTATTATGTTAAAATAATAATCTATATCCATTCCTAATATCCATGAAATGGGAGAACAATATATCATTCGTTTGTACGGAGAACTACTGCCTAATAAACCCATTTAATTCATTTTCAATAAAAGTCTCTCAATAATGGTTATAATTATGGAATTAATGTTTATAAATTCTTTTAATGGCATATTTATCATTCTAAAAATATAATATATCATTTGACTTCTTTTCATTCCATGCCTCAGAAAAATTATAACATCATTCATGCATATGTATAGACTACCACATCCACAAAGTGATGTGATTCATTTTCATCACATCATATGGATGATATATATAATTATATTTAAATAATTAATATAATGTATATTATATTATTATAATTATTTAAATATAAATTAATACTTACCTTTTTCCATAATGATTGTTGAAAATTGGAAATGTTACTCATTCGTACATATGAACTACCCTCTCCATGATTATAACGTAGTTAGTTTTTTCATAATAATATTAAATAGTTTTATTTAAAATTATATATTATGTATAAATATGATAAATATTTAATTATTATTATTCTGAATATAATTTAATTATGACCTCTTGGACCATAGTCTACCTACCGAAGTTATTTTGGAAATATGAACCAAACCTTGCTTCAAATGTCTGATGTGAGCATAAATGATTAAGTAATTTATATATCATGGTAAAATGTGGGATAACTATAATAATAAACATGAAAAATATTATTAATCATGTACATAATTAACCTATATTTTCTAATTTTTAAGATAAATAATTTACATGATGAGTCAGACTCATGGTAAAGAACTTTCATCGCACTTTTATTTCCCTAGGACACATTCCATATACACCACTTGTTTCTTTTGTGTGGTGTATATACCACCATGAATGTATTTTATGATTATTATCAAGAAAATTATGGGATATAAAATTCAATAGAAATTTCGTTGTTTTATAGGGCTTAGGATTGAAATGTTACAAAAGTGGTAAGAGTTTATTTCCCAATCTAATAATTATTCAGGTTTGTTTGTGTTTAAGTATCTTCTGGGGAATATTTCTATTCAATATCCGTGTTTTCTAAAAACATTTTCAAAACTATTTTTAATATTACCTTATGGTTTTTTAAAGTTATTTTTACCAATTTTTTAATTTTTAAAAAGGAGTTTGAATATATATTTTTTATTATTCAAAATGAGGTACTTTGTGACTTTTCTAAAAACATAAAGAATGAATATTTATTTAGATTATAAATTTTGAATAGAATTTACTATAATAATGAAACCTAAATCATTTTATTATTCCTTTTAAATTTTACATGTTTATTTTCGAATAAAATATATTCTTTTATAATTATACATTTTTTAAAAATAGAAGTGATTTTAAAATGGAATAGTTATTTTCCGCAACAATTATTCCACGTGATCTTTCAAAATAATTCTCCATATAAGATTTCATACTTTGATGTTACCATTACATTACCAAGGATATGATCTAAGTATACCATCCTTATTATTTCTCTAAATGGTTTGTTTTTATGATTCAAAGATGAAATTTTTATGATACCCGTTTCATGTGGCACACATATGTTTGATTTTCATTATGATAATGTTGAGAACTATATATACCTTTAATTATTTATGTAAATATTGATGTATCATGAGATAAAGATATTTTAAATTAGGATTGAACACTTTTCAATAAAGGATATTTTCCACTATGGTTGTCTTGGGAGTAAACCTAGATTACTTTGAAGATTTGGGGAGTGAACCCATTCCACTATGATAGTCTAGTGAAGGAGACTTGATAACGAAGGAAATGTTTTTATTTGATTATGTGAATGACAAAATTCTTTTTATTATTCAATTTTATAATCATAGATCATGTTATTTAATTCCATTATGATTAATGTCATATAAACTACCAAGATTTATTCCACGAACCACAATATGTATGTTATGATTTAAAAATGTAATGATTATGTTCTCATACCATTTTTTATCATTTTATACTTATATAATCATAAATATCTCCCTTATTTTCCCTAACCAAGAATTTGAGATCACCATTTTTTATGATTTTTTCTAAAGTATACGATGAAATATTTTAATTATATTATAACTAAGATAGTAACTAGATGTGAATATTTTAGTGGGAGGTGATGTCGAACATTATGAGACAGTTTTTTATAAATCCATATTGTTAGGATTTTTTCTTAATTATTTAAAATGCTAAACCTAAAAGTTCCTTATATATGTATGTGATAAAATATTTCATTTAGAAAATTTGAGTTTTTTATGGAAAAAATTGGGTCTCATTTATCAATATCAAAACAAGAAATGTAATGTTAATGTTTTTAGTATAGGATAAGGAAGTGTGGGTTTTAAGATTTTACAATGACTCCCTCTTATTGAAAATAAAGATCATGAGAACTACATAAATTCTCTTTCAGGTTAACAAATGCATTCTGACATTGGTCTGACTACAAAAGGCTCTATCATTATTAATCAAGGCTATAAAAGGAGTCTCAATATGAGAAAAATAAAGCACTAACATACTATAATATATTACAATGAGAAGGAAAATATGGACCTTAAAAATGTTCTAGGGGATACCCAATAAAAATGGCCTCAATATCCATTATATCCACAAATAATCCCTACTAAAACATATCATTAACCGTGAAATAAAAATATATTTCCAAAAAACATACACTCAAGACAACATACCATATATACAATGATTCTAAAGAATCCATAAAATAATTCTCAAAGAACTCAATGTGATCCTCCCCTAAACTTGACAACATGATGAATTCATTAATGAAAACTTCAAAAAACTGATCTAGGAACATAAAAATTTTTATTTAATTAATAAAATGAATATAAATAGTGCATTTATGTTTTCAAAGGGAATTTAAAAGAACTAAAAGTTCATGTAATGACATTTAAATGTAGTTTTTTAAATATCATCATCCTTCACTATCATTTGTTGATATATTAACAAAAGATAGATCTTTGAGAACTAGTAGGATATTTTCAATAGATCAGAAAATTCTTTAATCTGAGAAAGTAAATAGTGGTACTTCACCATCACATGATTCATCCAACAATAATCATTGAACAACTACATACTACCATATGAATTATTTTTAAGCAATACTACTATAATTCATGATGATACAATGGGTTGGATAAGACCCTTCTACAACAGATCATCGATATAAATCCAAAAATCCGAAAACCCATAAGGAGCCATCCTATATATACACATAAAAATAAGAGAAACACATGGAAATAACTCAATACAAAAATCAATATTACATCAATTGGGTAACATCAAAACCACTTCTGAAACTACATATATGATCTCTTCTACACTTTTGAGAAATAGAATTATTGGAACCTCAACCAAAGCAGGCATCAGATTTTCCAGCTGAGAAGAAAAATTATATATAAAAAATATTCCCAAGAGATTCATTTAATCAATACCAAACTCATCACTATCTCCTTTAACATAAAAATTTTCAATAGAAGAAATCAAAAATAGATTAAATTTAATATAAACAATCCCTATCATGGATGAAATTATATGACTATATCTGTAATCATAAAAAATATCCCAAGAAATGATTCTTCCCCAAAACCAATTCAAAATCCTTTTATACATCATACAATCAACCCTAACCTCTAACTCACAAAGTTAATAGTAGTACAACTAGATTTATATGAACCTTGATTCCAATGTTCCTTACTATGGTAAGTGAAATGAAGGAGTTAGTAGCTCATAAATTGATTAATGCATATAACATAGTATAATGTAAATATATATCACCTTATATAATGCATGGCCTGCCTGAAATTGACAACACTATCACATAAAACTGGTCCCATACTTATTCTTTAACTTTTTGAACATAATGAATATCACCAACATTACAAAACTCATACCTATGTACTTATGGATGTGGGAAATCATGAGTTTTACACTTCCCCACCAAGATCCTCTCTACTATTTTTTATACCTGGGATTAGTAACACCTTTATATGAAACTAACCTCATCTTAATTTTTTACCTCACTGACCTTGATGAATAACACCACCATAACCATGATGATCCCTATATCCTTAATGTTGAGGGGAACCGTGGTATACATTATTCCCCCTCTATATCTCTTCTGCTATCCAAAACCCTTACTACATTGTTGCCACTTCTATTGATACTTCCTTGAGGGAAAATACTATAGGATATATTCATATATAAGCTCATCATCACTTTATAGTTTTATGAAAAAGGTTAGATACTGAATATTATAGTGACCTTGATCCCCACCAGAAGAGAAAATTAAATTCTAAATACTCATTTATTAATGATAACTATTAGCTGAGGTGAAATAAGAAGAGAGAATATTAGGATTTATCACATCTATATGAAAGATTTATTGGCCCAAAAACTAAGAACCTATATCCCAAACTCTTCTCATTTGAAAATTTTGATAACATTCCTCTTGATATTATTTGTTCTAATACTGTATTTTCTTTATCTCCCTTTCATTTTCAAACTCCTAATGACATATTAATAATGTTATCATGGGGACCCATAAATAGATCTGTTGATGAAAAAACTCCTCAAAACACCTTCCTCAATCCTCCCCATCTTATAGAATACCTGAAGAAAAACGGACTTCCTTAAAATAGAATCATAAAATCCAACATTCTAGAGACCATCACTAAAAAATCAACTCCTATCATCATGCTACCTAGGTAATCAAAGAAAATAACTCATCCTGAATTAGATCACATAACGTTTCTTAAGATATTTATAACTCCTCAAGACATTGCACCCTGAATCCATAAATCTAGAGAAGGTAGTTATGTTTTTTACATTAGTAAAGAATAAATAGATAACATGATCTTATATTTTATTAGTCTCGTGAAATTATAGACATAGATGAACCTTACATTACATGGGTAATTAAAGATAAATAATCTCAAAACATGGAAAAAATTATTTCTATTGAAAAATCCATATGTCACACGAACCAATCAACATAGTTTCCCAGTGTATTCGTAAAAAATATATAGGGGGAGATCAAATTTTCATTAATGGGTATCATATAATTCAATATAATATGTTTTCTAATATATCTTCCATTATAGAAAAAATGTAAGAAAATAAAACTTCAACAAACATGTAGTCTTAGGTACTTGGCCCCATGAACTTCCCCTCACCCCCAAAACCATACCACCCCACCAAAAATAATGGAGATAATCGAATATAACAATACATAAGTATGGAATACATAATGAGGGAAATCATGAACATACATTAAATTCCCCATTTCAATACATTAGATATAACTAGTAAAGGAATAAAAAAATGCAGAACCTTATTTACACATTATACCTACAAATACATTGAGATTTCATATTATTTTGATACCCATCCATCACATAATAAGTCAAATGAAACCATCATATGAAGAGAATGTCTAAAATATAAATATCATAATGTTTTTTAAGGATCCTCAAACACATCCGTGTTAAAGTAATCTGTAGTAGTCAATATATAAATAATATGTATACATAATATCAATATTTCCTTAATGAAATAATATGTCTGTCAAGGTCAATATACAATATAAATTAAAAATTATAGGATATTCCCAGTGAAATAGAATGAAACCATATCAAAGGAACGATAATGAAGTAATGGTGTATGGTACCTTTAAGGTATATGTATAATAATAAGAAATATCTAGTGAATAAAATAGTGTTCATTGGCAGGAGTCCAAATAAATGATATAAAATCCCCTTTAAAAATTAGAATTATACATTATATATATTCAATATACACTGAAGATGGCACACCATAGATGACACGCCGAAGATGACACACTGAAGATGAAACACCAATGATAACAAATTTATGATGATAGAACAATAATTTTGACTCACCGATAGTCATAAATTACTATTTCAAATTTATTAATTCAATGTTTTTTCAAATGGCCATATTTAGAAAAATTAATGTTTCTAACATTATTTAATGTTGTTTGTAGGAAAATCCGTATACTATACATGGTATATGCACATGGGGTGATCTCCTTGCCTAGTGGACCTTCAAGTATAAAACTATTATTGGCTCAACTTAAAATGTACGATGCTGAATCCTCTAGAAAAAAAGAAGGATGGTTGTGCGAATGTGTAATATATTGCAAATCGAAGAACTTGAATCTTGAGTGTACAAGAAGTTTAATATTACAACTGCATCCTGCTGATGCTCGCAGAACATCCTGACATTAAAGAGATGAATCTTTTCAAACCTGAATTCTAGATTTTAGAGACTATGATACTCTATTTTGTTTCCAACTTCCAAAAGAGGACTCAAATATCATTTTATCTACATCCATCGAGTCTCGAACTTTACTCCACAACACACTGAGATTGCTAAAATATATTCTTCTTCTATTATTTTGTTGTGATATTGTGTTTTCTATTTGAGTAGTGTGTGTATCTGTTTGTGTCACACACACTGTCTCCTAAGCTTAACTGAAGGATACTAAAATATCCTCCCACTCAATCCCTTTCTACTCTTGTATCCCACTTAGAACTTTGGAAGAGATCTTGAGTGATCTGTTTGATAGTTTTCCCATGAATAACTATGGTAGAGGTCAATTGTAACCTGGATAGCCTTGTGTTCTATTGTGAACCCCAATCTAGGGTCTGCATCCTACATTTATTAATATAAACTTCTTGGTGGAAGGTGATCAACATGTAGATAGGACTAAGTCTTAGCTTGAGACTGAATCTCCTGTTTTACCTGTTGTACTGTTTTTCTGGCGTTTTAATCTGATTTTTATTTTTTCACATTATGATAGAATGATATTTGATAATTAGTTTAGAATTTGTTTGTATCTATTTTGAAACAGTAGATTAGTTTCAAGAGCTTGAATAATCTTTTGATTGGTGAAACATAGAACTAATCAACCTTTTGAGAAACTAGTTGAACTTTCATGACTTATATAAATTCACAACAAACTAACATTGATTTTATTTTAATAAGTGGATGTTATTTTTAAGAACCAATTTTAACAAAAAAAAATTATTGATACTCAATTCACCTCCCTCTTGAGTCATATACTATGACCAACATTTGGTATCAGAAGAATTTAAAAGTTATTTTCAGTTTTCAACTCTTGTCAACTGTGATTATAATTATTTTTCAAAGATCTCAAAATTTCAGTTATTTCTAAATTTTTATCCCTTTGAAATTATTTTACAATCTTTATCATAGAAAATAGATTAAGATGGGATGCTACCAATAGAACACCTTTCTTTAAGGGAACTAATTATGCATAGTGGAAGCATAAGATGAAAATACATCTATAAAGCATGGGATTTGAAATCTGGACTACTATTGAAAGTAAATATATGATTCCTGAAACCACTAGAAACACTTGGTATGAACCTACCAAGATTTCCTATAAAAATAACTGCAAAGCAATGAGTGATTTATACTATTCACTAGGAGATGAAGAGTTAAACTGTATCTCTGCTTGTAAAACTTCACACGAGATTTGGGACACTCTGTCTGTTTCTCATGACGGAACATCTAATGTTAAAAAATGAGATCAAATACTTATAATATTAAATATGAAAACTTCAGAATGAAGCCTAATGAGTCTATTTCTAATATGTATCTTTGGTTTAATGAAATTGTGAATACCATGATTTTTTAGGAAGATAAGTAACATCAAAGAGCAGATTATGTGGATTCCGCGATGCTTACCAGAAATATGGAATAGAAATTCTGTGTCTATTAGAGAATTGTGTGATATTTATATGATGATAATGAAGGAATTGATAGGAAAATTAATGATGTAGGAAGGGTAATTTTAGGTAAATCAAGAAGAGGACAAAACAAAACAAATGTCTATTGCTTTCAAAACAAATACTTCTAAAAGTTAAGACAAGGAGAAAGTTCAAGGTGCTACTAAAATCACACACAATGATGAATTAGCTATAGACAATGATGAAGAAATGGCCTAGTTGGCTAGAAGATACAAGAAAGTTTATAGGAAAAATATTTTTTTTTTCATAAATCCCAATTACAAAGGAAAATATGATACCAAGGGCAATTGGAAAAAGGATTGGAAGAGAAATGTTAAATCTAAAGATATAATTTTCTATGAATGTAAAAGGAAAGGACATATCAAGGATAATTATCCAAAGATGAAATACCAGAAAAAGTATGAAAATAATCATAGAAGGTATAATAAAGAAATGAAGGCCACCGGGAGTTCCTCTGAAGATAGGTCAAGCGAATCTGCCTCTTCTCAAAATGAGAAAGATAATATGGGTAATATGAGTTTGATAAAGACAACTGAGGTAACCTTAGACTCTCCTATACATAATTCTTATAATTCTGAAAGTAAATCTTAGAATATAAAAAGTGATGAATTGTTTGAATATTTCTACATGTTAGAAGAAACATGTAATGAGTTTAAAGATAAATATAAATCTTTTAAGAAACAACATTATCTTACTATGAATATTAACTCTGAGCATAAAAATGAAAAAGTGAAAAATGATCAACTACTCAAGGAATATAATGAGTTAAAATGTCTAATCAGCAATTGAAGAAAGACTTGGAAAAGTTCACTAATGGGAAAAATAATCTTAGTCAAATACATGGAAAACAAATACCTCCTAATTATACTTATGGAATAGGATATCAACCAGGTCAAAAGAATTTATCCAAATCACATTTTATATCCAGATCTAGAAAATTTGTTACCTTTTTCAAAAACAAGAATTTTACAGCATCTTCCAGTTCCAAGAATTCATTTACTACATATAATTATTCAAGAAAAATAGAGTTTAATTTTCTAATACTTTATATTCTGTATATAGGAAACCCATAAGGCAGTTTGGGGTCACTAAAGTTTATATCACTAATGTATGTGGACCCAGAAAAATATGGGTACCAAATTCATTTCTTGGATGAATTTCTATATAGGTAAAATGCATAAAGAGATCCTGTAAAAAGATTTGGTGCTTGGACAACGAATGTTAAATACACATGACTATTGACTATTCATGATTTAAAAGTCTTATCAATATTGATATAATACATGTCACATTTGGTGATAATGGTAAAGGAAAAACCATTGGCCTAGGCCAGATTGGTAACCCTAACTCTATTTCAATTTCTAACGTATTGTATGATGATTGATTAATGTATAACCTACTCAGCATATCTCAATTTCTGTGATTATGGTTTTAATGTTAAATTCAAAAATGATTCATGCCATGTTTTTGATGCCAATAATAACTTATTATATACTGCTTTTAGAAATGACAATGTATATACTATAAATAAAGACACACTATTCTCACAGAATGTCTCTTGTCTAAATACCTTTAACAAAGAGTCTTGGCTGTGGCATATAAGACAAGGTATTTCCAACATACACTTGTTAGGAAGTTAAATAAAAAGGATTAGTTAGATACTTTCCCAAATTAGTGTTTCTAGACAATAAAGTATGTAATCCTTGTCAAAAAGAAAGAAACACAAAATTTATTTCAATCCAAGAAAGAAATAACTACTTCTCAACCTCTTGAGTTGGTTTACATGGTCTTGTTTAGACCATATGAAGTTTCAAGTCTCAATAGGAAGCACTATGTGTATGTTCTTGTAGATTATTTCTCTAGGTACACCTGGACCTTTTTCCTAGATCACAAAAGTGAAGCTTGTTCACAATTTACCAAGTATGCTAGGACTATAGAAAATCTTAGTACAATTAATATTATATCCTCGAGAATTGATCATGGTCTTGAGTTTGAGAATCATCATTTTGAAGCTTTCTTCTCACTAAATGGAAATAATCACAATTTCTCTTCTCCTTGAACACCTCAACAGAATGCTGTGGTAGAAATAAGAAATAAAACCTTACAAGAAATTGGACAAACTATTCTCAATGAATATCACCTACCTATTTACTTCTGGGATGAAGATGTTAATACAACTTGTTACATAATAAATATATTCTAAATCTGACCCATCCTTAAGAAAACTGTTAATGAGTTTTGGAATAATAAGAAACCCAAAGTAGTTTATTTTAAACTGTTTGGATGTAAATATTATATTCTAAAAACTAAAGATAATTTAGATAAATTTTCCTCCAAAAGTTATGATGGAATATTTCTTGGATATTATATATCAAAAAAATCCTATAGAGTCTTTAATAAGAAAACCAAATGTGTGGAAGAATCTGTACATATCAAGTTTGATGAAGTAGATCCACATGAGCCCAAGAAATCACTAGAAAATATTGAAGAGGATATGTGTAATCTAGACATTAATGATAAAACCACAAACCATCATTTGAAGGAATCCGTGAAAACTTCTAGTTCTGAAAATTTTCTAGATCCTAACCATATTGAACCAGATTAACCTGAACAACCTGAAATATCAAGTCTAACCTTCTCTAGACAAACTAGGACCCTTAATAATCATCCCCTAGATACTGTTGTTGGAGATTTAGATATAGGAACACAAACAAGATCTTCCTTGAGAAACAAGGCTGAACATCAAGCTTTCTTGTCACAAAATGAACCTATAAATATCAATGATGTGATCATAGATGAATTTTTGGTTAGGTCATGCAAGAAGAACTTAATTAGTCTCAAAGAAATAATGTTTGGAAAATTGTAGATATACTTAAGGATACAATGACCATAGAAACCAAATGGGTGTTTATAAATAAAGTATATGAAGTTATAAATATTGGTATAAATAAAGATAGACTAGTTTCACAAGGATATAACCATGAAGAGGGGATTGATCATGAAGATACCTTTGCACTAGTTTCTAGACTTGAGGCAGTTAATATCTTACTTGCCTATGTAGTGCACTAGGATTTTAAAATTTATCGAATGGATATCAAAAGTGAATTCTTAAATGGTTATATAGTAGAGGATGTTTTTGTTTGAAAACCCCCAGGTTTTACAAATCCTCATTTTCCAAATCACATGTTCAAATTAATGAAATATTTATATGTTTGAAACAAGCTCCAAGAGCTTGGTATGAAAGGTTGAGTGACTTTCTTATTTTTAAATGTTTTTCAAAAGTACTTGTAGATCCAAATTTATTTATAAAAAGAATTTCAAAAGAAGTTTTAATATCCCAAATATATGTATATGATATTATATTTGGATCTTCTAAATATTCGTTATGTACTGATTTTTCAAAAATAATGCAAAGCGAGTTTGAAATGAGTTTAATGGGAGAACTTAAATATTTTATTGGATTTCAAATATTTCACAATAAATAATGTATTATTTTAAATTAATGTAATTACACAAAATGACTATTGAAAAGATGTGTCTTTGATAGAATTAAGAGTATTGAAACCCCTATAAGTTCTACATGTAAGTTGGATCTTGATGATAGTGGAAAATTAGTTGATCTAACAGCTTATAGAGGAATAATTTGGAGTTTGCTATATTTTAATGAAAGAAGGCCAGATATTATGTTCAGTGTGTTTATTTGTGCAAGATTTCAAGCAAACCATAAAGAGTCGTATTTAAATGTTTTTAAAAGAATCTTAAAATACCTCAATTATAAAACTAAATTAGGATTGTTCTATCCTAAAGGATAACCTTTTGATTTAGTTAGCTATTCTGATGCTAAAATTTGTGGATGTAAGTTAGATAGAAAGAGTACCTATGGGACATTTCACTTTTGGGAAGGTCTTTAATATCATGGTGTAGTAAAAAGAAAGACTCAGTTGCGTTATCAATTGCTGAAGAAGAATACATTGCTGTTGGAAGTTGTTGTGCACAGATTTTGTGGATGAAACACAAGTGATATTGAAATTTCTAAGAATCCAATTTCTCATTCTAGAACAAAGAATATTGATGTAATACATCACTTTTTGAGAGATCATTAACCAAAAGGTGATATAACTCTTGAATTTATTGGGATTGAGCATCATCTTGCTGATAAATTCACTAATCCATTAAACTACAAGATAATGAACTACATCAAAAATGAACTAGGAATGATAAATCTATAAATTCATATCAAATCGATTTCTAAAACCGATATTTGAAACCAATTTTGTGAAACCTATCTTCTAAAAATGATCCCCAAAACCGATTTCTGAAACTGATCTTTTGAAACCGATCTTGTGAAACTGATCTTCTGAAACCAGTCCCTGAAACCGATTCCTAAAACCAATATTTGAAACCAATCTTGTGGAACTGATCTTCTGAAACCTATCCCTGAAAACAATTATTGAAACCCATATTTGAAATCGTTCTTGTGAAACTGATCTTGTGAAAACTGATCCCTGAAATCGATCGTGTAAATCTGATCCAATAACAGTGATGTATTTAAGGATAATTTTGTAATTCTGTCTGTTTTAAATAAAATGTCATTTTTTTGGTATTCTGTTTTCCAAGTTTAAATTTTATGCTTTATTATTTACAATCCCTAAATGATATATTAAGTTTTATCCATCTCTACCTTTCACCTTCCCACTGACCTAAAACCTTATACCCTTTTTCACTCTATCTTTTGACCCTCGACCTCTAGACTCTCTTGGAATCTAAAACCTCAAAATGGAAAGGACCAAACTTGCTATGGAAGATCCAATAAAATCTTCATCTACTATGTTTCAGAAAGGTGAGTCCAGTGGGATTGCAAAACTAAACTTGGAGAGCTGAGTTGTTACAGTTGAGAAGGAAGTATCTGCAGAGTGGCTTCTATCAAGCAAGTCATTTTTATTAAGAGCTCTAGAATCCCATGGATGGGTAAGATGGTTCTATAATAATTAAAGGCCTTTCTATCCCCTGTTAGTACATGATTTTGATCAACATTTGAAGATATCTTTGGATGAAACTGAGGCAGTAAGGATGAAGTCAGTGGTAAAGGTAAAGGAACTATATTTTTCGTCTAAGGAAGGGGATGAGTTTTTGGAGATGCATCCTGAAGGTTTCTATGTTGATTATCCAGGTAATATTATACCTTCCTATAATTTATTCTCTTATGAAGATGGTCTAAAGTAGATGACTGGAAATGGAGAATCTAGGAGGACTATTGCATGTGAGTTTGAAGGAAATGTAAGATTTCTTTTCAAGTTCATACAACATCAAATCCACCAAAGGAAGTGAAATTTATCTGCTGTGATGTATCATGATGTATTCATGATCTATTTGTTGAAACATGGGATAAAAATGAACCTGTGTAGGTATCTCATGGTGAATTTCTCCGATTTAATAAATACATCCAAGAAGGAAACATGTTGGTGCTATCAGAGGATGATCTATTTCATGTTAAAAAAGTTAGGTTGTGTGGAAGATAGAGATGAAGTAATAAGTGAATGTAGTGGCTTCTATCTTAAAAAAGATATTTGTAAAAGGATGAAGATATTCTAGAACCCATGGAATAAATTTTGGGTAGGTGATGAGGAAAGGTTGTATGAGGATTTCTATACAATTTCCCATCCTACCAAAACAAAGGATCTAGTTGATCTAGGTCTCAAACAAGGAGAACCTGTTTATTCTAATGATGAAGTTGAGACTGAAGTTCCTAGGGAAGAAGGATATTTTTTTGATGGTAGGGGTGATCTTAATTTTTCTGAACTCCATAAAGATATTTCTTACAGACCAACTAGTCCACCTTTGGACTTACCCTCAATAGAATCAATGTTAGGTGATGAGGATGAGGAAGAGACTGATATTAATGGAGTTGAAGGTCATGTAAGTAAATCAGACAAGGAGTCAAATGATTATGATGATGAAGATGATGATGAAAGAGGAAATGATGAAAAAGTATGTGATTCTTTGAAAGTGGGACAACAAGTAGTTGACAGATCCAGTGAGGAGTCTATACATGGAGCTAGTAATGGTTCTGAGCCTGTTGAGGAGGAAGATGTTGATCATAGAAATGTTGGTCATGAAGACAAATCACCCCTTCATAATGCATAAAATCAGGACATCATTCAGGAATTTAATGAACATATCGTTGGAATCCATGAGGACGAAGCTAAAGATAAAGTGCCTCAAATTGAGGATATGCTTGGTGAAGTTGAAGTGCCTAGAGTACATGAAGAACTTGAAGTTCAATAGGTTGTTGTTCCTAGAAATGTTATTATGGATAGAGGACAGGATGAAGAAGCTGATGAAGTTGAAGTTGTTCCTGATCCCCAAGGAAGAAGAATTATATGTGATATTGTTGAGACAAGAAAATAGACTTGTTCTAGAGAGTGGAATAATGATATTGGCTACATTCTTTTTGGGTCAGAATATGAATCAGATGAACAGAGGGTGACTCCTCCTCCTGTTCCACAAGATCAAGTTGGACCAGAACCTATTCCACCAGTTTCATCTCCAGCAGTAGAGCTAGTAGCACAAACAGTGCCTAGTGACTATGTCACTAATGCTGATTTGGAGCAATTCAAAAATGATATATGTGAGTTAGTGAAAGCCTCAGTTGGATCTAGAAGTGAAGCCTCCAATTCAATCAGTATTTCTAATGAAAATTAAACCAATATTGTAAGGATGGTGATCCATGAGATTCAACCAAATATCATTACCACAATAGAAACCACTATTAGGCATAATAATTTACAGATAGAATAAGTAAAAAAGATGATGAATGAGATAGATTCTCTAACCTATGATTTCAAGACCTCATATAGTGGTGTAATGGAAGTTCTTAGTAACTTGGCGACTCATCTACTATGTGTAGATCAGAATAAATTGAAAGAGGATCTTGATAAAATGATTATTGGCCCTTCTAGTTCTCGGATTGGGAAAGGTGTTGTTGCTGATTTGGAGTATCTCAAGGCTGTGATGAGAGAGGAACTTCAATCTCTTAAACTTTTTTTAGAGAAAGAAACTCTTGAAAATTTTCATTGAAATACAGAACTTGTGTAAAATATTGTTAGTTCATGCACAAATGAATCCACTACTGGTGAAAAAGAGATTCAAGAGAAAGTGGATAAATACTTTTCTAAGATTTATACCAAGCATGATCTGATAAATAGATTCAATTTTCTGACAGAAAATCTCAGAATACCTCCATTCACAGAAGCATTTAAGAAACAAGTTACTTAATTGAAGGAGTTTACCCCATTGCTGAATAAATTCATGGAGCATAAGGAAAACTTCGAGAAAGCTATGCAATTTGGTGGTGAAATCATTAATTATTTCATCAATTCCCTTAAGAAATATCTGCATGTTCAAGTTTAAGCAATTGTGGTTCCCCCTGATGCTTCCATTGGTCCTCCCTCTCGACCTCCTTCTCCAATAACAATCTCTCAGGATCTTTCCCAGATTCAACCAGTCATTATAGAGCAATACACCAGTTGTGGGTTGTCTTACAGAAGGCCTAGTCTTACAGCCAATTTCTCTATAGGTGTTTCCCTACCTGGTATTATCTTTAGACCACCTCATTTCTCTACCACTCCCAAACCTTCTCATCCTACTCTAGATCCTTCAGATAAAGGAAATTCTACTTAGAAGAAAAACTCTTAGGGGTGGACTGTATCTTTGATAGGGATCTGTTCTTTTATTTGGCCTGTACTCTAGCTTTTTATGGGAAATCATTTTGGTGTATTTCTTTTTATAATATTTCTCCTCTTCCATTTTGCTTTTTTTTTTCTAATCCCAAAAGGGGGAGATAAAAAGAAGAGGCATACATTATTAAAAAAAGGGGGAGAAATTATGGCATGAGACATTCTAGAATAGGACACATGGCACGTACTCAACATAATACATTTATTGAGGGGGATCTTTGTTTTAAAAACTCAAACAAAGGATGGAATTAGATATATTGAATAATAAAATTTAGTGAAGCTTATGCTAAGTATAGTTAATATTATTCCTTATATTTTCATGTATGGCATAATTTGTGATTATCAAAATGGGGGATATTATTGGACCCTATATACTATAGTAGTTTTCATAATCACAAATAATGTCAATTTACAGATTCTACTCTCTCTTGACATTTAATATCTTTAAGTAAATCAATTATTTCATACCGAACTATTGAATTCAATAAGTCAATGTCCTATATATATTTGAATAAATATGTTTATAAGTTTTTTTACATGTATCTTTGAATGTCACTTAATCTAGTATTGTTATGTGTCAGAAATACACTTCATTAGATTTTCAGTTTCACTGGCATTGAAGATGACACACCAACAATGAAACACCAAAGATGACACGCTGAAGATGACACATTTAAGATGACAGACAAAAGATGACACAGCAAAGATGACACAACGAAGATGACACACCAATGATGACACAACAAAGATGACACACTGAAGATGACACACCAAAGATGACACACTGAAGAAGACACACAAGAGATGAAACACTGAATATGAAACACAGATGTTAACAAACTGATAATGACATACCGATACTTATGACTCACCGATAGTGATAAATAACAGTTTCAAATTTATTAATTCAAAGTCATTTCTAGAGATTATATTTTTGAAAATTAATGTTTCTGACATTATTTAATGTTGTCTGTAGAACTATCCATAGACATTACGAGGTACATGTACATGGGGAGATCTTCTTGCCTAGTGACCTTGAAGTATAAAAGGATTTCTAGCTCAAACGAAAATGTACGATGATGAACCCACTATAAAAAAAGGATGCTTGCTATGTGAATGTGAAAGATATTGCAAATATAAGAACTTGAAGCTAGAGTATAATAGAAGTTTAATATTACAAGATGCATCCTGTTCAAGCATGCTAAAATTCCTTACATAGAAGAGATGAATCTTTCCACACTAGAATGATATATTATAGAGACTACGATACTTTTTTTGGAGCTAACTTCCAAAAGAGGACTCGAATATAATTTTCTCTACATACATTGAGTCTAGAACATTACTACACAACACAAAAATATTGCTAAACTCTATTCTTATTTTATTACTATTTTGGGATCTTAAATTTACGATTTAAGTAGTGTGTGTATCTGTTTGGGTCAGACACATTGTCTCCTAATCTTAACTGAAGGATACTAAAATATTATTTAACTCAATACCTTTCTACTGTTGTATCCCACGTAGAATTGTGGAAGATATCCCGAGTGATCTGTTTGATAGTTTTCCCATGAATAACTATGGTAGAGGTCAAGTGTAACCTAGATAGCCATGTGTGCTATTGTGAACCCCGATCTAGGGTTTGGATCCAACATTTATTAAAATAAAATTCTTGGGGGCATATGATCACCATGTGGAGAGGACTATGTCTTAGCTTGAGACTGAACCTCTTGTTTTACCTGCTGTGCTTTTTCTCTGGCGTTTTAATCTAATTTGTATTTTTTAACATTAAGATAAACTGATATTTGATAATTGTTTTAGAATGTTTTTGTATCTATTTTGAATTAGTAGATTAGTTTCCAAATTTTGAATAATATTTTGATTGGTAAAACATAGAACTAATCAATTTTCTGAGAAACTAGTTGAACTTTCATGACTTATATAAATTCACTACAAACTAACTTTGATTTTATTCTAATAAGTAGATGTTATTTTAAAAAACCAATTTTAAAATAAATTTTTATAGATACTCAATTCACCTCCCTCTTGAGTCATGTACTACGACAAACATTTGGTATCAGAGGAATTTAAAAGTTATTGTCAGTTTTCAACTCTTGTCAACTATGATTATAATTATTTTTCAAATATCTTAAAATTTATGTTATTTCTAAATTTTTATCCCTTTGAAATTATTTTAAAATATTTATCATGGAAAATAGATTAGGATGGGCCACTACCGATAGAACACCTTTCTTTAAGAGTACTAATTATGCACAGTGGATGCATAAGATGAAAATACATCTAGAAAGCATGGGATTCGAAATATGGACTACTATTGAAATTAAATATATGATTTTTTAAACTACTAAAAAAACTTGGTATGAACCTACTAGGACTACCTATAATAATAACTGCAAAGAAATGAGTGATATATACTATTCACTAGGAGATGAAGAGTTAAACTGTATCTCTTCTTGTAAAACTGCACACGAGATTTGGGACACTCTGTCTGTTTCTCATGTGGGAGTATCTAATGTTAAAAAATGAGATTAAATATTTATAATATTAAATATGAAAACTTCAGAATGGATCCTAATGAGTCTATTTCTGATATGTATCTCAGGTTCAATGAAATTTTGAATACCATGATTTCTTTAGGAAGATAAGTAACATCCAAATAGAATATTATGCAGATTCTGTGATGCTAACCAGAAAGATGGCATAGAACATTTGTGTCTATTAGAGAATGGTGTGATATTGATAATATTCTAATGAAGTAATTAATTGGAAAAATAATGATGTAGGAAGAGGAATTTTAGGTAAATCAAGAGAAGGAAAAAACAAAACGAATGTCTATAGCTTTCAAGACAACTACTTCTAAAAGATAAGACACGGAGAACATTCAAGATGCTACTAAAAGCACACATAGTGGTGAAGTAGCTACAGAAAATGATGAAGAAATGGCCCAGTTGGCTAGAAGTTTCAAGAAATATTATAGGAAAAAGAATTTTTTTAGAAATCCCAATTACAAAGGAAAATACGATAACAAGGGAAATTAGAAAAAGGATTGGAAGAGAAATGATAAATCAGAAGAGATAATTTTCAATGAATGTAAAAGGAAAGGACCTGTTAAGGATGACTATCCAAATATGAAATACAAGAAAAAGTATGAAAATAAGCATAGAAGGTATAATAAATAAATGATGGCCACCGGGAGTTCCTCTGAAGAAAGATCAAGTGAATCTACCTCTTATCAAAATGAGAAAGATGTTATGGATAAAATGAGTTTGACAAAAACAACTGAGGTAACCTTAGACTCTCCTATACATAATTCTTATAATTATAAAAGTGAATCTTAGAATAAAAAAATGATGAATTGTTTGAATATTGATACATGTTATAAGAAACATGTAATGAGTTGAAAGATAAATATAAATCTTTTAAGAAACAACATTCTCTTACTATGAATATTAACTATGAGCTTAAAACTGAAAAAGAGAAAAATGATAAACTGCTCAAGGAAAATAATGAGTTAAAATGTCTAATGAGCAATTGAACAAAGACATGGAAAAGTTCACTAATGGGAAATATAATCTTACTCAAATTCTTGGAAAACAAATACCTCAAAAGTATTCTTATGGAATAGGATATCAACCAGGTAAAAAGAGTTTATCAAAATCACATTTTGTATCCAGATCTAGAAAATCCATTACCTTTTTCAAAAACCAGAATTTTACAGCAAGTTCCAGTTCCATGAATTCATTTACTGCATATAATTCTTCAAGAAAAAACAGAGTTTAATTTTCAATTACTTTATATTTTTCAAATAGGAAACCCATAAGGCAGTTTTGGGTCCCTAATGTTTATATCACTAATGTATGTGGACCCAAAAAAATATGGGTACCAAAGTCATTTCTTGGATGAATTTCTATATAAGTAAAACACATAAAGAGCTCTTGTAAAAAGCTATGGTCCTTGGAAAAAGGATGTTCAAGACATATGACTGGGGACTATTCAAGATTTAATGTCTTATCAATATTGATGTATTACATGTCACATTTGTTGATAATGGTAAAGGAAAAACCATCGTCCTAGGCCAGATTGGTAACCCTAACTCTATTTCAATTTGTAAAGTACTGTACGTTGATTGATTAATGTATAACCTGATCAGCAAATCTCAATTGTGTGATGATGGATTTAATGTTAAATTCAAAAATAATTCATGCTATGTTTTTTATGACAAGAATAACTTAGTATATACTACTTTTAGAAATGATAATGTATATGCTAAAAATAAAGACACACTAGTCTCACAGAATGTATCTTGTCTAAATACCTTTCACAGAGAGTCTTGGATCTGGCATAGAAAACTAGGTAATTGCAACATACACTTGTAAGGAAGTTAAATAAAAAGGATTAGTTAGAGACTTTCGCAAATTAGAGTTTCTAGACAATGAAGTATGTAATCCTTGTAAAAAAGGAAAGCAACACAAAATTTCATTCACACCAAGAAAGAAGTAACTACTTATCAGCCTTTTGAGTTGGTTCACATGGTCTTGTTTGGACCATTTAGAGTTTCATGTCTCAATAGGAAGCACTATGTTTATCTTCTTGTAGATTATTTCTCTAGGAACACCTGGAGCTTTTTCCTAGCTCACAAAAGTGAAGCTTGTTCACAATTTACCAAGTATGCTAGGACTGTAGAAAATCTTAGTAGACTTAAAATTATATCCTCAAGAAGTGATCAGGGTTGTGAGTTTGAGAATCAAGATTTTGAATCATTCTTCTCACTAAATGGCTATAATCACAATTTCTCTTCTCTTTGAACACCTCAACGGAATGGTGTGGTAAAAAGAAGAAATAAAACCTTACAAGAAATTCCCCAAACTATGCTCAATGAATATGACCTACCTATTTACTTCTGGGATGAAGATGTTTATACAAATTTTTACATAATAAATATATTATAAATCAGACCCATCCTTAAGAAAACTCCTTATGAGTTTTGGAATAATAAGAAACCCAAATTATGTTATTTTAAAGTGTTTGGATGTAAATATTATATTCTGAACACTAAAGATAATTTAGATAAGTTTTCCTCCAAAAGTTATGAAGGAATATTTCTTGGAAATTCTACATTAAAAAAATCATGTAGAGTCTTTAATAAGAAAACCAAATGTGTGGAAGAATCTGTACATATCAAGTTTGATGAAGTAGATCCACATGAGCCCAAGACCTCACTAGAAAATATTGAAGAGGATATGTCCAATCTGGACATTAATAACAAAACCACAAACCATCATGTGAAGGAATCTGTGAAAACTTCTAGTTTTGAAAATTTTCTAGATCCTAACCGTAATGAACCAGATCAACCTGACCAACCTGAAATATCAAGTCTAACCTTCTCTAGACAAACAAGGACCCTTAAGAATCATCCCCTAGATACTGTTGTTGGAGATTTAGATATAGGAACACAAATGAGATCTTCCTTGAGAAACAAGGTTGAACATCATGATTTTTTGTCACAACATGAACCTATAAATATCAATGATGTGATCATAGATTAATTTTCAGTAAGGCCATGCAAGAAAAACTTAATTAGTCTGAAAGAAATAATGTTTGGAAAATTATAGATAGACTGAAGGATACTTTGACCATAGGAACCAAATGGGTGTTTATAAATAAATTAGATGAAGTTGGAAATATAGTTATAAATAAATCTAGATTAGTTTCACAAGGATATAATCAAGAAGAGAGGATTAATTATGATGAGACCTTTGCACCAGTTTCTAGACTTGAGGCAGTTAAGATCTTACTTTCCTATGCAGTGCACTTGGATTTTAAAATTTATCTAATGGATGTAAAAAGTGAATTCTTAAATGGTTATATAGTAGAGGATGTTTTTTTTGGAAAACCACCAGGTTTTACAAATTCTCATTTTCCAAATCACATGTTCAAATTAACGAAAGATTTATATGGTTTGAAAAAAGCTCCAAGATCATGGTATGAAAGGTTGAGTAACTTTATTATTTTTAATGGTTTTTCAAAATTACTTGTAGATCAAAATTAATTTTTAAAATTAATTTCAAAAGAATTTTTAATATGCCAAATATATGTAGATGATATTATCTTTGGATCTTATAAAAATTCTTTATGTAATGATTTTTCAAAAATAATGAAAATTTAGTTTGAAATGAGTTTAATTGGTGAACTTAAATATTTTCTTGGATTTCAAATATTTCAAAATAAATAATGTATTATTTTAAATTAAATTATGTACACAAAAGGACTTTTGAAAAGATATGGATTTGATAGCATTAAGAGTAGTGAAACTCCTATGAGTTTTACATGTATGTCGGATCTTGATGATAGTGGAAAATCAGTTGATCAAACAACTTACAGAGGAATAATTGGGAGTTTTCTGTATTTAACTGATAGTAGGCCAGATATTATGTTCAGTGTGTGTAAGTGTGTGAGATTTTAAGAAAAACCAAAAGAGTCACATTTAAATGGTGTTAAAAGAATATTCAAATACCTCAAGTATATAACTAATTTATGATTGTTCTATCCTAAATGATTACATTTTGATTTAATTAGCTATTCAGATGCTAACATTGGTGGATGTAAGTTAGCTAGAAGGAGTACCTCTGATACATTTCACTTTTGGTAAGGACTTTAATATCATGGTTTAGAAAAAAAGAAAGACTCAGTTGCATTATCAATTGCTGAAGAATAATACATTGCTGTTAGAAGTTGTTGTGCAAAAAAAAAATTCGATGAAACACAAGTGATATTAACATTTCTAGGAATACAATTTCTCATTCTAGAACAAAGAATATTGATGTAATACATCAATTTTTGAGATATCATTAACCAAAAGGTGATATAACTCTTGGGTTTATTGGGACTGAGCATCAGCTTGCTGATATATTCACTAATCCCTTAAACTACGAGATAATGAACTACATCAAAAATGAACTAGGAATGATAAATATATAATTTCCTATAAAACTAATTCCTAAAACCGATATTTGAAACCAATTTTGTGGAACCTATCTTCTAAAACTGATCCCCAAAACTGATTCTTGAAACTGATCTTTTGATACCGATCTTGTGAAACTGATCTTTTGAAACCAGTCCCTGAAACCAATTCCTAAAACCGATCTTTGAAACCAATCTTGTGAAACTGATCTTCTGAAACCTACCCCTGAAACCAATTCTTGAAACCAATATTTGAAATCGATCTTGTGAAACCGATCTTGTGAAACCGATCTTGTGAAAACCGATCCATGAAATCGATCGTGTAAATACGACCCAATAACAGCGATGTATTTAAGGATACTTTTGTAATTCTTTCTATTTTAAATAAAAAAACATTTTTTTTATTATGTTTTCCAAGTTTAAATTTTATGCTTTATTATTTACAATCCCTAAATTATATATTAAGTTTTATCCATCTATACCTTTCACCTTCCCACTGACGTAAAACCTTATACCCTTTGTCACACTATATCTTGACCCTCGACATCTAGACTCTCTTGGAATCTAAAACCTCAAAATGGAACAGACCAAACATGCTATGGAAGATCCAATAAAATCTACATCTACTATGTTTCAGAAAGGTGAGTCCAATGGGACTGCAAAACTGAACTTGGAAAGCTCAGTGGTTACAACTGAGAAGGAAGTATCTGCAGAGTGGCCTTTATCAAGAAAGTAATTTCTATTAAGAGTGCCAGAATCTCATGGATAGCTAAGCTAGTTCTCTAATAATTAAAGGAATTACTATCCCCAGTTAGTACATGAGTTTTATCAACATTTGATGATATCTTTGGATGAAACTGAGGCAGCAAGGATGAAGTCAGTGGTAAAGGTAATGGAAATATATTTTTTGTCTAAGGAAGGGCATGAGTGTTTGGAGATGCATCATGAAGGTTTCTATGCTGATTATCCAGGTAATATTATACCTTCCTTTAATTTTTTCTCTTATGAAGATGATCTAAAGGAGATGAATGGAAATGGAGAATCTAGGAGGACTATCTCAAGTGATTTTGAAGGAAATGTAAGATTTCTTTTCATGTTCATACAACATCAAATCCACCCAAGGAAGGGAAATTTATCTGCTGTGATGTAATAGGATGTATTCCTGATCTATTAGTTGAAACATGGGATAAAAATGAACCTGTTTAGGAATCTCATGGTGCATTTCTCCGATTTAGTAAATACATCCAAGAAGGAATCATGTTTGTACTATGAGAGGATGATCTTTTCCATGTTAAAAAAGTTAGGTTGTGTGGAAGATGGAGATGAAGTAATAAGTGAATGTAGTGTCTTCTATCTTAAAAAAATATATTTGTAAAAGGATGAAGATCTTCTGGAACCCATGGAAGAAATTATGGGTAGGTGATGAGGAAAGGTTGTATGAAGATTTCTATACAATTGCCCATCCTACCAAAACAAAGGATCTAGTTGATCCAGGTATCAAACAAGGAGAAGATCTTGTTTATTCTAATAATGAAGTTGAGACTGAAGTGACAAGGGAAGAATGATATTATATTGATGGTAGGAGTGATCTTAATATTGTTGAACCCCCTAAAGATATGTATTACGGATCAACTAGTCCACCTTTAGACTTACCCTCAAGAGAATCTTTGTTAGGTGATGAGGATGTGGAAGAGACTGAGATTAATGGAGTTGAAGGTTATGTAAGTAAATCAGACGAGGAGTCTAATGATGATGATGATGAAGATGATGATGAAGGAGGAAATGATGAAAAAGTATGTGATTCTTTGAAAGTGGGACAACAAGTAATTGACAGATCTAGTGAGGAGTCTATACATGGAGCTAGTACTGGTTCTGAGCATGTTGAAGAGGAAGATGTTGATCATAAAAATGTTGGTCCTGAGGAAAACTCAGCCCTTCCTAATTCATAAAATCAGTACATCATTTAGGAATTTAATGAACATATAGTTGGCATCCATGAGGAAGAAGCTAAGGATAATGTGCCTCAAATTGAGGATATGCCTGGTGAAGTTGAAGTGCCTAGAGTACATGAATAACTTGATGTTCAATTGGTTCTTGTTCCTAGAAATGTTATTATGGATAAAGGACAGGATAAAGAAGATGATGAAGTTGAAGTTGTTACTAAGCCTCAAGGAAGAAGAATTAGGTGTGATATTGTTGAGCCAAGACACTAGACTTGTTCTAGAGAGTGGAATAATGATATAGGATACATTCTTTTTGGGTCGGAATATGAATCTGTTGAAGAGAGGGTGACTCCTACTCCTGTTCCACAAGATCAAGCTAGAGCAGAACCTATTCCACCAGTTTCATCTCCAGCAGTAGAGCTAGTAGCACAAACCCTGCCTAGTGACTATGTCACTAATGCTGATTTGGAGCAATTCAAAAAAGATATATGTGAGTTAGTGAAAGACTCTGTTGGATCTAGAAGTGAAGTCTCCAATTCAATCGGAATTTCTAATACAAATTCAACCAATATTTTAAGGATGATGATCCATGAGATTCAATAAAATCTCATTACCACAACAGAAACCATTATTAGGCATAATAATTTGCAGATAGAATAAGTAAGAAAGATGTTGAATGAGATAAATTCTCTAACCTATGATTTCAAGACCTCATATAGTGGTGTAGTGGAAGTTCTTAGTAACTTGGTGACTCATTTACTATGTGTAGATCATAATAAATTGAAAGATGAGCTTGAGAAAATGATTATGGCCCTTCTAGTTCTTAGATTTGGAAAGGTGTTGTTACTGATTTGGAGTCTCTAAAGGCTGTGATGGGAGAGGAACTTTAAACTCTTAAAAGTTTTTTAGACGAAGAAACTCTTGAAAAGGTGAATTGAAATACAAAACTTGTGTACAATATTGTAAGGTCATGCACAAATGAAGCCTCTGCTGGTCAGAAAGAGATTCAAGAGAAAGTGGATAAATAATTTTCTAAGATTTATACCAAGTGTGATCTGATAAATAGCTTGAATTTTCTAACAGAAAATATTAGAATACCTCCATTCACAGAAGCATTTAAGAAACAAGTTACTCAATTGAAGGAGTTTACTCCATTGCTGAATAAATTCATGGAGCATAAGGAAAACTTCGAGAAAGTTGTGCAATTTGGTGGTGAAATCATTAATTATTTCATAAATCCCCTTAAGAAATATCTGCATGTTCATGTTCAAGAAATTTTGGTTCCTCTTAATGCTTCCATTGGTACTACCTCTCGACCTCCTGCTCTAATGACTATCTGTCATGATCTTTCCCAGATTCAACCAGTCATTATAGAGAAATATTCCAGTTGTGGGTTGTCTGAGAGAAGGACTATTCTTACAGCCAATTTCTCTATATGTGTTTCCATGCCTAGTGTTATCATCAAACCACCTCATTTCTCTACCACTCCCAAACATTCTCATCATACTCTATATCCTTCAGATAAAGGCAATTCTCCTTAGAATACAAACTCTTAGGGGTGGATTGTATCTTTGATAGGGATCTGTTCTTTTGTTTGGCCTGTACTCTTCAGCTTATTAAGGGAAATCATTTTGGTGTATTTATTTTTATAATATTTCTCCTCTTCCTTTTTATTTTTTTTGCTAATCCCAAAAGGGGGAGATAGAAAGAAGAGGCATACATTATTAATAAAAGGTGGAGAAATTATGGAATAAGACATTCTAGCATATGACACATGGCATGTACTCAACATAATACATTTATTGAGGGGGATCTTTGTTTTAAAAACACATACAAGGGATGGAATTAGTTGTATTGAATAATAAAATTTAGTGAAGCTTATGCTATGTCTATTTAATATTATTCCTTATAATTTCATGTATGGCATAATTTGTGATTATCAAAAAGGGGGATATTGTTGGACCCTCTATGCTATAGTAGTTTTCATAATCACAAATAATGCCAATTTACAGATTATACTCTTTCATGACATTTAATATCTCTAAGTAAATCAATTATTTCATACAGAGCTATAGACTTCAATAAGTCAATGCCCTATATATATTTGAATAAATATGTTTAAAAGTTTGTTTTTACATGTATTTTTGAATGTCAGTTAATCTAGTAATGTTATGTTTTAGAAAAACACTTCATAAGATTTTTGATGTCACTGGAACCGAAGATGACACACCAAAGATGAAACACCAAAGATGACACACTGAAGATGACACACTGAAGATGACAGACAAAAGATGACACACCAAAGATGACACAACGAAGATGACACACCAAAGACGACACAATGAAGATGACACACTGAAGATGACACACCGAAGATGAAACACTGAAGAAGACACATAATAGATGACACACCAAATATGAAACACCAATGGTAACAAACTGATGATGACATACCGATACTTATGACTCACCTATAGTCATAAATAATTGTTTCAAATTTATTAATTCAAAATTATTTCTAGTGATCATATTTTGTAAAATTAATGTTTATGATATTATTTAATGTTGTCTGTAGGACTATCCGTATACAGCACGAGGTACATGTACCTGGGGAGATCTTCTTGCCTAGTTAACCTTTAAGTATAAAAGGTTTTCTAGCTCAAACGAAAATGTACGATGCTGAACCCACTAGAAAAAAAGGAGGCTTGTTTTGTGAATGTGAAAGATATTGCAAATAGAAGAACTTGAAGCTTGAGTATAAAAGAAGTTTAATATTAGATGTTGCGTCCTATTGTAGCATGCTAAACATACTGACATTGAAGAGATGAATCTTTCCACACCAGAAATATATATTATAGGGACTACGACACTTTGTTTTGGAGACAACTTCCAAAAGAGGACTCTAATATCATTTTCTCTACATCCATTGACTCCAGAACTTTACTACACAACAAAAAGAGATTTGTAAACTCTATTATTCTTTTATTACTATGTTGGGAGATTATCTTTACTCTTTATGTAGTATTTGTATCTATTTGGGTCACACACACTGTCTCTTAATCTTAACTGAAGGATACTAAAATATCATTTCACTCAATACCTTTCTACTGTTGTATCCCACGTAGAA
This sequence comes from Viscum album, assembly GCA_963277665.1. Taxonomy (NCBI): domain Eukaryota; kingdom Viridiplantae; phylum Streptophyta; class Magnoliopsida; order Santalales; family Viscaceae; genus Viscum; species Viscum album. The sequence continues at coordinate 362,549,062 of OY728155.1, read as the reverse complement.
CTGTGGAAGAGATCCCAAGTGATCTATTTGATAGTTTTCCATGAATAACTATGGTAGAGGTCATGTGTAACCAAGATAGACCTTTGTGCTATTGTGAACCCCGATCTAGGGTTTCAATCCATAATTTTTTAATATAAACCTCTTGGTGGAATGTGATCACCGTGTGGAGAGGACTATGTCTTAGCTTGAGACTGAACATCTTGTTTTCCTGCTGTGTTGTTTCTCTGGTGTTTTAATCTAATTTTTATTTTTTCACATTAGAATAAAATCATATTCGATAATTAGTTTAGAAAGTTTTTGTATCTATTTTTAATTAGTAGATTAGTTTCAAAAGTTTGAATAATATTTTGATTGGTAAATCTTAGAACTAATCAATCTTCTGAGAAACTAGTTGAACTTTCATGACTTATATAAATTCACTACAAAATAGCTTTGATTTTATTTTAATAAGTGGATGTTATTTTAAAGAACCAATTTTAAAAGAAATATTTATAGATACTCAATTCACCTCCCTCTAGAGTCATATACTATGACCATCATTTTGTATCAGAGGAATTTAAAAGTTATTATCAGTTTTCAACTCTTGTCAACTATTATTATAATTATTTTTCAACGATCTTAAAATTTATGTTATTTTTAAATTTTTATCCCTTTGATATTATTTTACAATATTTATCATGGAAAATAGATTAGGATGGGCCGCTACCAATAGAACAACTTTCTTTAAGGGAACTAGTTATGCACAGTGGATGCATGAGATGAAAATACATCTAGAAAGCATGGGATTTGAAATCTGGAATACTATTGAAAGTAAATATATGATTCCTTAAACTACTAGAAACACATGGTATGATCCTACCAGGACTGCCTATAATAATAACTGCAAAGAAATGAGTGATCTATACTATTCACTAAGAGATGAAGAGTTAAACTGTATCTCTGCTTGTAAAACTGCACACGAGATTTAGGACACTCTGTCTGTTTCTCATGTGGGAATATCTAATGTTAAAAAATGAGATTAAATACATATAATATTAAATATTAAAACTTTATAATGAATCCTAATGAGTCTATTTCTGATATGTATCTCAGGTTCAATGAAATTATGAATACCATGATTTCTTTATGAAGATAAGTAACATCCAAAGAGAAGATTATGCAGATTCTGTGATGCTTACCAGAAAGATGGCATAGAACATCTGTGTCTATTAGAGAATTGTGTGATATTTATAAGATGATAATGAAGGAATTGATAGGAAAATTAATGATGTAGGAAGAGGAATTTTAGGTAAATCAAGAACAGGACAAAAGAAAATGAATGTCTATAACTTTCAAGACAACTAATTCTAAAAGTTAAGACAAAGGGAAAGTTCAAGATGCTACTAAAAGCACACACAGTGATGAAGTAGCTACAAAAAATAATGAAGAAATGTCCCAGTTGGCTAGAAGATTCAAGAAATTTTATAGGAAAAAGATTTTTTTAGAAATCCCATTTACAAAGAAAAACATGATAATAAGGGAAATTGGAAAAAGGATTGGAAGGGAAATTATAAATCAGAAGAGATAATTTTCTATGAATGTAAAAGGAATGGACATGTGAAGGATGACTATCCAAAGATGAAATACAAGAAAAAGTATTAAAATAAGCATAGAAGGTAAAATAAATAAATGAAGGCCACCAGGAGTGCCTCCGAAGACAGATCAAGTGAATATACCTCTTCTCAAAATGAGAAATATGATATGGATAAAATGAGTTTGACAAAAAAAATTGAGGTAACCTTAGACTCTCCTATACATAATTCTTATAATTCTGAAAGTGAATCTTAAAATATAAAAAATGATTAATTGTTCAAATATTCCTACATGTTAGAAGTAACATGTAATGAGTTGAAAGATAAATATAAATCTTTTAAGAAACAATATTCTCTTACTGTGAATATTAACTATGATCTTAAAACTGAAAAAGAGAAAAATGATCAACTGCTCAAGGGAAATAATGAGTTAAAATGTCTAATGAGCAATTGATGAAAGAAATGGAAAAGTTCACTAATGGGAAAAATATTCTAACTCAAATTCTTGGAAAACAAATACCTCCTACGTATAATTATGGAATTGGATATCAACCAGGTCAAATGAATTTATCCAAATCACATTTTGTATCCAGATCTGGAAAATCTGTTACCTTTTTCAAAAACCAGAATTTTACAGCAAGTTCCAGTTCCAAGAATTCATTTACTGCATCTAATTAATCAAGAAAAAATAGAGTTTAATTTTCAAATACTTTATATTCTGCATATAGGAAACCCATAAGGCAGTTTTGGGTCCCTAAAGTTTATATCAATAATGTATGTGGACCTAGACAAATATGGGTACCAAAGTCATTTCTTGGATGAATTTCTATATAGGTAAAACGTATAAAGAGATCCTGTAAAAATCTATAGTTCTTGGACAATGGATGTTCAAGACATATGACTTTGGACTATTCAAGATTAAAAGTATTATCAGTATTGATGGATTACATGTCACATTTGGTGATAATGGTAATGGAAAAACCATCGACCTAGGCAAGATTGGTAACCCTAACTGTATTTCAATTTCAAAAGTACTTAATGTTGATTGATTAATTTATAACCTGCTCAGCATATCTCAATTGTGTGATTCTGTATTTAATGTTAAATTAAAAAATGATTCATGCCATGTTTTTAATGCCAATAATAACTTAGTATATACTGCTTTTAGAAATGATAATGTATATGCTATAAATAAAGACACACTAGTCTCAAAGAATTACTCTTGTCTAAATACCTTTCACAAAGAGTCTTGGATCTGGCATAAAAGACTAGTTAATTGTAACATACACTTGTTAGGAAGTTAAATAAAAAGGATTAGTTAGAGACTTTCTCAAATTAGAGTTTCTAGAAAATAAAGTATGTAATCCTAGTCCAAAAGTCAAGCAACACAAAATTTCTTTAAGACCAAGAAAGAAGTAACTACTTCTGAACCTCTTGAGTTGGTTCACATGGTATTGTTTGGACCATTTGGAGTTTCAAGCCTTAATAGGAACCACTATGTTTATGTTCTTGTAGATTATTTCTCTAGGAACACCTGGACCTTTTTCCTAGCTCACAAAAGTGAAGCTTGTTCACAATTTACCAAGTATGCTAGGAAGTAGAAAATCTCAGCAGACTTAAAATTATATCCTCAAGAAGTGATCATAGTCGTGAGTTTTAGAATAAAGATTTTGAAGTTTTCTTCTCACTAAATGGCTATAATCACAATTTTTCTTCTCCTCGAACACCTCAACAGAATGGTGTTGTAGAAAGATGAAATAGAACCTTACAGGAAATTTCCCGAACTATGATCAATGAATATGACCTACCTATTTACTTCTGGGATGAAGATATTAATACATCTTGTTAAATAATAAATATATTCTAAATCAGACCCATCATTAAGAAAACATCATATGAGTTTTGGAATAATAAGAAACCCAAAGTAGGTTATTTTAAAGTGTATGGATGTAAATATTATATTCTGAACACTAAAGATAATTTTGATAAGTTTGCATCCAAAAGTTATGAAGGAATATTTCTTGGAAATTCTACATCAAAAATATCCTATAGAGTCTTTATTAAGAAAACCAAATGTGTCGTAGAATCTGTACATATCATGTTTGATGAAGTAGATCCACATGAGCCCAAGACCTCACTAGAAAATATTGAAGAGGATATGTCCAATCTGGACATTAATGATAAAACCACAAACCATCATGTGAAAGAATCTGTGAAAACTTCTTGTTCTGAAAATTTTCTAGATCCTAACCGTAGTGAACCAGATCAACCTGGCCAACCTGAAATATCAAGTCTATCCTTCTCTAGACAAACTAGGACCCTTAAGAATCATCCCCTAGATACTGTTGTTGGATATTTAGATTTAGGAACACAAACGAGATATTCCTTGAGAAACAAGGTTGAACATCAAGCTTTCTTGTCACAACTTGAACCTATAAATATCAATGATGCAATCATAGTTGAATTTATGGTAAGGCCATGCATGAAGAACTTAATTAGTCTGAAAGAAATAATGTTTGGAAAATTGTAGATAGACTGAAGGATACTTTGACCATAGGAACCAAATGGGTGTTTATAAATAAAGTAGATGAAGTTGGAAATATAGTTATAAATAAAGCTATACTAGTTTCACAAGGATATAATCTCAAATAGGGGATTGATTATGAAGAGACCTTTGCACCAGTTTCTAGACTTGAGGCAATTAAGATCTTACTTGCCTATGCAGTGCACTTGGATTTTAAAATTTATCTAATGGATGTCAAAAGTGCATTCTTAAATGGTTATATAGTAGAGGATGTTTTTGTTGGGAAACCCCCAGGTTTTACAAATCCTCATTTTCCAAATCAGATGTTCAAATTAACGAAAGATTTATATGGTTTGTGTAACACCGTGAGATTTTATGAAAAATATTCTTTTTTATTTTCATTAATGTCTTGTGTTGTACGCTACACCAAAAGGAGCTTGCACAACACACATCCTTGACCTGTCGTGCATTACATGCAATCACGACCTTCATCGATAGCGTGTTTAGAACGCAATACCGAGTTTCACTAAACAATGATATGTTATTAAAATATTATTAAAACTAGCCATTATGAATAGTAATAACCACTTTTAGAAATTTTTTAAATTTTATTTTTAAAAATGGACTTCATTTTTGGATTCTGAATATCAAAATTATCTTAGGGAGAAATTTTGGTACTTTTCGGATAACTTTCATTTTCTGATGAATAGTGAAAATATCTAATATTTAATTAAAAACAACCTTTTTAATCGAAAAAATTAACAGTGATAAATTATTAATTTGAGTGGTTTTAAAGTATATTTAGAATATATTTTTATAATTTAATACAAAGTTGGTCATTTGATGTAATTTCACATTTAAACCAGACATAAACAATTGTCAATCTTTTGATAGTTATTATCTCTTACGAACACGCTATTTGTTTTGACGACGGGAATTAATTTTTAAATTAATTAATGAAACTAATATGTTTTGAATTTGGTAAAATATACATCAATTTTGAATTCATAAAATCAAATATAGCTTAGGCCTAATTTTTGGTATTTTTCTGGAAACTTTCACTTTTTGATGAATAGTGAAACCACTAAGTGGTAGTTAAAAAAATGAATTTTTCATAAAACGTAATTTTACCGCTTCTGTGAGTGTAATTTCAAAAATCCGAGAGACACAGTTGATGTTAGTAAGTAAAATTTGGTTCAATGGGATGAAAATAATTTTTTGGTGAATAGTAACTTTTTACTTTTTTTACCACGATTAAAAGTAAATTGGGTAATTAAGGGTAAAAATGATATTACTATTACCCTAACACATGTCATAATTCTATTTGACAAGTGTAATTCGACCAAAAACAACCTTAGAAATAAAATATGACCATTTAGGCCCACTTGGATTAGATTAGGACATTTATTATTAATTTATTTAAAGAAGGGTTAAAATAGTTAAAATCAAAGTTTAATAAGTAAATCCTTTTTAATATGGGGTTATACATAAGGTAAATTCGACTATAAATATTCATTAGAAGTATAAAAAGATTTCCTACATAATGGTATTTTATTTGTAATTTTTAGACATTATGATTTAATTTATTTATGACACAACGATGATGTAGTAATTATCTTATTAATGAAATATTGACATAATTGATGTTATAAATACCCAAATAAATGTAATTTGAGACTTTTTATGAATTAAACTAATTTTATAGGTTAATATGACATGTTATTATTGATTTATTTATCTTTTTTCGAACTAATCATTCTGTTATAATTTTCACAAAAATCAATTACTAAATAGTGACAAAATTGACATAAAATAGTTTTTAAAACAAATATTATATTATTAATTGTTATTTTATTCCTAAAAATATAAGGTTCGGCCAAATGACATAGATAAAGTTATATATATTAATAATAAACAACTTGGTATTCATTTGGCTTGTTATAGTAAGTTTATTAACCTTATAGTGTAAGTACACAAAAAGACATGGTAAAAGTAAAATTATCTAACTTAAAGTTAAAACTAAATGATAAGGTTAAAATAGTAACCTAAACTTGTCCAAATTATATTGGATGATAGTATTTCGACCCATGCCCACCTTAGCTTCAAAATAAATGAATTTGGAGCTATTTAAAACTGAATTTTGTTTTATAATAAAATAATATTTTTTGTTTTTCCAAAAGAGCCCCTCTCCTCCCTTATAAAAGGGCACCTCCTCCATCTCTACCTCACACCACATTGAGCCTTCAAGCTCCGCCACCCCTTCCAAATTCTATTCTCCACTTCCCTAGAAACATCCTAGAGGTCTTGGTCTTCTTCAAAGACCAATTTTAGTGCATTAAGAGGAAGACTCAAAGAGGCGCTTCAAAGAAGAGGTAATGTCCGTTACCGATTCTTTCAACTTTATTTATTCTTTCACTTCTTATAATTAGGTTGTTTCATTATAATGTAATAACATCAGTATCACTCATATACTTATATGTTATTATAAGTATGAAACAACCCTATTTCACCATCTATCTATCCTACGAAAAACGAAATCACCGCGCGTGCGTACGTACGGAATACCGTCTCCACGCCGTGGTGTAATCTATTTTCCACCACCACCTTACTTGGATGGGTATAATGGTGTACATAATAATTATATATGATTATTTTAAAGTGATATTGATTCTGAAATAGTATACATACACTCCAATACAATTTCACAGTCATGAGAACGATATAATCGCTCGTGCGTACGTACGGACTACCGTCACCACGACGCGATGAGATTCATTCTCCACATTAACCATTCATGAATGATTATAAAGTATATATAATAAGTAATAATGAAATATATGACATAATAATGATACTGTATTTATGTGTATATATATGTATTTCATCTACTTAATTCCATTCAACTCAATAAGGAAACGAAAATAGTATTCATGCGTACGTACGGCCTACCGTCTCCATGAACGATGTATTTCTTTGCATGTACTAATCTATTATATATATGTATATTCTAAATATATATTATATATAAATGATGTTTTATATTCTGGAATTAAGTAATCATGATCTAAGTAATCATATGAATAATTACAAGTCAAAACACGGATGACAAATGAAACGATTTTACCCAAAGCGCTCTTTAACATGGAATTTACAAAAGAACGGGTAAAATAAAGTCATAAGTGAACCATATATGATATCATAAAAATGAGTATGATTCTGGAATATGTCAATGACATTATTTAAATCATTATACATGTGGTTCAGACACTTACGAAGCAAATCAGACCTAAGGTAAGCGAAAATATCACAATCTCATTTTTATCCGAGATTGTTTATACCTTGGTATTTACTGAGGTGTATTTTATCATCCACATCCATGTTTCCTCAATATGTAAAATTATTTCCATCCACCTACAATTTTTTAAATCCAATTCTACCCTTAGGTGAGTTTTTAGTAAAAGATATAAAAGGAATCTTTTGTCGTTTTTCGTACAAGGTACTTTTTGACTTTTCCGACAAAAGTACGAGAAGAATGTTTTTTTAACTTATACGGCATGAATGGATTTTTAAAACATTATTTCCAAAAAGCTTCCTTTACAAGTTTCAAGTTTATTTTTAATCAACTTCTTTTATTTTAGAATTGTATGACATGTTAAGAAAGTTAAAGTGTTTTTAAAGTAGAAAGGATATTTTCCTCAAGAATGGAGTTCAAGTGTTTTATCAAAATCATTTTCCATATAAAATAATAAAGTGTTCTATTTCTATCCCTATTATTACATTGATTTGATTATGTTGTGATGGAATTATATTTATGAATTCCTTTATCTTATATGAATTATTTTATGATGTCACGATGTTTAAGATTCCCATTTTTATTACATGGGTTATGCAATGATGTAAGATTTATGTTTTTTGTGGCACACATAAGAATGGTTTCATTATGATATGGGTGGGACCTATATCTCCCTCCAATTTATTGGGTAAAGATTTTATATCTCATGAGATAGACATGGATGGAACGGTAGGTTAAATCGGTTCAGTGAACCAGGACCGAAACGAGGAGTGAACTCGGTTCAGAAATGGACTTTGTCCACTAAGATAGTCTTGGAAATGAGTCTTGACTAATAAGAAATTATTATCTATGATTATGTGTGTATTCCACAAAGTTTCAAGTTTTATGTTATGATTATTGGGATTACATTTCACTACTATGATTTATCCCATGTTATGATATTATGATCTGTTTTGCAGGTTAAGATTTCCAAAATGTTATGTTCTTATGAATATGATGTGATTGATATTTCTTTTTATTACCCTTACTGAGCATTTGAGCTCACCCTTTTATGTTTTCTTTTCCCCGGGATATAAATAATGGTTTTAGGTAGAAAAAAAAGTAAGATCTTTATGGGAGATGTTGAAGATCTTTCACCATGATTAGAAGATTATATTCAGAGTTTCCAAAGACACTAAACTATTACGGTCCTTGTGTGTGTGTTTTTTTTATGTACTAAGTATTCCGCAAAAGTAATGTAATGTCCATGTACGTCAAGCTTTGGGTCTCTACAGTTGTTATTAGAGTAAAAGTTTAGTCATCCTTTGGAAACTAGGATGTGAAAACATTAGTGAGATCCCTAGAGATATTTCTAAAGTATATCTAGGGATGTCACTAAGGATAAGTATACGTATTGGATATAGTCCTAGAACTATGTTAACGATATTATATTAAACCAAATATGTTAGATATTGAAGTTACTCCCCCTTTATTATGATTTTTACCTCTCACACTATTCTTTTTGGGTTTTAGAATATGGGTGTAAACAAGATGATTCACGATAATGGAGGATATGATGGACAATGGAATGATATTCTTCATGAGAAACCAAATGAAATGGGATTTGGAAGTCCAAACATCATTATTATGCTGAATCAGAAATCTCATTATATGATCAATAAAGTAAAATTTGGTAAGTTTCCTGACTCGGCTAATAAGAGAAAGATGGTGTTTCATGATGATCATAGAGGAAAGAATGTTCAATTTCCACCATGTAAATCATGTGGGAAGAGGCATCAAGGAGAATGTTTCAAAGGAACTGGAAGATGCTATGGGTGTGGAAAAGGACACAAAGCCAGTAAGTGCAAAGGAAAAGGTTCTGTTAACACCAGGGATGAGGATAATGGTATTTCTATGACATCAACAATGGTTAAATGTTTTAAATGTGGAATGTACGGGCATTATGCAAACTAGTTCTCTAAGGGAAAGTATCATGAAGAAAATCAGTATGGTCGTATGGGTAGTATTTGTGTTGATGATGATGAAGAGACTACAAATGATATGTGAGATGAAAGAATTGTTGATGCTCGGTCAATGGTTTAAGAATGTAGTGGAATGATTACATGTTTATCATGTGTAATGTTGTATAAGTAATCTCATGGTACTATGGAATAAAGAGATATCTAAGGATTGTTACACTGTTGTCTTTCCTTGTGTTTTGAAAGTGTATGATTAATGGTACCAGTATCCATGAAAGGTTATTCAGATATTTTTGGAATGTTGATGATATGCACATAATGAAGGGATAATGAGAAAATTAAATGTTTTATAGTATTCATGAGCTCATGACTGATATAAGGAGAAGGTTATATCATGGTTTGAGTATATAGAATTTCTGGATTTTGGTATGTGGAAAGAGTTAACTTTTGACAGCATTCGTGTTTTCACTGAGGTTCTGTGGGTATTCATTCTTCAAGAGAATAAATGATTAAGGTATTCACATGTTTGTAATTTGACCAACAAGATATATCTTATGATATATGGGGGATAAATGATGGCATTCATGTGATTGTTATGTGACATTTCATGAAATCATTTTCTTTATACAATGAGCTTGGACCGAAGTATTTTAGATAAGCCTATAGATTGGAATGGATTATGTTGGACATAAGTTAGTATTGTTAGAACTTTTTTCGATATTATTGATGGGATGTTATAGTAATTTATTTTTAGAAAAAGGACAACCTGCAGGACGGGCGACCACCCATCGCGTCAGACAAGGCTGTGGGAATCGAACCCACAATAGAAGTGAAACTGGCATTTATCGCCTACCACTGGCCTACAAGAAGTCCCTGTTTAGTAGAAACTAGTTTTATTACATTAAGAAGTATGATATATTAAGTATAAGTCCATTTTAGGAACCATATATGATTAATCTCACTATAGTTGGACTTACATATTTTTGATAACTTTTATAACCTTTTGTTTAAGACAGATAGAATGACCCATCATTCTATCACATGATCTGCTAACACATCACGAATAACAAATTCAACTTCATTTCATTAAGGGATGAAGTGGAAATTGTTCAATTAACGAACAATAGTGATATTGTACCAAAATCATGTAAGTATTTATTTTAATTCATCAACTTTAGGGAAAAGATCTTGAAAACCACAAATGTTGTCCTAGTGCCCTTATATCCGATGAATCATATGGTACTTTAGATCATCACAAATCTATGGATTTGTGATTGCTGTATTTTCCATAGCCATGTTCTCTACCACTCTCCATCAGAACATGATGGTTAGATTTCTCTTCCATATTCATATTTTCATCTATGTGGAAACCGAGTGATTAGTTTATTTGGGTAACCGTTACGTTTCATACATTTGTTTTTAAAGATTGGTTTTGGTTTTCCTTTTTATGATGTGGGATTCTATTAAATAATCTTTTGAGGAGTAAACCATTTATAACCCTGAAAAATTTCGAGGGAAAAATTCATTTTAAGGGGGGTAGAATGTAATACCCCGAGATTTTATGAAAAATATTCTTTTTAATTTCATTAATGTATTGTGTTGTACGCTAGACCAAAAGGAGCTTGCACAACACGCATCCTTGACTTTCCTTTCATTACATGCAATCGCGACCTTCCTTGATAGCGTGTGTAGTACGCAATACCGAGTTTCACAAAACAATGATATGTTATTAAAATCTTATTAAAACTAGCCGTTATGAATAGTAATAACCAATTTTTGAAATTTTTTAAATTTTATTTTTAAAAATGGACTTCATTTTTGGATTCGGAATATCGAAATTAGCTTAGGGTGAAATTTTGGTACTTTTTGGATAACTTTCATTTTCTGATGAATAGTGAAAATTACTAATATTTAATTAAAAACAATCTTTTTAATCGAAATAATTAATAGTGATAAATTATTAATTTGAGTGGTTTTAAAGTATATTTAGAATATATTTTTACAATTTAATACAACGTTGGTCATTGGATGTAATTTCACAATTAAACGAGATATAAACAACTGTCAATCTTTTGATAGTTATTATCTCTTAAGAACACGATATTTGTTTTGACGACGGGAATTAATTTTTAAATTAATTAATGCAATTGATATGTCTTGAATTTGGTAAAATAGACATCACTTTTGAATTCATAATATCAAATATATCTCAGGCCTAATTTTTGGTATTTTTCTGGAAACTTTCATTTTTTATGAATAGTGAAACCACTAAGTGGTAGTTAAAAAAAATGAATTTTTCATAAAACATAATTTTACCACTTCTGTGAGTGGAATTTCAAAAATCCGAGAGACACGGTTGATGTCAGTAAGTAAAATGTGGTTCAATGAGATGAAAATAATTTTTGGTGAATAGTAACTTTTTACTTTTTTTACCACGGTTAAAAGTAAATAGGGTAATTAAGGGTAAAAATGATATTACTATTACTCTAACACATGTCCTAATTCTATTTTACAAGTTTAATTCGACCAAAAACAACCTTAGAAATAAAATATGACCATTTAGGCCCACTTGGATTAGATTAGGACATTTATTATTAATTTTTTTAAAGAAGGGTTAAAATAGTTAAAATCAATGTTTAATAAGTAAATCATGATTAATATGGGGTTATACATAAGATAAATTCGACTATAAATATTCATTAGAAGTATAAAAAGATTTCCTACATAATGGTATTTTATTTGTAATTTTTAGACATTATGAATTAATTTATTTATGACACAACGATGATGCAGTAATTATCTTATTAATGAAATATTGACATAATTGATGTTATAAATACCCAAATAAATGTAATTTGAGACTTTTTATGAATTACACTAATTTTATAGGTTAATATGACATGTTATTATTGATTTATTTATCTTTTTTCGAACTAATCATTCTGTTATGTGTTTCACAAAAATCAATTACTAAATAGTGTCAAAATTGACATAAAATAGTTTTTAAAACCAATATTATATATTAATTGTTATTTTATTCCTAAAAATCTATGGTTCGAAAAAATGACTTATATAAGGTTATATATATTAATAATAAACAACTTGGGGTTCATTTGGCTTGTTATAGTATGTTTATTAACCTTATAGTGTAAGAACACAAAAAGACACGGTAAAAGTAAAATTATCTAACTTAAAGTAAAAACTAAATGATAAGGTTAAAATAGTAACCTAAACATGTGAAAATTATATTGGATGAGAGGATTTCGACCCATCCCCACCTTATCTTCTAAATAAATCAATTTTTAGCTATTTAAAACCGAATTTGGTTTTATAATAAAATAATATTTTTTGTTTTTCCAAAAGAGCCCCTCTCCTCCCTTATAAAAGGGAACCTCCTCCCTCTCTACCTCACACCACATTGAGCCTTCATGCTCGGCCAAACCCTACCAAATTTTATTCTCCACTTCCCTAGAAACATCCTAGAGGTCCTGGTCTTCTTCAAAGACCAATTTTAGTGCCTTAAGAGGAGGACTCAAAGAGGCGCTTCAAAGAAGAGGTAATGTCCGTTACCGATTCTTTCAACTTTATTTCTTCTTCCACTTCTTCTTCTTAGGTTTTTTCATTATGATGTAATAACATCAGTATCACTCATATACTTATATGTTATTATAAGTATGAAACAACCCTATTTAACCATCTATCTATCCTATGGAAAACGAAATCACCGCGCGTGCGTACGTACGAAATACCGTCTCCACGCCGTGGTGTAATCTATTCTCCACCACCACCTTACTTGGATGGGTATAATGGTGTAAATAATAATTATATATGATTATTTTAAAGTGATATTTATTATGAAATATTATACATACACTCCAATACAATTTCACGATCATGAAAATGATGTCATCGCTCGTGCGTACGTACGGACTACCGTCTCCACGACGCGATGAGATTCATTCTCCACGTTAACCATTCAAGAATGATTATAAAGTATATATAATAAGTAATCATTAAATATATGAAATAATAATGATACTGGATTTATGTGTATATATATGTATTTCATTTACTTAATTCCATTCATCTCAATATGGAAACGAAAACAGTGTTCTTGCGTACGCACGACCTACCGTCTCCATGAATGTTGTATTTATTTCCATTTAATAATCTATTATAAATATGTATATTATAAATATATATTATATATAAATCATTTTTTCTATTCTTTAATTAAGTAATCATGATCTAAGTAATCATATGAATAATTACATGTCAAAACACGGATGACAAATGAAACGATTTTACCCAAAACGCTCTTTAACATGGAATTTACAAAAGAACGGGTAAAATAAAGTCATAAGTGAACCATATATGATATCATAAAAATGGGTATGATTCTGGAATAAGTCAATGACATTATTTAAATCATTATACAGGAGGTTTGGACACTTACGAAGCAAATCAGACCAAATGTAAGGGAAAATATCACAATCTCATTTTTATCTGAGATTGTTTATACTTTTGTATTTACTGCGGTGTATTTTATCATCCACATCCATGTTTCCTCAATATGTAATATTATCTCCATCCACCTACAATTTTTTAAATCCAATTTTACCCTTAGGTGAGTTTTTAGTAAAAGATATGAAAGGAATATTTTGTCGTTTTTCGTACGAGGTACATTTTGACTTTTCCGACAAAAATAAGAGAAGAATGTTTTTTTAACTTATACAGAATGAATGGATTTTTAAAACATTATTTCCAAAAAGCTTCTTTTACAAGTTTTCAAGTTTATTTTTAATCAACTTCTTTTAGTTTATAATTGTAACACATGTTAAGAAAGGAAAAGTTTTTTTAAAGCAGAAAGGATATTTTTCTCAAGAATGGAGTTCAAGTGCTTTATCAAAATAATTTTCTATCTAAAATAATAAAGGGTTATATTTCTATTCCTATTATTACATTGATTTGATTATGTTGTGATGGAATTATATTTATGAATTCCTTTATCTTATATGAATTGTTTCATGATGTCACGATATTTATGATTCCCATTTTTATTACATGGGTTATGCAATGATGTATGATTTATGATTTTTGTGGCACACTTAAGATTGGTTTCATTATGAGATGGGTGGGACCAATATTTCCCTCCAATGCATTGGGTAAATATTTTATATCTCATGAGATAGACATGGCTGGAACGGCAGGTTAAATAGGTTCAGTGAAACAGGATTGAAACGAGGAGTGAACTCAGTTCAGAAATGGAATTTGTCCACTAAGATAGTCTTGGAAATGAGTCTTGACTAATAATAAATGATTTTCTATGATTATGTGTGTATGACACAAAGTTTCATGTTTTATTTTATTATTTTTGGGATTACATTTCACTACTATGATTTATCCCATGTTATGATATTATGATATGTTTTGCAGGTTATGATTTCCAAAATGTTATGTTCTTATGAATATGATGTGATTGATATTTCTTTTGTTTACCCTTACTGAGAATTTGAGCTCACCCTTTTATGTTTTCTTTTCCCCAGGATATAAATAAAGGTTTTAGGTTGGAAAAAAGGAAGATCTTTATGGGAGATGTTGAGGATCTTTCACCACGATTAGAAGATTATATTCCGAGTTTCCAAAGACACTAAACTATTACGGTCCTTGTGTGTGTGTTTTTGTTATGTACTAAGTATTCCTCCAATGTAATGTAATGTCCATGTAATTTAAGCTTCGGGTCTCTAGAGTTTGAAACAAGCTCCAAGAGCTTGGTATGAAAGGTTGAGTAACTTCATTATTTTTAAAGGTTTTCAAAAGTACTTGTAGATCCAAATTTATTTATAAAAAGAATTTCAAAAGAATTTTTAATATCCCAAATATATTTAGATGAGATTATCTTTGGATCTTCTAAAAATTCTTTATGTAATGATTTTTCAAAAATAATTCAAAGTGAGTTTGAAATGAGTTTAATGGGTGAACTTAAATATTTTCTTGGATTTCAAATATTTCAAAATAAACAATGTATTATTTTAAATTAAAGTAAGTACACAAAAGTTCTTTTGAAAAGATATGTATTTTATATCATTAAGAGTAGTGAAACTCCTATTAGTTCTATGAAATAGAGCTGTCGTGTGCGCCCTCAAATGATTAGTGTAATTTGGGGTACTTAGGTGCAGCAGAGTGGCTGACCAAGGTCGTCTCTCAAAGGAGGAAGTGAATTAAAACAACTTTTCAGAGGTATTCTAGAAACAAAATAAAAGGGAATAAAAACTCTACTTGAAATTATGGTGGTGGTTGTTTATATTTTATAAATCTAGAAGAAGTTTGCTGGAAGAAGATTTCATTTTTTTTTGTTTTTAATTTTGAAATGAAGTCTCGATTAGAATGACACAACAAGAAGATGTTTTTTTAGAAATCTATTTTAAAAGGAATAATCGATCTAACTCTACCTATTCAATCATTTATTAATCATTATCATTTAAATTAATATTCACTTAATTGTGATCCCATAATTTGTTAAATCCCGAACCCTATGAGAATTAACATTACCACGAAGATGAAGTGAATTTATCCTTAGGCTAACTTCGGAACATGCAATCGCAACACCCTTCTTTGATTGATGCTCTAAGATTAGCTTATGGTCAGTGGTAAATTAAGGCACATAACCACTCTAGAAATGAGGATTAATTGAGTTTAGGGATTATATTTGAACTCTACAAATTGATCCTGTGTGGTTTTGAATTACCGGTTAAGGTTGCGCTCTCACAGTTCACACAATTCCCGACCTCGCGTGTTTTGTGTTAACTATTCAATTGCTTGCTTAGTTTCATTTAAATTAAAAACTCAATTAATGGATCATGTTTAGTGAATTACAGTAGATCATTGATTCAAAATAAATTAATGAAGAAGGTGAGAGGTCGACCGATTACTAAAAAGAACTACTCTTCCATGGGTGGCGTAATCATCGTAGAAGCATTTTGCATGTGCAAAGGTTTATAATGGGTATAACCCAATAAAGCTTCTACTCAATAATTCCAGCCCAAAGGGGAAGATTAAGAGAAGGAGAAATTTAAAAAAAACAGAAGAAAAGAGATGAAATAAAAGAAGAACAAAGAAGTTTATTACACAAATGAAAACATTACAAAATGAAGAAGAGAAGGAGGCTTCGATGAGGGGATCCTTGCTTCAAGTGCTACCCCTCTTACAATGGTTGGATAATTTGGGTGAAACAAATTCTCTTATGCCTCCAATCTCCCAATACACGTCCCAAACCCTCCAAATGATAAAAACATCAATTTATAGAGGGGAGGGGAGGAGAGGTTACAAGTGGTTTCAAGTGTGAATGTGGAAATTCGGCCAAATATTTTAATGCAAATTGCACCGCCCATTTGACCACCAAAACGGGTGAATTGGCCAGCCTTCCAGAAAGAGAAAATGTGCGGATATGGTTTCTCTATATCCTCTCCAAATGTGGGCTCAAACCAGGCCCATATGTAGGAGTCATTATCGAAATATAGAAGCTTCTCCATTCTGGCGAGCCCAACCCAACTTTGACTTCATGGACCATGTTAAACAACCAAATGAACTCTTTAGCTCTAGTGTCCTGAATAACAGTTGTAGAGAATTAAGTTAGGAACACTGTTTCAAAATTTCAAATTCAAATATTAAATGTAAAAATATTTATCTTCGAAATACTAAAATGAACTATAAAGGGTAAAACTGGAATTTTCATCAAATATTCAAAGGAATGATCTAATCCCTAATACATTCTAATTAAACATATTTAACACAATGTGAGGAAATTATATCATTTATTATCAATAAAATATTCAATAAAATAGTGTTTTATCAACTCCCCCACACTGAACCTTTTTCACTCCTGGGAAAAACCTCATGTCTAGTAAACATCAATATCAAATCAAAACCAATTTTAAAACACATATCCTTGAGATCAATCAATTTCCCACCAAGAATCAAAAGATATCACGCCTCATTAAAAACATTATTTCAAGTTCTCCATTTATATCATTCAATATATTTCCACTTCATTTATCCTCCCATGCACAAAACACTTACCTCGCTTGAATTTTCTCTCATCACTCAAATATCAATTTTTTTGCAATGTCTTTCTCATCCAAACTCATACAAGGGTCACCATAGGCTTGATAGATTCCTACATCGCTACCAGATGTGATTCAAGGACATATGTTTATCATGAAGACTTTTCAGGGTTGTTCTGTGGATTTTGGTTGGTAGGATTAAGATGTGAAAATCTCTGAGGCTGAATGAGGAGGGCTTGACTCTTTTGAAGCAAAATTACATTAATCTAATTTTCACTTAAATATGGTCTTCTATTAAATCCCCATAGTATCAATTCAGCTCCATCATCATGAAAAGTCATGAAATTTTTACACCATTCATCATTTCAGCATAAAAAATGTCAATCTTCTCAAACATGATTTTCTTGAAAGCTCCAGATGGGCATAGCTTTCCACCTCAATTAGAAGCTCCAGAAAAGGCACAGCTTCACTTGTCATGAAAGCTCCAGAAGAGGCACAACTTTCAATATTATGACTTTCTTTAGCAACAAACACATCTCTTCAGAATTTAATTTTCCACCCAAAGTATCACATAATGTGGTGGTACAACACAAGACAGCTTCCCCCACACTTAAGCTCAACTAGATTATGCAATTTCACTTCAAGAGATGGTTGGATAGGGAAAATTGGCTTGTAATGTGGCTTAACCTAACAGGCTGTGCATGGATTCTAAGGCCTAAAAGGATTAAATATTCAAGGTAGGACATTATAAAAAAGGATTCTTTGAAATAGGGGCTTTAATACCAAACAAATGCCTCAATCATTTAAACATAAGTACCTCAAACCCTCAAGTTTTGACAGGAATAGATCAAATTCTGGTTAAAGCAAGTATGGTTTGGTTCTCTCAAGATGTGAGGTGAATGTAAAGAATATGAAAATAATGGTTTAGAAGCCTCACAGGAATGTTATTTCAAATATAAAGACAGTGAGATTGGCATGGGATTCAAAATTCAGCGTACTTTTCATGAAATTACTAAATATTTGAACATGAAACAAAGTCATTTCAGCATTCATTTAAGCTTACTTTCAAGGGGTAAATTGTTTCACTTATTGATGTGGATTTAAAAATGGTGATTAGAATCATTTTAGCTCAAAAATTTCAACAACACAAAGAAAATTGACAAATAAACACACAAAATTTGAAAAACACAATTTTGTTTTTGTTTTTTTTAACAGGAAAGCTATTGAAATTACTAAACTAAAAGGTTCCCTCCCCCACACTTAAAATATTGAATTGTACTCAATGTGAACCTATGAGATGATATATGCACATGAAATGCGGAATTTTGAAATAGGACAAATAATATAAAAGTTAAAGGGTTAGGAACAGCCTGATGTGCTCAAGTGATGATGGGGTCATGCAGTGTGATAAAATCCACTACATCAGTAGGAAGTCCCTCAATGTATCTCTTCAAACATTTACCATTGACTGTAAAGCTCCTTTCAGTGTCCTCTTGTGTGATCTCCACTGCACCATAAGGAAAAACATTAATCACAACATAAGGACATAACCATCTGGAATGCAACTTACCAGGCATCAGCTTCAGTCGTGAACTGTAGAGAAGGACTTTCTCTCCAACATGAAACTCCCTTTGTTGGATCATTTTGTCATGAGATGCTTTTGATCATTCCTTGTAGAGCCTTGAGTTCTCATATGATGATAATCTAATCTCCTTAAGCTCTTGAATTTGCAGCTTCCTTTGGATTCCAGCTTGGGCCAAATCCATGTTGCATTTCTTTATAGCCCAATAACCCGATGCTCGACTTCCACTGGGAGATGGCATGCTTTCCCAAAAACAATCTAAAATGGGGACATACCAATGGGGGTATTGTATGCTGTTCTATAAGCCCACAATGCATCATCCAAGCGCTTGCTCCAATCCTTCCTATTTGGCTGCACGGTTTTCTCCAAGATTTGTTTCATCTCACGATTTGAAACCTCAGCCTGGACATTTGTTTGGGGGTGGTATGGTGTTGATGTTTTGTGTGTCACCCCATACTTTCGAAGGAGGGAAGAAAAATTCCTATTGCAAAAGTGTGTCCCTTGGTCACTGATGATGGCCTTTGGTACTCCAAACCTGCAGAAAATTTGAGCCTTGACAAAATCCACTAAAACATGAGAATCGTCAGTACTGGTGGCCTTGGCCTCCACCCATTTACTCACATAATCAACAACAACCAAAATATACAAAAATTCAAGTGAACTAGGAAAAGGACCCATAAAATCAATGCCCCATACATCAAAAATCTCACAGAATAGTATGGGTTGTTGGGGCATCTCATGTCTCTTAGAGATGTTCCCAGTGTGTTGGCAATGAGATAATGACTTACAAAACACATGGGCATCATGGAATAATCTAGGCCAATATAATCCAGAGTCCAAAACCTTCATAGCTGTCTGTTGGGGTCCAAAGTGTCCACCACAAGCAAGTGTATGACAGAAATGCAAAATAGACTCAAACTCATGATCGGGAACACACCTCCTAATGACTTGGTTACTACACATGCGCCATAAGTATGGATCATCCCAAACATAAAATCTTGACTCACTCTTTAATTTTTGGACTTGATGTTTCTTTAAATTTGCTGGGATTTCAGAAGAAACATGGTAGTTAACTAAATCAGCATACCAAGGA
The DNA here is from genome assembly GCA_963277665.1 of Viscum album. NCBI lineage: Eukaryota > Viridiplantae > Streptophyta > Magnoliopsida > Santalales > Viscaceae > Viscum > Viscum album. The sequence continues at coordinate 362,528,979 of OY728155.1, read as the reverse complement.
TGCGTACCTGAGATGGTATAGAGATGCTCATCAGGGAAAGTGTCCCGAAGTGGTACCTAATCCAAGGTGTCATCCTCTAGTGTGTGAGTAAGCCTACTCATGTGGTCCACCACCATGTTTTCTGACCCCTTTTTGTCCTTTATCCCGATGTGAAACTCTTGAATAAGGAGCATCCAACGGATAAGTCGTGGCTTTTCATCTGGCCTCTTCAGGAGGTACCTCAATGCTGCATAGTCAGAAAAAACAACTACTTTAGAGCCCAATAAATATGAACGGAATTTATCTAAAGCAAATATGATAGCAAAAAACTCCTTTTCCGTGGTTTTGTAGTTTGATTGGGCTGAATCCAGTGTCCTCGATGCATAAGCGATAACATGTGCACGTCCCTCCACCCTCTGAGATAAGACAGCTCCAACCACGAAGTTGGAGGCGTCACACATAAGCTCAAATGGAAGGTCCCACTGTGGGGGCTGTATGATTGGTGGAGTGGTCAGACACTTCTTCAGCTCATCAAATGATACCCTGTATGAATCATCAAAATTGAAGTCAATATCTTTTTGAAGCAATCGAGATAAGGGTATAGCGATCTTACTAAAATCTCTGAGGAAGCGTCGATAAAATCCAGCATGCCCAAGGAATGATCGAACATCACGCACACATGTTGGATATGGGAGGGATGAAATAATGTCTACCTTAGATTTATCAACTTCAATGCCATGTTGTGAGACTATATGACCTAAGACAATTCCCTTTTCGACCATGAAATGACATTTTTCAAAATTTAAGACCAGATTCTTCTCAATACAACGATGCAACACATCACCCAAAATAGAGAGACATTCATCAAATGAGGACCCATAAACTGTAAAATCATCCATAAATACCTCCATGCAGGTCTCAATGAAATCTGAGAAAATACTCACCATGCATCTCTGGAAGGTACCTGGGGCATTGAAAATTCCAAATGGCATCCTTCGGTAAGCAAAGGTACCGAATGGGTAGGTGAATGTTGTCTTCTCCTGGTCCTCTGCTGCAATTGGAACCTGAAAATAGCCAGAAAATCCATCCAAGAAACAATAGTGTGTCTTCCTAGCTAGTCTCTCAAGTATCTGGTAAATGAATGGAAGTGGGAAATGGTCCTTACGAGTGGATTGATTTAGTTTCCTATAATCGATACACACTCGCCAACTGTTTTGTACTCTCACAGGAACTAACTCATCATTTTCATTTTTTATAACAGTGAAACCAGTTTTCTTTAGTACAACCTGAACAGGGCTAAGCCATTGTGAGTCAGAAATAGGGTAAATGATACCTGCCTCAAGTAATTTTTCAATTTCGTTCTTAACAACTTCTAGGAGGGTGGGATTAATTCTCCTTTGTGGCTGTCTCACCGGTTTATCCCCATCCTCCAAGAGAATCCTATGCATGAAAATGGAGGGGATAATACCTGATATGTCTTCCAATGTCCAACCAATTGCCCTAATGTTATCTCTCAAAAGATTCAAAAGTTTTTCTTCATGTTCAAAAGTGAGATTTTTAGCAATTATGATAGGTAATCTATCACCACTGAGCAAGTATGCATATTTGAGATTTGGGGGCAATGTCTTGAGTTCCAATGTAGGTGGGTGATGTATGGATGGAGAAATTGATGCAACAGACATATTTTCACAATGAACATCAGTATCAGAATAAAAATCATCACAATCAGAGAATAAAGCACCAAATCCATCAGCATACTTAATAGCCATGTCATAATCAGAGTTCACATGATCAAAATCAGAATATGATTCTATTTCAAAATCAAATCTTAGAGAGTCTTGTTCCTTAAAAATGGGTGTAGAAGTACACTTAGACATCAAAATAGAACCAATACTCATAATCTCCCTAAGCATAGGACAATCCAATTCCATGATGTTTTTACTTGGTGGTTCCAAATGGGAGATAAGAAAAGCAGAATGGTTCTCTGAGGGGTACTTCATGGAATCCATAACATTAAATATCACAACTTCATCTCCAAACTCCATGGAAAGTGTACCCTCATTTACATTTATGATAATTTTTGCAGTTTTGAGGAAGGGTCTACCTAAGATAATGGGGGTATGAGAACTTACATGATCATCCTCCATGTTAAGAACATAGAAGTCTGCTGGAAAGATCATGTCTCTTACCCGAACAAGTACATCCTCAAGAACTCTCGCTGGATATGCCGTAGCTCTATTCACCAATTTCCCCACTACTCTTGTTGGCTTCAACTCACCAACCTGCAAGGAAGAGAATACAGAGTGAGGCATCAAATTTATTGAAGCTCCTAAATCACAAAGAACATAAGAGAAGTGCAACTCCCCTATGGTACATGGGATGGTGAATGTCTTGGGATCCTTGCACTTTGTTGGCATTGCTAGACTTGGTGTAATGAGTGCCGAGACATTCCTTCCAAGGTTGATCCTCTCATTTCCCTTGATCCCTCTTTGATTGGTACAAAGTTCTTTTAAGAATTTCGCAAACCTTGGAATTTTCTTAATGGCTTCAAGTAGAGGAATGTTGATCTCCGCACGCTTGAATGTGTCCAAAACCTCCTTTTTCATTGCTTCTTCAGCCATCTTCTTGGTTTGAACAACCCTGTTTGGAAAAGGAAGGGGTTTAGGAGGTACAACATAAATCTTTTTCTTACCTTTATCTTTCTCCTTGGATTTCTCATCAGTTGGTATGGAATGCGGCTTCTCTAGAGTAGAGGTGAATCCCGGTGGAATGGTAGGTCCAGATGTATCATTCATTTGCTTCCCACTTCTCAATGTGATGGAACTAACATTCCCCTTTGGATTTGGAGTGGGTTGTGATGGTAGATTTCTAGAATTCTTACTCACAAGTTCATGGAGGGCAGTGGAAATCTGACTCATTTGAGTCTTCAACTCTCTCAGCTCCGAACCTTGACTCTTCAGCTCATTCTGTTGATTAAGAAAAATTTGTTTCAAAAGATCATCAGTGTTAGAGTCTACCTTGTGTTGGATATTCCCTTGTTGCTGACTCGTAGATGTTTGAGCTTCAAATCTCATTTGGGGTTGTTGGAAACCCTGTTGGTAAGGTGGAGGCTGATGAAAGTTTGGTTGAAAAGGGGGCCTTTGTTGTTGTCCAGAGCCATACCTCATGTCTGACTGATCTTTCCACCCTTGGTTGTATACTGTATCAAACTTCTTTTGGGGATATGGTTGTTGTTGTTGCTGCTAAAATGGTCTCCCAGGGAACATTGCTGCACAATCTTATGTCTCTTGTAGTTGTGGGCAACAGTCAGTTGGGTGGCTTGTCTCAGTGCAAATGCCACATGGCCTTGAAGGAGGGGGTTGGGATGTATTTTGAGCCAATGTAATCTTCCTCACCATAGTGGTCAATTCTTTCAACTTAGTATCAATCAAATGACTTTCAAGAGAAGGACTTACCTGATGTACTCCCCTGACATGTGGTGTACCTCTATCACCAAATTGTTGGGAATTTTGGGTCATCTTGTCGATCAACGCACGTGCGGCTACTCGTGTCTTGTCCACCAATGCTCCTCCAGCTGCAGCATCCACTATGCTCCTCTCCATGGGTTTGAGTCCTTCATGGAAGTAATAGATGAGTAGTTGCTCACTGATTTTGTGATGTGGGCAGCTTGCACACAACTTCTTGAATCACTCCCAGTACTCATACATTGACTCCTCTTGTGCTTGTTTGATCCCCAATATCTCCTTTCGAATGGATTTGGTCCTTGATGATAGAAAAAATCTTTGCAAGAAAAGACTTTTCAAATCATTCCAACATGTTACATCTTCAGGTTGCAAGTAATACATCCAATCTTTTGCAGCTCCATCAAGTGAGAATGGGAATGCTCTTAATTTGATTTGATCTTTAGAAACATTTCTTGGTTTAAGGGTTGAGAAAACCACATTAAATTCTTTCAAATGTTTATTGGGATCCTCGCCAGAGAGGCCATGAAACTTTGGAAGTAAGTGACTTAACCCAGATTTTAGTTCAATGTCCGATTCGAGATTTGGGTATGCAATACAATTTGGTTGATAGTTAACATCAGGTGCAACCAATTCTTGAATGGTTCTATTAAGTTCATTTCCATTGTTTCCAGCCATTGGTTCCTCGTTTATGTTTGAATTTGAATTACTTCCAATTTCAATGTTTCCATAAGAGAGGAATTCACCAACTGGTTGAATATTGAAACTTCCCATAGACTGAGAATTTATGATTCGATCCCTAAGGCTACGTTCAATCTCAGGGTCAAGATCTAAGAGATCTTCGGGATTAGTTCGTGTCATAGATCAAATGAAAATGAAAAGAAAGAAAGTGGACCATAGTAAAATAAAAATGAGAAGTTTGAGTTGATGGTCCAAAAATAAGTAGAAGAAAATAAAAGAAGAGGAAGAAAAATCAGATTGGGTATAGAAGGAAGAAAGAAGGGAGGAAGAGAATAAAATGTAAAATAAAATAAATACCTCTAATTGGTTGAAATAATTACTTGCCTCCCTGGAAATGGCGCCAATTTGAAAGAGCGCTGTCGTGGGCACCCTCAAATGATTAGTGTAATTTGGGGTACTTAGGTGCAGCAGAGTGGCTGACCAAGGTCGTCTCTCAAAGGGGGAAGTGAATTAAAACAACTTTTCAGAGGTATTCTAGAAACAAAATAAAAGGGAATAAAAACACTACTTTAAATTATGGGGGTGGTTGTTTATAGTTTATAAATCTAGAAGAAGTTTGTGGGAAGAAGATTGCATTTTTTTGTTTTAAATTTTGAAATGAAGTTTCGATTAGAATGACACAACAAGAAGATGTTTTTTTAGAAATCTATTTTAAAAGGCGTAATCAATCTAACTCTACCTCTTCAATAATTTATTAATCATTATCATTTAAATTAATAGTCACTTAATTATGATCCCTTAATTTTTTAAATCCCGAATCCTACGAGAATTAACTTTACCAAGAAGATGAAGTGAATTTAACCTTAGGCTAACTTCGGAACATGCAATCGTAACACCCTGCTTTGATTGATGCTCTAAGATTAGCTTATGGCCAGTGGTAAATTAAGGCACATAACCACTCTAGAAATGAGGATTAATTGAGTTTAGGGATTATATTTTAACTCTACAAATTGATCCCATGTGGTTTTGAATTACCGGTTAAGGTTGCGCTCTCACAGTTCACACAATTCCCGACCTCGCGTGTTTTGTGTTAACTATTCAATTGCTTGCTTAGTTTCATTTAAATTGAAAACTACATTAATGGATCATGTTTAGTGAATTACAGTATATCATTGATTCAAAATAAATTAATGAAGAAGGTGAGAGGTCGACCGATTACTAAAAATAACTACTCTTCCATGGGTGACGTAATCATCGTAGAAGCGTTTTGCATGTGCAAAGGTTTATAATGGGTATAAACCAATAACGTTTCTACTCAATAATTCCAGCCCAAAGAGGAAGATTAATAGAAGAAGAAATTAAAAAAAACAGAATAAAAGAGAAGAAATAAAAGAAGAACAAAGACGTTTATTACACAAATGAAAACATTACAAAATGAAGAAGAGAAGGAGGCTTCGATGAGGGGATCCTTGCTTCAAGAGATACCCCTCTTACAATGGTTGGAGAATTTGGGTGAAACAAATTCTCCTCTTCCTCCAATCTCACAATGCACATCCCAACCCCTCCAAATGATAAAAACTTCAATTTATAAAGGGGAGGGGAGGAGAGGTTACAAGTGGTTTCAAGTGTGAATGTGAAAATTCGGCCAAATATTTTAATAACAATTGCACCGCCCATTTGACCACCGAAAAGCGTCAATTGGCCGGCCTTCCAGAAGGATAAAATGTGGGGATATGGTTTCTCTATCTCCTATCCAAATGTGGGCTCAATCCAGGCCCATATGAAGGAGTTATGGCCGAAATACAGAAGCCTCTCCATTCTGGCGAGCCCAACCCAACTTTGACTTCATGGACCAATTTAAACAACCACATGAACTCTTTAGCTCTCGTATCCTGAATAAAAGTTGTAGATAATTAAGTTAGGAACACTGTTAAAAAATTTCAAATTCAAATATTAAATTTAAAAATATTTATCTTCGAAATACTACAGTGAGCTATAAAGGGTTAAACTGGAATTTTCATCAAATATTCAAATGAATGATCTAATCCCAAATACATTCTAATTAAACATATTTAACAGAACGTGAGGAAATTATATCATTTATTATCAATAAAATATTCAATAAAATATTGTTTTATAATTCTACATGAAATTTGGATCTTGATGATAGTGGAAAATCAGTTTATCAAACAACTTACAAAGGAATAATTGGGAGTTTGCTGTATTTAACTGATAGCAGGCTAGGAATTATGTTCAGTGTGTGTATGTGTTCAAGATTTCAAGAAACCCCAATAGAGTCCCGTTGAAATGGTGTTAAAAGAATCTTTAAATAACTCAAGTATATAACTAATTTAGGATTGTTTTATCCTAAAGGATTACCTTTTGATTTAATTAGCTATTCAGATGCTAACATTGGTGGATGTAAGTTAGCTAGAAGTAGTACCTCTAGAATATTTCACTTTTGGGAAGGTCTTTAATATCATGGTATAGTAAAAAGAAAGACTCAGTTGCATTATCAATTGCTGAAGCAAAATACATTGCTGTTGGAAGTTGTTGTGCACAAATTTTGTGGATGAAACACAAGTGATATTAACATTTCTAAGAATCCAGTTTATCATTCTAGAACAAAGAATATTGATGTAATACATCACTTTTTGGGATATCATTAACCAAAAGGTGATATAACTCTTGAGTTTATTGGGACTGAGAATCAGTTTGCTGATATATTCACTAAACCCTTAAACTATGAGATAATGAACTACATCAGAAATGAACTAAGAATGATAAATATCTAAATTCCTATCAAGCCGATCCCTAAAACTAATATTTGAAACCAATTTTGTGAAACCTATCTTCTAAAACTGATCCCCAAAACAGATTCATGAAACCAATCTTCTAAAACTGATCTTTTGAAACCGATCCCTGAAACCGATTCCTAAAACCGATCTTTGAAACTAATATTGTGAAACCGATCTCTTGAAACCTATCCTTGAAACCAATTCTTGAAACCGATATTTGAATTCAATCTTGTGAAACCGATATTGTGAAAACCGATCCTTGAAATCGATCATGTAAATCCGATCCAATAACAATGATGTATTTAAGGATACTTTTGTAATTCTGTCTATTTTAAATAAAACGACATTGTTTTGGTATTCTGTTTTCCACAATTAAATTTTATGCTTTTTGATTTACAATCCCAAAATGATATATTAAGTTTTATCCATCTCTACCTTTCACCGTCCCACTGACGTAAAACCTTATACCCTTTGTCACTCTATCTATTGACACTCGAACTCTAGACTCTCTTGGAAAACTTTGAGAAAGCTTTGCAATATGTTGGCGAAATCATTAATTATTTCATCAATACCCTTAAAAAATATTAGCATGTTCACGATGGAGAAATTGTGGTTCTTCCTAATGATTCTATTGGTACTCCCTATCGACCTCTTGCTCAAATGACTATCTCTCAGGATCTTTCCAAGATTCAACCAGTCATTATAGAGCAATATACCAGTTGTGGGTTGTCTGAGAGAAGGCCCAGTCTTGCAGCCAATTTTCCTATACGTGTTGCCCTGCCTGGTGTTATCTTCAGACAACCTCATTTCTCTACCACTCCGAAACCTTATCATCCTACTCTAGATCCTTCAGATAAAGGCAATGCTCCTTTGAAGCCAAAATCTTAGGGGTGGATTGTATCTTTTATAGGGATCTGTTCTTTTGTTTGGCATGTACTCTTCATCGTCTTAATGGAAATCATTTTGGTGTCTTTATTTTTATAATATTTCTCCTCTTGTTTTTTTGCTTTTTTTTGCTAATCCCAAAAGGGGGAGATAGAAAGAAGAGGCATACATTATTAATCTAAGGGGGAAAAATTATGGCATAAGACATTCTGGCATAGGAAACATGGCATGTACTCAACATAATACATTTATTAAGGGGGATCTTTGTTTTAAAAACTCATATAAGAGATGGAATTTGTTATATTGAATAATCAAATTTAGTCAAGCTTATGCTAAGTCTAGTTAATATTATTCCTTATATTTTCATGTATGGTATAATTTGTGATTATCAAAAAAGGGGAGATTGTTGGACCCTCTATGCTATAGTAGTTTTAATAATCAAAAATAATATCAATTTTCAGATTCTATTCTTTCATGAAATTTAATATCTCTAAGTAAATCAATTATTTCATAAAGAACTATAGACTTTAATAAGTCAATGACCTATATATATTTGAATAAATATGTTTACAAGGTTATTTTTACATGTATTTTTGAATGTCACTTAATCTAGTAATGTTATGTGTTAGAAAGACACTTCATAATATTTTCAGTGTCACTGGAACCGAAAATGACACACCAAAGATAAAGCACTAATGATGACACACTGAAGATGAAAAACTGAAGATGACAGACAAAATATGACACACCAAAGATGTCACCCCAAATATGACACATCGAAGATGACCCACCAAAGATGACACAACGAAGATGACACACTGAAGATGACACACCGAAGATGACACACCGAAGAAGACACACAGAAGATGACACACCGAAGATGAGACACCGAATATGAAACACCAATTTTATCAAACTGATGATGAAATGTCGATACTTATGACTCACCTATAGTCATAAATAACTGTTTCAAATTTATTAATTCAAAGTTATTTCTAATGATCATATTTTGGAAAATTAATGTTTCTGACATTATTTAATGTTGTCTATAGGACTATCCGTAGATAGTATGAGGTACATGTACGTGGGGAGATCTTATTTACTAGTTGACCTTGAAGTATAAAAGGATTTCTAGCTCAAATGAAAATTTACGATGCTGAACCCACTTGAAAAAAAGAAGGCTTGATGTGTGAATGTGAAAGATATTGAAAATAAAAGAACTTGAAGCTTGAGTATAATAGAAGTTTAATATTACAAGCTGCATAATGTGGAAGCATTCTAAACATCTTGACATTGAAGAGCTGAATCTTTCCACACCAGAAAGATAGATTATAGAGACTATGATACTCTGTTTTGGAGCCAACTTCCAAAAGAGGACTAGAATATCATTTTATCTACATCCATTGAGTCCAGAACTTTACTACACAACACAAATAGATTTCGAAACTCTATTATTATTTTATTACTATGATGGGAGATTTTGTTTACTATTTGAGCAGTCTGTGTATCTATTTGGTTCACACACACTGTCTCCTAATCTTAACATAATGATACTAAAATATCATTTCACTAAATACCTTTCTACTGTTGTATCCCACATAGAACTGTGGAAGAGATCCCGAGTGATCTGTTTGATAGTTTTCCCATGAATAACTATGGTAGAGGTCAAGTGTAACCTGGATAGCCCTGTGTGCTATTGTGAACCCCGATCTAGGGTTTGGATCCAACATTTATTAATATAAACTTCTTGGTGGCAGGTGATCACCATGTGGAGAGGACTATGTCTTAGCTTGAGACTGAACCTCTTGTTTTACCTGTTGTGTTGTTTGTCTGGCATTTTAATCTGATTTTTATTATTTTCACATTAAGATAAACTGATGTTTGATAATTAGTTTAGAATGTTTTTCTATCTATTTTGAATCAGTAGATTAGTTTCAAAAGTTTTAATAATATTTTGATTGGTAAAACTTAGAACTAATCAATCTTATGATAAACTAGTTGAACTTTTATGACTTATATAAGTTCACTACAAACTAACTTTGATTTTATTTTAATAAGTGGATGTTGTTTTAAAGAACCAATTTTAACAGAAATTTATATAGATACTCAATTCACCTCCCTCTTAAGTCATATACTATGACCAACATTTGGTATCAGAAAAATTTAAAAGTTATTGTCAGTTTTCAACTCTTGTCAACTATGATTATAATTATTTTTCAAAGATCTCAAAATTTCTGTTATTTCTAAATTTTTATCCATTTGAAATTATTTTACAATATTTATCATGGAAAATAGATTAGGATGGGCCGCTACCAATAGAATGCCTTTCTTTAAGGGAACTAATTATGCATAGTGGATGCAAAAGATGAAAATACATCTAGAAAGCATGGGATTTGAAATCTGGACTACTATTGAAAGTAAATATATGATTTCTTAAACTAATAGAAACACTTTGTATGAACCTACCAGGACTTCCTATAATAATAACTACAAAGCAATGAGTGATCTATACTATTCACTAAGAGATGAAGAGTTAAACTATATCTATGCTTGTAAAACTGCACACGAGATTTAGGACACTCTGTCTGTTTCTCATGTGGGAATATCTAATGTTAAAAAATGAGATTAAATACATATAATATTAAATATTAAAACTTTAGAATGAATCCTAATGAGTCTATTTCTGATATGTATCTCAGGTTCAATGAAATTGTGAATACCATGATTTTTTTAGGAAGATAAGTAACATCCAAAGATCAGATTATGCGGATTCTGTGATGCTTACTAGAAAGATGGCATAGAACATCTGTGTCTATTAGAGAATTGTGTGACATTGATAAGATGCTAATGAAGTAATTGATAGGAAAATTAATGATGTAGGAAGATAAATTGTAGTTAAATCAAGAAAAGGACACAACAAAATGAATGTCTATAGATTTTAAGAAAACTACTTCTAAAAGTTAAGACAAAGGGAAAGTTCAAGATGCTACTAAAAGCACGCACAGTGATGAAGTAGCTACAAACAATAATGAATAAATGGCCCAGTTGGCTAGAAGATTCATGAAATTTTATAGGAAAAATATTTGTTTTTAGAAATCCCAATTACAAAGAAAAATATGATAATAAGGGAAATTGGAAAAGTATTGGAAGAGAAATGATAAATCAGAAGATATAATTTTCTATGAATGTAAAATGAAAGGACATGTGAAGGATGACTATCCAAAGATGAAATACAAGAAAAAGTATGAAAATAAGCATAGAAGGTAAAATAAATAAATGAAGGCCACTAGGAGTGCCTCTGAAGACAGATCAAGTGAATCTACCTCTTCTCAAAATGAGAAAGATGATATGGATAAAATGAGTTTGACAAAAACAATTGAGGTAACCTTAGACTCTGCTATACATAATTCTTATAATTCTGAAAGTGAATCTTAGAATATAAAAAATGATGAATTGTTTGAATATTTCTACATGTTAGAAGAAACGTGTAATGATTTGAAAGATAAATATAAATATTTTAAGAGAAAACATTCTCTTACTGTGAATATTAACTCTAAGCTTAAAACTGAAAAAGAGAAAAATGATCAACTACTCAAGGAAAATAATGAGTTAAAATGTCTAATGACCAATTGAAGAAAGACATGGAAAAGTTCACTATTGGGAAAAATAATCTTACTCAAATTCTTGGTAAAAAAATACCTCCTATGTATACTTATGAAATAGGATATCAACCAGGTCAAAAGAATTTATCCAAATCACATTTTGTATGCAGATCTGGAAAATCTGTTACCTTTTTCAAAAACCAGAATTATTTAGCAAGTTCTAATTCAAGGAATTCATTTACTACATCTAATTCTTCAAGAACAAATAGAGTTTAATTTTTAAATACTTTATATTCTGCATATAGGAAACCCATAAGGTAGTTTTGGGTCCCTAATGTTTATATCACAAATGTATGTGGACCCAGACAAATATGGGTACCAAAGTCATTTCTTAGATGAATTTCTATATAGGTAAAATACCTAAAGAGATCCTATAAAAATCTTTGGTACTTGGACAACGGATGTTCAATACATATGACTAGGGACTATTCAATCATTAAAAGTCTTATCAATATTTATGGATTACATGTCACATTTGGTGATAATGGTAAAGGAAAAACCATCGGCCATGGCCAGATTAGTAACCCTAACTCTATTTCAATTTCTAAAGTACTATATGTTGATTGATTAATGTATAAAATGCTCAGAATATCTCAATTCTGTGATTATGGATTTAATGTTAAATTCAAAAATTATTCATGCCATGTTTTTTATTCCACGAATAACTCAATATATACTGCTTTTAGAAATGATAATGTGCTATAAATAAAGACACACTAGTCTCACAGAATGTCTCTTGTCTAAATACCTTTCACAAAGAGTCTTGTCTCTGGTGTAGAAGACTAGGTAATTGCAACATACACTTGTTAGGAAGTTAAATAAATATTATTAGTTAGATACTTTCCCAAATTAGAGTTTCTAGACAATAACATATGTAATCTTTGTCAAAATGGAAAGCAACACAAAATTTCATTCAAACCAAGAAAGAAGTAACTACTTCTCAACCTCTTGAGTTGGTTCACTTGGTCTTGTTTGGAGCATCCAGAGTTTCAAGTCTCAATAGGAAGCACTATGTTTATGTTCTTGTAGATTATTTCTCTAGGTACACTTGGACCTTTTTTCTAGATCACAAAAGTGAAGCCTGTTCACAATTTACCTAGTATGCTAGGACTGTATAAAATCTTAGTAGACTTAAGATTATATCCTCAAGAAGTGATCATGGTCATGAGTTTGAGAAACATGATTTTGAAGCTTTCTTCTCACTAAATGGATATAATAACAATTTCTCTTCTCCTCGAACACCTCAACGGAATGGTGTGGTAGAAAGAAGAAATATAACCTTACAGGAAATTTCCCGAACTATGCTCAATGAATATGACCTTCCTATATAGTTCTGGGATGAAGATATTAATACATCTTATTACATAATAAATATATTCTAAATCATACCCATCGTTAAGAAAACTCCTTATGAGTTTTGGAATAATAAGAAACCCAAAGTAGGTTATTTTAAAGTGTTTGGATGTAAATATTATATTCTGAACACTAAAGATAATTTAGATAAATTTTCTTCCAAAATTTATGAAGGAATATTTCTTGGATATTCTACATCAAAAAAATACTATTGTGTCTTTAATAATAAAACCAAATGTGTGGAAGAATCTGTACATATCAAGTATGATGAAGTAGATCCACATGAGCCCAAGACCTCTTGAGAAAATATTGAAGAGGATATGTCCAATCTGGACATTAATGATAAAAAAACAAACCATCATGTGAAGGAATCTGTGATAACTTCTAGTTATGAAAATTTTCTAGATCCTATCCGTAGTGAACCAGATCAACCAGAAAAACCTAAAATATCAAGTCTAACCTTCTCTAGACAAACTTGGACCCTTAAGAATCATCCCCTAGATACTGTTGTTTGAGATTTATATATTGGAACACAAATGTGATCTTCCTTGAGAAACAAGGTTGAAGATCAAGCTTTCTTGTCATAACATGAACCTATAAATATCAATGATGTGATCACAGATGAATGTTCCCTAAGGCCATGCAAGAATAACTTAATTAGTCTGAAATAAATAATGTTTGGAAAATTGTAGATAGACCGAAGGATACTTTGAACATAGGAACCAAATGGATGTTTATAAATAGTGTAGATGAAGTTGGAAATATAGTTATAAATAATGCTAGACTAGTTTCACAAGGATATAATCAAGAAGAGGGGATTGATTATGAAGAGACCTTTTCACTAGTTTCTAGACTTGAGGCAGTTAAAATCTTACTTTCTTATATAGTGCACATGGATTTTAAAATTTATCTAATGGATTTCAAAAGTGAATTATTAAATGGTTATATAGTAGAGGATGTTTTTTTGGACAACCCCCAGGTTTTACCAAACCACATTTTCCAAATCACATGTTCAAATTAATGAAATATTTGTATGGTTTGAAACAAGCTCCAAGAACTTGGTATGAAAGGTTGAGTAACTTTCTTATTTTTAAAGGTTTTTCAAAAGTACTTGTAGATCCAAATTTATTTATAAAAATAATTTCAGAAGAAGTTTTAATATCCCAAATATATGTATATGATATTATCTTTAGATATTTTGAAAATTCATTATGTAATGATTTTCCAAAAATAATGCAAAGCGAGTTTGAAATGAGTTTAATGGGTGAACTTAAATATTTTCTGGTATTTCAAAAATTTCAAAATAAAAAATGTATTATTTTAAATTAATGTAATTACAAAAAATGACTTTTAAAAAGATATGGCTTTGATAGCATTAAGTGTAGTGAAACTCCTATGATTTCTACATGTATGTTGGATCTTGATGATAGTGAAAAATCAGTTGATCAAACATCTTACAGAGGAATAATTGGGAGTTTGCTATATTTAACTAATAGTAGGGAAGATATTATGTTCAATATGTGTATGTGTGCGAGATTTCATGAAAACCCAAAAGAGTCAAATTTAAATGGTGTTAAAAGAATCTTCAAATACCTCAAGTATACAACTAATTTAGGATTGTTCTATCCTAAAGGATAAACTTTTGATTTAGTTAGCTATTCAGATGCTAACAATGGTGGATGTAATTTAGATAGAAAGAGTACCTCTGGAACATTTCACTTTTGAGAAGGTCTTTAATATCATGGTGTAGTAAAAAGAAAGACCCAATTGTGTTATCAATTGCTGAAGTAGAATATATTACTATTGGAAGTTGTTGTGCAAAAATTTTGTGGATGAAACAATAGTGATATTAACATTTCTAAGAATCCAATTTCTCATTCTGGAAACAAATCATATTGATGTAATGCATCACTTTTTGAGAGATAATTAACCAAAAGGTGATATAACTGTTGAGTTTATTGGGACAGAGCATCAGCTTTCTAATATATTCACTAAACCCTTAATCTACGAGATAATGAACTACATTAGAAATGAAATAGGAGTGATAAATATATAAAGTCCTATCAAACCGATTCCTAAAACTGATATTTGAAACCAATTTTGTGAAACCTATCTTCTAAAAATGATCCCCAAAACTGAATCCTGAAACTGATCTTTTGAAACCAATCTTCTGAAACTGATCTTTTGAAATCGGTCCCTGAAACCGATTCCTAAACCGATCTTTGAAACCAATCTTCTGAAAACGATCTTCTGAAACCTATCCCTAAAACCAATTCTTGAAACTGATATTTGAAATAGATCTTGTGAAACCGATCTTGTGAAAACTGATCCCTGAAATCGATCGTGTAAATCCGATCTAATAACAGTGATGTATTTAAGGATACTTTTGTAATTCTGTCTATTTTAAATAAAACGACATTGTTTTGGTATTCTTTTTTGCCACATTTAAATTTTGTGCTTTATGATTTACAATCCCTAAATGATATATTATGTTTTATCCATCTCTACCTTTCACCTTCACACAAAGGTAAAACCTTATATCCTTTTTCACTATATCTCTTGACCTTCGACCTCTAGACTCTCTTGGAAAACTTAGAGAAAGCTATGCAATATGGTGGTGAAATCATTAATTATTTCATCAACCCCCTTAAGAAATATTTGAATGTTCAAGCTGAAGCAATTGGGGTTCCTCTTGATGCTTCCATTGGTACTCCCTCTCGACCTCCTGCTCCAATGACTATCTCTCAGGATCTTTCCCAGATTCAACCAGTCATTATAGAGCAATATACCAGTTGTGGGTTGTCTGAGAGAAGGCCTAGTCTTGCAGCCAATTTCTCTATAGGTGTTCCCTTCCTGGTGTTATCTTCAGAACACCTCATTTCCCTAACACTCCCAAACCTTTTCATCCTACTCTAGATCCTTCAGTAAAGGCAATGCTCCTTAGAAGCCAAACTCTTAGGGGTGGATTGTATCTTTGATAGGGATTTGTTCTTTTGTTTGGCATGTACTCTTCAAATTCTTAAGGGAAATCAATTTGGTGTATTTCTTTTTATAATATTTCTCCTATTCCTTTATGATTTTTTTGTTAATCCCAAAATGGGGAGATAGAAAGAGGAAGCATACATTATTAATCTAAGGGGGAGAAATTATGGAATAATACATTCTGGCATAGGACACATGGAATGTACCCAACATAATACATCTATTGAGGGGGATATTTGTTTTAAAAACTCATAAAAGAGATGGAATTAGTTATATTGAATAATCAAATTTAGTAAAGCTTATGCTAAGTCCAGTTAATATTATTCCTTATATTTTCATGTATGGCATAATTTTTGATTATCAAAAAGGGGGAGATTGATAGACCCTCTATGCTATTGTAGTTTTCATAATCACAAATAATGTCAATTTACAGATTCTACTCTTTCATGACATTTAATATCTCTATGTAAATCAATTATTTCATACAAAACTATAGACTTCAATAATTCAATGACCTACATATTTTTATAAATATGTTTACAAGTTTATTTTTACATGTATTTTTGAATTTCACATAATCTAGTAATGTTATGTGTTAGAAAGACACTTCATAAGATTTTCAGTGTCACTGGCACCGAAGATGACACACCAAAGATGAAACACCAAAGATGACACACTGAATATGATACACTGAAGATGACAGAGAAAATATGACACACCAAAGATGACACAAGGAAGATGACACACCAAATATGACACAACGAAGATGACACACTGAAGATGACACACCGAAGATGACACACTGAAGAAGACACACAAAAGATGACACACCAAAGATGACACATCGAATATGAAACACCAATGTTAACAAACTGATTATGACATACTGATACTTATGACTCACCGATAGTCATAAATAACTGCTTCAAATTTATTAATTCAAAGTTATTTCTAATGATCATATTGTGGAAAGTTAATGTTTCTAACATTATTTAATGTTGTCTGAAGGACTATTTGTAGATAGTAAGAGGTACATGTATGTGGGGAGATCTTCTTTCCTAGTTTACCATGAAGTATAAAAGGATTTATAGCTCAAATGAAAATGTATGATGCTGAACCCACTACAAAAAATAAGGCTTTCTGTGTGAATGTGAAATATATTGCAAATAAAAGAACTTGAATCTTGAGTATAAAAGAAGTTTAATATTACAAGCTGCATCCTGTTGAAGCTTTCTAAAAATCCTGACATCGAAGAGCTGAATCTTTCCACACCAGAAAGATAGATTATAGAGACTACGATACTCTGTTTTGGAGACAACTTCTAAAAGAGGACTCGAATATCATTTTCTCTACATCCATTGAGTCCAGAACATTACTACAAAACACAAAGAGGTTGCTAAACACTATTCTTCTTTTATTACTATGTTGGGATATTATTTTTACTATTTTAGCAGTGTGTGTATCTGTTTGGGTCACACACACTGTCTCCTTAGCTTAACTGAAGGATACTAAAATATCATTTCACTCAATACCTTTCTACCATTCTATCCCACGCAAAACTGTGAAAGAGATCCCGAGTGATCTGTTTGATACTTTTCCCATGAATAATTATAGTATAGGTTAAGTGTAACCTGGACAACCCTGTGTGCTGTTGTGAACTCTGATCCAAGTTGTGGCTCAAATGTTTATTAATATAAACTGCTTGGTGGCAGGTGATCACCAAATGAAGAGGACTATGTCTCAGCTTGTGACTGAACCTCTTGTTTTGCCTGCATTGCTGTTTGCCTTGTGTTTTAATATGATTTGTATTTATTTTACATTAAGATAAACTTATCTTTGATAGTTAGTTTAGCAAGTGTTTTTATCTATTTTGAATCAGTATATTAGTTTCAAAAATTAGACTAATCTTTTTATTGGTGAAACTGTGAACTATTCAATCTTCTAAGAAACTAATTGATATTTCCAGACTTATGTAAATTTAATACAAACTGACTTTGATTTAATTTTAATAAAGTTATTTCATTTTAAAGAACCAAATTTAACAATTTCTTTGTAGATACTCAATTCACCCCCATCTTGTGTCATCTACTCCGACCAACAATAATAAAATTTAATATTCAAATGAAAAAGAATTAATAAATATTACACTAACAAACAAATATAAGATACTTGGAACTCATACCTTGTAATGTAGGATCTTAAAGCATGAAAAAACACTGCATAAATTTAGAGACTGCATATAGGGACCTATGGGAGATAAAATGAGAGTATAATTTTTGGTTGATGAGGAATTGGTGGATGTGTGGGTATTTATATTGAATGGGGGGGAATTTTTTTATTTATATTTAAATGCAAGACTTAGAAATCTTGGTTGTGGAAAATGAAAAACCATTGTAGTATCTGTGGTTATAGATCATGATTTTTTATATTTAAGAAATGGTTTTTGAAATTTTTATATTTGATAATTTCAATCCATAATTTTACATTATATTGGTCAAGGAAATATCTTTTTCCCTTGAAATAGTTTTTAAACACAATTATTTCCATTTTTGAATTAGGAAGGTTATTTATAAAATTTTAAATTAATTTTTATTTATTTAAATACAATATATTAAGTAATTAAATTATTTTCAGTCATGAATTTAATTATTCTAAATATTGTATCATTTTGAAATCATAATTACATCATAAATACTTATCATATATGCTTATCATATTTTACTATTTACTAAAAATTTGACCATCTCAGATTATTACGAAAAATTCACCTTATCTAATTTTCATGTACTAATTCAAAATTTAATTTCATTTATATAAAAATAATTATATATATATATATATATGATAATTTTAGTTATTAAATAAAACTCTTGTTTTATTTCTAAATCATTTGTTTAGAACCCAAAATTTAACAAATATTTTTTTAGTAAATATATTTTTTATTCTAGGGAATATTTAAGTAGTTATATCACTATTAATTGACTAATATAACATTTTAAAAAGTATTAATTATATTATTATCAAGATATTTTATTCATTTTATTATATTATTACATTATTATTACAATGGTCATATTCCTAATAGCCAGATTCCGACAGTCATATTACATTGGCAATATTCAAATGATCATATTACTCAATATATATTTATGTACACTTTATTCTAACATCCTAAAACCATTCATATCATTCTCTAAATTACATAACATGTTTATTACTTTTTATATTAATTTTTTTAGAATAGAATTGCATTTTTTCATCTTTTTATTGTTTTTAGAATATGATCCTTCAAAGATTGTGATATTGATAATACCTTGACAGGATGAGAGAGAGAGGGGAGAAAGGGGAAAACCCCCTAAAATAGAGACCTTAGAGATTGTGTTATTCCTAATGTTATTGAATATATAACAATATAAGACCATTCTATTAAATTTCTTGATCATGTTGGGCATAAATATCTATTCCACTTCTGTGTAATAAAAAATCAAGTATGGTGGAATGACCCCTACTAAAGCATCATCACCAAAGAAGAGATTTGTGAAGGTAATCATATCATTAGAAGATTTATCATTTTTTGTATTTTAAATCCCACCCTATGGAAGGATTATCAGTTAGAGAAGAATGGAAAACGTCTCTTCCAATCAAGATGTTGTGGAAGAACTTGTGAATATTTATAGATATTGTATCACTGTGTGAGTCCTAATTTTGAAGTTGGATAAAATACGGAGGTTCCTTGACCCAGCCAATATAATTAGAGAGATATGGGGATTTCAGGATTTAAATATGATGAATACATTTCATGGATATTACCAAGTTCTATTCCCCTCATATGAGTCTAAACGAAGGACATGTAGATTTGGGTAAGTCTCCTTGAATCTACGGTTCCTGAGAATTATGGAATGGGATATAAAATTTGACCAAAATAATTTCATAAACATGTTTACTCATGTCTGTATTATCATTTTTAAGATGAAATTGTTATATTAGAATCCTCACATCCTATAGGATATAGCATCATCAGTTGGAAATCCCATTATAATGGATAGAAAAACTGCTAATACACGATTTTAGAATTAGAACAGGATCCTTAGGAATGTTTGTTAAATCTGATACTATGGTGGAATAAGCTAATCCAGAAACCATGGACTATCGTATCAATATCGAGATACAATATGAGTGAAAATCCAAATTTTTCTCAAACTGAATCTTCATTGAGAACATTCCATCTGAATGTAACATGGGTAAAGCATGCAACTATTTCAATTTTAGGGGTTGTGATGAGAATACCTATCATAAGAGAAAGGGGAAGTATAAAACACTACCTCTACGAATACAAGTAAGTTTGGACATGGAGTCTTCCAGATATTGAGAAAATGGGATTAAAAAATGGTGTTGGACATGAGATGCACACTTCCATAGATCCTGAAGGGAAACCTGGATTGACTCCTACAACATATGAGATTGAGAAGAATGAGTTGGATAATAATTGTTTTCTCATTAATTGGTGTTATTTAATTGTAAAAACATATAAAATATTTCCAAGTTTACTACAATCATATCGAGGACCTCCTACCAAAGGTTAGTGATCCTGAAATCAAGCAGATAGAGCCCAACTTAAACTATGGTGATGCAGCTAGAAATGATATAATTCCAAAGTCTATCCTACTTTATATTCATGGGAGGTATGATAATGTAACTTTGATTAAGTATGGAAATGTAAAAGGTTTTCATAACATACCACCTTTGAGACGTGATATCATAGAATAATCCCTTGATGCATCTTTTAGTCCTATGTGGGATCCAGAAGTCGAAACTCAATGCATTCTTGATGGGGCTTGTAAATATTTATCCAATTTTATGACTTATGATGGTAAATTTATGAAATATGAAAATAAAATTGGAAGAAATT
This sequence comes from Viscum album, assembly GCA_963277665.1. Taxonomy (NCBI): domain Eukaryota; kingdom Viridiplantae; phylum Streptophyta; class Magnoliopsida; order Santalales; family Viscaceae; genus Viscum; species Viscum album. The sequence continues at coordinate 362,508,269 of OY728155.1, read as the reverse complement.
ATTTTCATGCTGAAATATAAATCAATTTTTTAGAGGCACCCTCTTCTAAAATTTCTAGAAGAATGGTTCCTATAGAATACATTCCCAAGCCTGTCTATAACAGTAATAGATTAAACCTTTAGAGAGGTATTTTTTGGATTACGAGTATGAGGAATATCATTCCCTAGTCATAATTAGACTAGATCTATTTCAAATAGTGTAAATAACGAGGGATCACAAACCACTATTTATCTGGATGTGAATGAGTCCCCTATGAGTAAGGAATGCCCATGGGTAGCTACAACCCCTAATGAATGGTAGAAAAAAGGAATTGGGAAAAATAATAAGGTTACGTTAAGGTGGACAAAAAAAAGGGCTTTAACAATTTGTAAAATCACTCATGAAATACAGGTCTTATATTAGATTTATCAATGGATAGTGAAATCCCCTTGGTGAGAGCCCTTAGAAAATATATTGTGTCCTAAAAAGCAATTTTATTTGTAATTTCAAATCCAAATATGCTCTTTGATAATTGGAGGTCATTCAAAGGGTCCTATAATCGAAACAATTTTATCTCAAAAAACATACATGAAACCAACATGGTACATCTATGGAAATTTAAGAATGAAATCATACACTTTATCACATGCCACAAGATCCCCCATAATTGCTTTGTTTATATTTGTAATCATCACAATACTATTTTTGTCTCTTGTTTGTATTCTTACAACTCATACATTAAGATATGGGATTTATGAAAAAATAGTAAAGTATCCTTTGATAATATAAGTCAAAAAATGGGTGTTAATGTAAGAATTAAAAATTATTCTTAAGACAAATGAAAAAACCAGAATGAATTTCATTAAGGAAAATTATTTGAAATTATCTACCTACATTGATTATTGAAATATCACTAAAATTCCAGTTGATGGGGTTACCTAGACATGGAGCAGATACACCTGGAATGAAAGGTAAGAAAGTATGATGGTCATGTCTTTTGTCCAAATGGATGATCAGAGTACTTCCACTAGGGTCCCTGGTGTTATAGTCCACAAGAATCATTCAAATCACCACCTAATTATTGTGGAACTCTCCACTAAATTGACTAGGTAATATACTCTCCCTTTTAATTCAAATAATGGATGGATTGTTACACCTAGGTGTAGGAATTGTTTTCTTGAGGCCGCCGGGATGGCGTCCCTTAGTATTGTTCTTCAAACTATTGTTGGAGAGCTTAAATATTCTAAAGAAATATTAAGGGAATGGATCAAGAATGATTTCTCAAAGTTGGATATTGAACTCATCATAGCTGAAGATAACAGTAAAGTCTTCCAAAATAGAAATCCAATTTAGATTAATCCCTCTTGGGAGGAGATTCAAGACCTCTACAATCTTGATGACACATTATCTTTTAAATAAATGTTGGACCACAAAAACCTCAATGTAAAATAGTTCATTAATGGTGAAAGGAACTCAAGTATTTTCCATATTCCATACAAAAAAATAGGGTGAGCCCAGAAAATAATTTCTTCAACATCAATTGATGTCTTTACACTTCTACGAATGAAATTTATATTTCAGTGGTGGGATTTTTTTGAGATATATATTCTGATGATGGTGTGTAATGCACCCAAAAAATGATTGATAAAATTTTAATTTGTATTGATCATCACAAAAATTGGGCACTTATAATGGCCCCATCTGAAGAGTAAGTCAAATAAACACTCTTCTCTCTTAACATGGACTTTTCTCCTAGCTTGGATGTGTTCAATAATAGATTCTTTATGTTTTATCGATACATATTTCATTTTTATGTGACAAATGTTGTATGGGAATTCTTCAATAATAACTCTATGTTGTATGGAATTAATTATACATTCCTTTATATAATTCCCATTAAATGGAATGAAATTGAAATTTAATAATTTAGGGAAGTTTATTTTGGGAATAATATTCCTAAAATAATTAACAAGTTCATGATGAGAAAGATGGTATTCATTGTTAAGGACATAATCACAACAAATCAGATTGAATTTTCTCCTTTGATAAGAATTCAAAATTGTCTTTTCACAACCCCAAAAAGTGATAAAATTATGATGGGGATAGAAAATTTTGGAAATTCTATATTCAAAATTGATATATCCAAGGTATTTGACACTCTAAAATAGAGGAACAAATTTATTATCCTTACGAAATTTGGTTTGTTAAATGATTTCATCAGATTAATGAGAAATATTTTATTCTCAACAAAATAATCCATCCTCATTAATAGATCCACTGTAGGATTTTATCAATTTACTATGGGTGTTAAGAAGGTAGACCCACTCTCAGGCCTCCTATTTTCCATGGCTAAGTACTACATGAGTAGATTCATCACCAGTATTTCTCTGGTTAGAATATATAACAAAATAAAAGTTATAATATGGGACTTTACTCCATCACATCTTCTATATGCATATGAAATCCTTAACTTTTTTCAACCTAAAAATAAAACTATTTCTTCTATTAAGTATATTTCATTTACTATGAGGAATTTTTAGGACAAATAATTAGTTGGAATAAATATTTCATGGTCTTTGGGGATGGATTTATTTTTACTAAATAAAATTTGCTCATAGAAAATCCTAGGGTGACAAGGGGAGTCCCCCCTTTTACTAATCATGAAGTCCCATTGTTTTTGGGAAATTTGATAAGTTTTCATCTTGAGAAAATATGATCTCGTGTCATTAATAAACTAGCTAAATAGAAAGGGAAGTCCATGTCCCATGCTAGAAGTGTTTTCTTGGTAATCGTAGTGATCAACTCAATTTTTTTTATTGCTTCTCTATTTATATATGGATGATAATTCCCATCAATGATTTTCAAAGTATGATCAGAAATATTATCTTGGATGGATCTATCCATTAAAGGAAATTGATAATCATTTCATCTAAAGAATGAATTAATAATATTGATATTAGGTTTCTTGGCATTAATGACCTCGACATCTTCGATGATAGACTTCTTAATAAATTCACTAGGAATATTTTTACTGTAATGACTATTTTATTGATTTAGTTTCAAGAAATTTCAACACATGGTTAATTTATGGATATCTATAATAGTTAAAATCATCTATTTAGCATGAAATCAGGACCAATTTTAATGAAATCAACTCCAATTTGAAATTGATGTTAATAAGGGAACCCAATATTAGTTTTTGGAAATCCACCTGGATGGATAGACTCTTCAAGGACACTATGGATGTCCCTAAAGGTTGGTATATAATGTCTATTACTAGTCTTATGACATCCTTAAGTAGATCCAATGCAATTTTACCTTCACAAACTATCTTTTAAATACATAGGTATGTCTCTATATAGAGGTAAACAATTTTTTTAGAAAAAAATAGAAATAAAAATTTCAAAACTAGAAAATAATAAAAGATGAGATTTTATGGTTCCAGTTTGAAACCACCATGGATGTTGAGGATTACAACCCACTTTATTCAGCCATTAAGTCACCTACTCATCTTGATAATATAGAAAAATTAGATACCCATGCATGAATAACTAGGAAGAGATGATCAGTATATGGTTTCATAATTTCATCCATGTTTGGGGATGAGGTAAATATGAATCATCTATATATGGGTTATAGTTTTTTTTAAAAACTATGGAAGTTTGTTCCTAGTTTATTAAGAATTTATATTTATAAAAATAATAATCTAGATGATGTCATGGACTCCCAAAACAAGGCTAGATAGATTAGATTGGTGCAAACCCCTCTTTTATTATCTTAAACTTCTATCATTACATATATTTGAAATGAAAGGAATGAAATGTTGTTTAAAAATTAGCCTCCTTCCCCATATGCAGATAACCTAGCCATTCATTGGGACACTTAGACTACTTCAAATGTGTTGAAAGGATCCCATAATAATAACCTTACTAATATCAATATCTCAAGACTATTAGGTCTTCATGAAAATCCCCAAAATCCATTGGTACTATAATATGTACATTGGATTGCACTGATCCCATCATGGATAAAGGTTAATGTGGATGCTATGACCTCTGGTACAACATCTCTAACATCCCAATACAGGTGCCTTTGATAGGTTCCACAAACCAGTGGGGCACATGGCCTCAATAGTGGCTCCACATATGCTATAGGTTTCAGACTAGAAATGATGTCCTAGGGTGTGTCCATGGGTAGATTATTATCTTTGGTCAGAGTAGAATAATGGTATAACAATAAGATAACTAAAAAGAGGAAGCATATCAATAATGTGAAATTAAACAGATGAACATATAAACAACTGACCAAGTAAAATATCATAGGGGGAACCTGATATAAACATCCAATAAATAAATAATAATATAATTTCAAAAACTGAACAATATAAAAAACTTGATCATGTCATGTCTCTTGAAAATAAGAAAAAAATGTATACATGGAATCGGGATGTCAATACAGAACATGGTATACAATGGGAAAAAATTATAAAATATGTTTAAGCATACTGATCTCCAATCCAATCATTTACTACAAATATACTATAAAATTTCAGGTAAGAATTTATACATCCTTAATAGGTTTATTCCTCATATCTAAAACTACTAGCATATAGTCTTCCTGGGTACCATTTGGAGAACCAAATAGTGTGTGAGATAACCTCAGTAGTCCACCACCACCAACCATATTAATACCCAATATATGTACATAACATGGTACTGTGTAGATATAATAGTGAAAATTTGTAATAATGAATGTAAATCAATTGTCTCTAGTTCTTGAAGGAAAAATAGGAAATCACTAATTGCTTCGGCCCGTGCCGAAATATCTCTGAACAAGTAACTGAGGGACGCAATTCCTAGTATCACAATATAAGGAGTATTCATGACCCGTATCATATTATAGGGTCACAATGATCGATATCATAATAATAGGTTCACCATGCCTAGTATCACAATATAGGGTCAACAGGCCCAGTATCATAGTATAGGGTCATCCTTCCTTGTATCATATTATAGGGTCACCATGACCAATATCACAGTATATGGGATTCCATTCCTAGTATCACAGTATATGGGATGCCATTCCCAGTATCACAGAATAAGGTCTCTATGCCCAGTATCACAGAAATAATGTCACCTTTCCTAGTATAATATAAATAGGGTCTCCATTCCCATTTCACATATATAAAAGGACAACACTCCTAAACCAAATTTATAAAGGGAATCCATTTCCATATATAACAAAAAGGGCCTCTATAACCATTTAACATAAATAACTAGCATCAGTATTCCCATAAATCAATAGTGGTAAGTATTCACTGGCTGAAATATTGTCCAATGTATAAGTTATAACTCATAAAAATTTAATAATAATGAGGGGATAACCATTATTCCATTTAATCACTTGACTTGGTCATACCAAAAACATTCAATTCAATTCATTATAATTTATAAAGTCATTAACAATTATGTGACACTACATTTACCCACTATCAATACGACATCATCATTTACATGTTAAGACAAACACATAAATTTTTGTTTTGGTTATAACTTCATAGAGGCCAATTAAACATATGGTGGGAACAACCAAAGTGATGGATCACTCTGAGGTGGATGATCACATTAAAAATTGGGTTCTAATAAGTTATTAGGATATAAGATGAGAAAAAAATAAGACAAATTAAATTTAGGGGTAATGTATGGTGAAACGTGCATGAGACACATATCACCTATTATAAGACATCAAAAATTGAAGGGATAAATTATAGACCACTTACCTCGAGCTCGTAGAACTATATTAATCCAGTATCGGTCCATCTTTTGGTATGGATCCTGATAAAATAGAATAATAGATGAACAAAAAAAATAGGTAATATGGGCTGGCATCAAGAAAGAATCATTGAGGTAATGATAGATGATAAACCAAGCCAAATGATTAAAGAGATTCCATAAAGAAATCCAATCAGAGAATAGAATCTTCTTAGATAATGGATGAAAGAGCTATAAAGAATTTTAGTCTAATCCATGACCAGAGATCCAATATGAAGAAGAAGTACACATGCTTTTGGAAATAAGAAATTGAGGGGAGGGATTTTTTATATAGAATTACTGGAAATTTTAGTAATTTTACAAAGAATTTTCTGGTCGCATAGATCAGTTACGTAGTTGACCAAACCATGCACCAACCATGCATCTGATACTATCTTTGGGGGGGACCCCGCATGGTTTCATGCACTGAATTTGAATATCCATGTGAAAAACATGATTAAAACATTGCTAAAAACTATAGGTCCACCCATAGATTCATGCACCCTCTCCAAATCCATTTTTTTACATTTTCTAAAAATTCACTTTAATGATTAGCGGTAACCAAACATTTCAAAAGTGTTGAACAAAAAAACATGGTGTCCACGATATTCAAATTTCAAAATTTAAAATTCATCATCAACCATTTGTCATCTCGAGTCGTGTGCCTTCCTCGAGTCATACAACCATCGTGTCGAACATCCAAAACATCATGACAATGCTGGCAAGACAACTTCACTGTCTTCTCATAGGAGTCAACATCATCATCATCACTTTCATCATCCCCTATTCATTTCCAAATTGTCGGCGAGACCTTCCATCGGAGTTCTTTGTTGCCTAAAAAATACTTCATCATCTCATCCATCATCAACTAACACTACGTCGATCACCGAATACTATCATAGACCAACCGCATGAAAACACCACCATTGTGGACAACCACCATCCACCACTATAACAAAACTAGAACAAAATCCTTACCAAAGAATAGATCGTAAACTTGATCATACAATCCTCATAAAACATATCCATATCATGTCGCACAGTAAGAATCTTCGGCTGCAAAAACCCACCTCCCAGTACCTCGATGAAACGCTGCTCTAGAACCGACTCAGAGAGGAGAAGAGGGTCTCGGGGTCAGGGTAGGGAAAAGAGCAGCCGATGCCTATGAAATGAAATAAAAATAGGAATGGAACCAGAAGACAAACTGAGAACAATATAACATGAGATCACTTGAAACCCCTCGACCACCAACCCAAAAATCCTTAAACGAGAGAGTATACTTTTCTCCAGGTCCAACCTAGTGAGGTGCGAAGGAACGCGAGGTTAGAGAGGGGAAGAAGCGGCCATGGGCTTTAGCAACCACCGTCATCCCTGTGAGAAAAACACCAAAAGGCCGTACCACCTGAAATAAAAGATCAATGACACGAAGAGAGGAAAGGAAGAGAGGAAGCGAAGGAGAGGGATCTTCGGGCCGATGAGCCGTCGACATTGAAGAGGAGGTTTTCAAGAAGAAACCCTAGTCTGAGAGAGGGGGAGGGGGAGAGCCAGGGGAGAAGGGCGCCATCCCGGTCCAATCATTCATACAACCTCTTATTCCTAGTTTTTTAAAACAATTAATTATCATAGTGCTCTTTGTCTAGACCTCTCATGGGTAGGTAATTTAGTAGAATTGGCACACACAGTTTCTATAATCTTTTTATACTATTATTTTCTCCACCAAGAAGGATTATGAGCTCCAAAGAATCCCCAAATACCCTTGAAACAACCATGAACTCATTAGGCATCCATAGTAGAAAACAAAGAGTTAAAACAAAATTTAAATGGTGTATATGTCTTATAAAAACTAGGTTCTTATAGTCCCCCCTTTAAATAACTCATCCCTATTCTTAGCTTCTAAGGGTCGCAAAAAATTGTCAGAAAATATCTATGGCCACTGAGCACATACGTCAATCTTCCACACCCATGTCTCATCCTGTACTCAGCCATGCTACCATAACTCTCATACTAAAGGGGAAACCCACCTTATGTGGCCTTCATTCTTTGGTCAATGATGTGTATGGGATACTCCACAAAATAATAGTCAACATGTATCTCAACCCCCTCAGGATCAAAAGTATGATATGGGTTGTAATGATAATGGAAAAGTTGTGAAATGTATAAACCATCATTCATAAGACAACACCATTGAGGTAATAAGAACCAATAGGCTACTGAACCAACTATATCAAGGACCTCAAAAGACATGAAATAGCAAGGTGACAACTTCCCTTGCCATCGTAACCATGAATTCTAATGTCTGGGTGATACCCATAAGAGAAAAGATCCCCAACCCTGAAATACATAGGTCATCGATAGTGATCGACCAATGATTTATTTCTAGACTAAGCAGTAGACATCTGCTTCCTGATTAGCTGAACCTACTCTGAAGTCTCTTTAATGAGACAAAGATCTAGTAGCACAACCTCTCCTACCTCTAAATAACGTAGGTGTGAATAGTCTGACCTACCATATAGGTCCTCATATGGATCTATCTAAATCATCATGTGAAAGTTATTATTATAGGAAAACTTAGTGAGAGGGATATGCTTCTCCCAAGAACCACTAAAATCAAGGAAGTATTCTTGGATCATTTCCTCTAACACCTATATAGACCATTTCCACTGGCTATCAGTATGAGGGGGAAAAGATATGTATAGAAAAACCTATGTATCAATATCTGTCTATAATACTTTCTAGAACATCAATTTGAAATATGAACCATATTAGAAATTCCACTATAAGGGACCCCAAGTATCTGTATGATCTCACAGACATACTTTCTTCCTAGCTATTCAACTGATAAATTCTTCAGGATAAGAAAGAAGTGGGCTACTTTCATCTGTCTATCAAAGACCACTAAAACAACGTCTCTACCTCGAGGTGACCTCAGAAATTACAAGAAAAAATATATAGAAATATCCTCCCATTTACATTATGGAAATTTAAAGGGATTTAATAAGATAATAGGTCGTTGGTTCTCCACCTTCACCTACTGAAAAGTGGAATACCTAGAAAAAATTATTTCTGTCTGATGTTTCATCCATAGACACTAAAACTATTGGTTCATATCACAATACATATTAGAGATACTTGTGTGAACTGCCCATTGAGAATCATGTAAATCATGAATCACCACATCCATCATATCTACATAAGCCTCGATACTCCCATATATACACATGATGTCATCACCATCAATAGAATAATCTAGAGGCGGTTCCTCACTAAGAATGCTCTCTCATAAGACTGATCCCTCTAGATTTTAAAAGTACCTCCTCTTCACTATATCTAGAAGTTTAGATGTCATTGATAGTGATCAAGTACAAACTATACATAATGGTCCTTCACCTATATGTGTGTGTGTTAGAAAAAATGATCCATAAGATATCATTCAATTTTATCCTCTTATACTACATGTGTCTTATTCATCCTTCTAATAGAATTAGAAATATCACTTCCCCTCTAAAAAATATAGACAACCTTGAATTCAAATGACTATACATATTCAACCCATATTAACTAATTAAGATTCATGACACACTATGTGAAAATATTCCCGAGGTTCTTGGAATTTTTATATAAGAAAAACACTCTCGCAACAGGTATTGCCTCCAGAAATTCAAGGCATGTACAACAACCACCAAATCTAAATCCAGTTTTGGGTAATTCTTGTCATGAGGCCTCTTCTTCCATGACCGTTCTGAAACCTGTCGATCTTACTCTATAATAATATCTCATATTTCGATACCTGATGCATCACAATACATTATATAGATTCTTCCAGTTTCCATAAAAATCATGATTGGCACTGAAGTGAATCTCTTTTTCAACTCCTGAAAGGCGTTCCCACAAGCTTCAGACCATATAAACATTACACCATTCTCATTAAAGAAGTTAAGAGGTGTTTATAAGAAAGATAATTCCTATATAAAATTCCTATAGAAACCATCTATCCCCAAGAAACATAATATATCATAGATGGTCTTGGCCTACCCCCAGGTAACCAAAGATCTCACCTCATCTGGGCCAACTAAAAATTATACCTCTAAGATAATATGAATCAAGAAGTTTATCTTTTTGATATTTAAATGATATTTAATAAGATTATAATAGTGATTTTTCTCTCATGGTGTATTTAAAATAATATCAAGATGAGTGTAATGGTAACTTTTGGTATGAGAAAACACTAAGATGTCATCTATGAATACCACCACAAATGAATCTTGATTGGGATGGAAAACCGTATTTCTCAAATCCATAAAGATATCATGAGTATTATTAGGAGTAAACGACCTCACGAGATACTCATATAAATCATACAGATTATGGAAATTCAAATGTGGAATATATGAATGCCCAAATCGAAAATGATGATATCCCAATCTCAAGATGGTCATTGAGAATACCCTCACTCCTTTGAGCTGATTAAAAATTTCATCTATATGAGGTATCAAATAATAGTTATTCAGTGTAAGATGATACAATTTCTGGTAATCCATGAAAAGACTAAGGGTTCCATCCACCTTCTTAGAGAAAAGGACCAAGGAACCACAAGAAGATGTACTAGGATATATAAAACTTTTGGCCGCTAACTCTTCTTGTTGAATAGTGAGCTCCTGCAACTCAGTAGTAGCCATCCTATAAATAGGAATGGACACTAGTTTATCTCCAATAACTATATCAAGAAAAAAATCTATCTATATCATAGAATTATTCTTGAGAATTCAATGGGGAGGACATTAATAATTCAATTGACTATAGTAGGTAACTCACTCTGATGCAGTCCTTGATATTTCAAGAAATATATAGAAATATGGGTTTTCAATCCGCCTAGTAATGATTTTTCATTCCATCTCTACCCACCAGGATATCCCATTCACCCTTTTAATGGTAATAACCACCCTCTAGTTATGGAAACAAAACCATTCAATGATAAAAATAAACATATGCCTGATAGATATACAACCTTCCCATCCCAAGAATGACATAAAATCCAATCATCTCAATGAAGAGTAGGTCCCATAAGAAATATTGGATTCATAACTCAAGAGGATTGTCCTTGCACTGAAATATACTCTCTGTACATATACCCAATGATGTATCAAGCATCATAAGGCCACTAGAAAAATAAAGATGAAGTGAAAGTCTATCCAAAATAGGAACATATATGAAGTAATGGGGAAAACCTTTATTGAATAAGGAAGAAACAATAGTAGAATCTACTAGAATAACACATCGAATAGTAGAAAGACTAACATCCAGATCCTCTTGAATATGCTACAATGAATTAAACTGGTCGGATCCATGGCCATGTGCTATAACCTGACTACCTAGAGGGATTCCACTATATAGGATCTTTATATTAGATGTCTGGATACCATAGACACAACCTCATCTTCTACTTCTATAGACAATATTACTCCAGCTACCATCCTGAGAGAATATTAGTGGACAGTTTCACACTCCTCTTAGGAGTTGTCTCTAGATGATAGAATATAGGCTTAACCTTTTCAAACCATATATTTTCTGTTATGGGTATTCCATCCACTAAAAATGTGGGAAGATGTTGTTATTGAGACTCCAGAGTCAACTCTCCTATAGAAGGGGAAGAGAACAGTGCTCCCTATATCATTTATATAATATAAAATAAATCTCCTCAAATTAAGGCACCATCGCCTATAATCAGAAATAGGTATAACTGCCACATGTGGAACTAAAAGAGGTATCATATGCTGCTCAAGTCCCACCACCACCAGAGCATGGTCATCAACACCCTCCTAGCATACAACTAGATGGCATCATGGTGGAAGTGATATACAAATTCTAAACACATTCCATATAAGATTTTTGATTGTGTCATAAACCACTAATGTAATAACAAAACAAGAATAATGCATTTTAATGTAATAGTCACACCCAAATTACAGCTCAACGAGTCTAGTATGGGTTATAATAATTTTTTTATAGAAAACAAGTCATGCCACATACTCCCCAATACTAAGGACATGTTTGGGTCAAGCTCTATGTTTTTCAATTTCAATTTCATTATAAATTCATTTTCACATTTTAATTATTCTTTAGGTGTTTGAAAGAAATGGTTTACCACTTCTAATCCCTAAGGCCCCGTACACCTTTTGAGCCGAAGTGTATAGTACATTTAATCCATACCATGATATGTTCTAATCCATGAAACCAATTGTCTATAACTCAGTGTTTCATTGTTGAATTCTTAGAGTGTACACTCTATCCTAAATAGGAATAAACTATTTAGGTCCTGAAGATACTCAAAGTAGTAACTACGTTTTTTAATACCCTAAATAAAATGATAGTCAATCCACTTATATATCATATAAGGCCCATAAAATAGTGTTATATACTCAAACCACTCACAAAAATAACAGTCAATGCAAGAAAAAAATGCTTCTATATGGCATTACATATTAATGGAATGTGAATTTCATACATGGTGCCAAAAATGATGTATGATAAGTCATTAAATTCCCTCTTCATATTGTTCCAATTATAAAATATAATCCTCAAAAATATCCATAATAACCCCAAAATTTAACTAAATCACCCAATGGTGGGATCAAATCAATTTTTATAAGCGTAATACAATAAATAGAAATTTACATCTATGGAAATTTGGATTTTCTCTATACATGGGTTAGTTACTAACCAGAAAGTCCCTTTACGAAAATCAAAAAAATTTCTAATATATTGTCTATTATATAAAAATATTAAGGAAAGAATATAATCTCTAATACCGCTTTGTGACATCCTAAATCGGGTTTCCCTCATAGGTTCCCCAAACTAGTTGGCCCCATGTCATCAACCGTTCCTCCCCATATGCTACAGGCCTCAAAATAGAAGCGAGGGCCTAGGGTTTTCCTTGGAGGGACTATGTCCTATGGTAAGAGTTGATCACTGGTATAGTCATCAGATAACTAAATAACCTAAGCATATTTGTAAAGGAAAATCCAACAGAAGCACGTTTAAACAACTAGACGAGTAACCCTTAATAATGGAAACATTATATAAGAATCCAATAATTAAATAATAATAAAAAATATTAAATAGAATCATATTCAAAATATGAGGATTTCATGTCTCTACAATACAGGGAAAACATGTATACATGGAACCAGGAAGTCAATATATTATATTGAATACAAATGGAAGAAAAATTTCCAAATATATTCAAGAATGCCAAGATCTAACCTAGTAATATATTACCATGATCACATCCTATGTCTTGTAATATTTCATTCATATATAAGAGGATTATTGACCTTATCTTAACCCATATTTATATAGTCATTTTGAGTACCATCTGGCAGCCCAGATAGGGTGTGAGATAAACTCAGCAAGCCACCACCAATGACATCTATAAATAGCCAGTATATGTACAAAACATTATTGTGTGATGATAAAATAAAGAAAATGAGTAAAAATAGATATTAAAGGTTCGTCTTTGGTTTTTAATGTAAAACCAGAATTAGGTAGGAATTTCAGTCCTTAGAATATGTAGTTTAACTTTGATTACATGTATATTCAATGTATTGAATATTAACAAAACTTCTTATTTCATTTTTCTTATTGTTCTTCATGAATCAAATTTTATAATGTACTAGAGTATAAATTGCATTTATATGGTCATAACTGTTTCCCTCTATGATGAGAACATTAATGTGATATGATGATATTCTCAAATAATGTTCTGTGGATGGATAACACAGTATAATGGGACACATAGTACACAGACAGTAAGGTGTGATTACTCATAAGAAGATAGGGATTCTTCTCCTGATGTTTACCCTTGGTAATCTTTAATATGATTGATTACAAGAATAGACCCGCCAATATGAATTAAAAATGTTTTGGTGTCATCAAATATTCTTAACTATGATCTTGTGTGATTGTCTTTAGATTTCAAGATTATTATTAATGTTTGTTATAACTTGTGTACTTGTATGTATTCCATAAACCATGGTGATAATAGTTTATATAACATTTAGATACATTGGGTACGTCATGAGTAGCATGTCATTAATGAATAAGTCAAGGAATAATTTGCCTCTTAAATCTTGATAGAAGATTATATCTTGGAGATTTTATTAGAATAGAACTATCAGATGAAATTCCAAGGCCATGGTGTAACGACGTGTTTCTTTCAGATTAGCAAACAAAGACATATCAAGCATATAGCTTGGTGACATAGTTATGAAACCTTCTTGATGAGATATTATGATAATGGTATGATATTACATAGTAAGCATTCCTATATGGTTATTGACATCGCAACATTCGGTTCTTTCTCTTAGGTTCCTTGACCCACTGCTATATAGTAATGTTGGACTTTAGGCAAACCCGCATAATAGCAATGATAAATAATCCTAGAGGTTTTCACACTAACTATTTCCATTGATATAATTCAAATAATATTGGAGTTTAATTAATGAAATAAATATTATTATATAGTTTGAAGAATAATTCTATTCAAGTTATTTTGATCACATCAATAAAATAAATATTTATTCTTTAGATTGTGAATAAAATATTTATTTTATTTATTGAATATTTTAGTAAATATTTATTCAATATATTGAGAATAAAATATTTATTTTTTAGTAAAATATTTATTGTTTTTTTCAAATATGTCTAGAGGAGTTCAAATGGACCAAGACCGAGTCCCATGATAAATATTAATTTATAATACCATTACATAATGTTTGTTATCATGAAATTTGGTGCATATCACAAAATAATAATAATATAATTATTATTATCTAGAAAGAGTTATATTAAAGGTAAAAAATATTATTTAATTTGTGGTATTTAGTTAGACAATATTTTAAATTAAATCCTAAATCTATAAATAGATGGCTATTTATATTGTGTAGAGCATCTAAAAAATTGAGAATTGATAATTTTTGTGTACAAAATATTATCTCTAAACTCATCCCTATCTCCCCCTCTTAATAATGATAAGTGAAAGAGAAAATTTTCAAGACTGAGGAGAGAGATATCAAGAATGAAGAATGAAATCCATTCAACTGTCCACACTAGAACCCGGATATCTAGTGGGGTTTCATAGAGATTATTGGAGTAGGTGTGGGTCACTACTAGAGGAATTCTATCATGAGATCCTCAAAATGAAACAAAGGTAATTTGAAGGGGTTTTTTCATATGATTAACATTCACCAACGAAGAATGTTCCTATTCCCTAATAATTATTTCTTCGGATATTAAATAAAATATCATTAAATTTGAAATTCAATAACATTTATATTGGTTTTGGGAAATAATTATTAATTTTTTTAATATATCACACACCTCTTCACACTTCTTATGTTCCTAGATCCATCATGTGGAATTATAGGGGACAAATTTATGTTTTAATTAATTATTTGATTATTTATATTTGCATAAATTGGGTAAGATTTTCATTTCATGTTATTTTTTATTTAATATGATATGAATTAACATGTTATCGATATATTAATCATTTTTTATTAGTGTTTATTTATCTTAAATGTTTAATAAAAAATGGAGAATGACCAAATATTCCATCAGTAAGTGAAAAAACTTTTTCTGGTAAAACTAGTTTACATGGAATGCATCTGGAGCACACATTGTATAGCTATGAACATTGTATCTAGATGCCCAAAGCAATTAATTATGTATGGTGCTTTTATTTCACACCTCAAGTTGAACATGTCAACCAGGGACACAACAAGTGGATATAAGGTCTATAGCTGGTAAGTACATGCTATGTAGTATGGCCAAGTTAACATGCCGAAGCCCAAGTTGTGTGACTAGGACATATTTAAATCTTGGTACATAGTGTGCAGTTGTATGTTCAAGCTGTGTAGTGTCTAATTAATTAAATAAATTAAAATTACATTAAATTTACAAATAATAGAATAATAGAATTATTTTATTGACATGCACACCATTGTGTGTCTGACAATTTTTAAATGGTTTTAAATAATATTAAATTATCAATTAATTTATAGTAAATAATATTTCTTTTTCAGTTCTTCCTTTTTTTCATTAATTACTTTAATCATGCATATCACTAAATAATATCAAATTATCATTTAGATGAAATAGAATTAACTAATTAAACAATATGTAATGAATGAAAACTCCTTAATATTAAATAACAAAATAAAAAATAAAGAAACAAATTTTAACCATTTGCTTTTTCATATTCATTGCATGTATAATCATTAATGAGATTGATCAAGATCAATTAATGTGGTGGATGTTTTAATTTAATTTATTACATGATTTTTCAATTATTTTATATTATATTAATTTATAGCTTCGGAGCCATACCTTCATTTATTATTTTGTTGGACCTGCTAGTCCAAGGATATTTATGTAATCCCTATTAAACAATATTGTGGTTACCCTAACCAGTATGTGAGTAATAAATATATTTAATTAATAGGGAATCCCAAGGTATGTGAAGGCAGTTCAAGACAATACCAAAATGATGCCAACCTAGGTGATGAACATGTGGGTAGGTGGAATGTTGTAACTCAAGCTAAGACCAACAATAGGAGTTAGTTACTCTAGGTAAAAGGTTGTTTTAGTGTCAAATCATTTTATAAACCATCAAATAAATCTATTCCATGATTCATTTAATTAATTAGTTAATTTTTTTATGTAATTTTTATTTTATGGATTTGAGGATGTGATCACATAAATAAATTAATTAATGTGCAAAGGTGGAAATTTAAAAAATTAATTATGTGTAAATGTTTTATCCAAAATATTTAATTAATTATGTAACATTTACTTAATAATAACAAGATGTGTAAAGTAAAAAAGAAAGATAAAATTTAGGTATAATAAATTAAAATCCCTCAATTAAATATTAAGTTAGACTAAACCTTCCATTATATGATTGGGATTGAAACCATATAATTAGTTGTAGTACATGACCAAAGTATGGACACTTACATTCATCAAGGAGTTATCATGAGTGTTTTGGGTTGACATAACAAAATTTTTATTCAGTTTAATAGCCAAAGTCTATTCAATAAAAATATGGAGGTTGGTTTTGGGGAAATCCAAGTCAGAATTTTGGGATATGCGAATAAGCTCAATGGATGAAGGATCTACAAGTCTACAGTTGGAAATACCTACAACATAATTAATTTATTATGTTTTTTCTTAGAAAAAAGTATATATCATTAAGAAAAAGTAACAAAGATCCTTTCCACTATAATATTAAAGAAACTATACATTCCATGTTCAATGATGTGGGCTATTGAGAATTGATAAAATAATGTGAGATTTAATAAATAAATAAATAAGATTTAATTTATTATATATAATTTTTTTTTTCAATAAAAGTATTAATAACTTTATCTTTTAATTATAGAATAAAATGAAAAGTTAATCATCAACACTATCCATATAAACAATATTTGAGAATGATAACCTTTAAAATTGTAGTAACATCTAAAAGTGGTTTAGACAGCTTCAAGTTGTGCTACGCCATGAATTTGAATATTATATGCTAGAATCTAAAATTCCTGATCTTCCTACTAAAGAGGAAAGTGATTAATAGTTACTTGTCTACAAAAAACATTTGAGTGTCATGGTTAAAATTTAATATTTGATGGTTTCATATAGGTCTAGTGAACTAATGAATCCACTTGAATAAATGGTTGTGTATTGAATGCTTGATCTCCTTGGTTGTCTTTACTAGGAGAGCGCTAGATTGGAAAAATATGAGATTATGAAGGTTTTATTTCATATAAATCATGGATAGGACGCTCCATTAGGGCCTCATGTAGTCAATATCATTGGATATATTGAGCACTTAGAGGTTATATGGTTTAAACTCCCTGAAAAACTGGATACCAACCTTATTCTCATATCAACCCCTCGAAGATTAAACATTTAAAAAAAATTAATATGAAAAACATTGAGAACTCTATAAGAGGTATGATTAATCATATTATACAAGTAGATAAGGATACAAAGCACGAAAACCCTTTCATCCTTATAGTGAACAAAAACTTTGAATATGATGAAATTTAAGTCTAAAGCTACTTCATTCACTTCCAAGAAGAGGAAGATCAACGGTAAAGAAAGGAAACATGGTGATATCTATTTTTCACATGGAAATATGGTCCAATGGATGAAAAAATACACCTAGTCAAAGAAACAAGGGGAAGCATCAGGTGCATTTTTTATCGAGTGCAATTTATCTATTTCTAAAAATAGTGTTTTAGATATAGCATGTTTTTATGACAAATGTATTTAAATATAAGAATAAATTATATTTAAAAATATTGATCGAGGATTGGTAGAAATTAAAGAAACCAATGAAGATAACTTGCTGTTGTAGCTATTAGGGAATACAATCTAATGTTGCAAACTGAAATGATCCTGGTATTAAAGGGTTGTTATTATGCTCTTTTAGTTACCAAAAATATTATTTCTATATCGATACATGATATAGATGGATTCATTTTCAAATATTTGAATAAATATTTCTTCCTTTATAAATATATAAATTTTAATGGTCAGAAACATTCAAATAATGTTATTTACGTGTTAGATTACATGAAACAAATAATTCCAATCGATGATGAAGATACTTTACATGACATATACCACATAAAACATTGGCGACAATGGATAGGTTATCTAAATGAAAATAATTTGAATAAATTACACTAAGATTTATATTTATAATATTTTTAACTAAAAAAAATTGGTGTATATCAGACATGTTTACAAAGAAAAATGTCCTAATTCCCATTTGGGGGGAAAGTTGAAAGAGATAAAGTGATTATTGAGTTAGTTCATACTGATGTGTGAGTACAATTTCTGATTGAATATAGGGATGGGTACAAATACTTCATAACTTTAAGTAATTATTTTAGTATATATGGATATTTATAATTAATGAGGTATGAGTCAGATTATTTTGAAAAATTCAAGGTATAAAAGAATGAATTTTAGAACCATCTTGGTAAGAAGAATTAGAAAAATATTTAATAGCACAGTGGAGAATATATTAATCTAGATTTTATTAATTTTATATGGGAGTTTGATATTTTATCTCAAATCATTCATACTTATATACCTCATTTGAATGGGATCAGAAAAAGAAAGAACCACACCTTATTAGAAATGAAGAGATCAATGATAAGTCATGCGAGTCTTTCATTTTGCTTTTGGGGATACACATTACAAATAGTAGAATACATACTTAAACACATTCCAAATAATGAATCATATATTATACCATACAAATTATGGAATAGAAAGAAACTTGTGTTGTCTTACTTATATGGGTGTGGTTTTGAAGAATTTTTTAATGTCTATTTTGGTAACAAGCTTACACCCTGAGGCACAAAGTGTATCATTATTGGATATCCTAAAGATGCAAAGGGATGTTAAATATACAATCCTTTAGAAAAATGTTTGTGGTTGATATATGTCCCACATTTCTTGAGGATCATCTAATCTCTAAAGAAGATAGTGTGAGAATGATAGACTTCGATGAAGTCTAGGATCCTGATACAGAAGAGTTTCCACATGAAAAGGAATCCACAACGCCCCATGGATGAATAATTTTTTCTAGAGATATAATTAATACATATTAATACTGATGAGGTTATTGATCTATAACATCATAATTTTCTAGTCACTGAGGATAGTGACTCATTATAAGTTGATAATAATGATCGTCTAACCTCTAGAGAAGCAGTAAGTGATTTAGATGTTTCCAACTATAAGGAAGCAATGAATTATGAAATGAATTTCATATACCAAAACCAATTCTGGATTTTTGTATACCCTCTAATAGATGTTAATACAGTTGGTTGAAAATTGGAATAAAATAAGAAACTTGACATGGAAGGACAAGTAAACACCTATAAGGTGAAACTGGTTGCAAAAAGGATTAAATAGAATCAATGAATTAACTACGATGAAACATTTTCACTAGTTGTAATGCTGAAATCCATCAAAATTCTACTTCCCATCAAGGATTTCCATGATTATGAAATTTATAAAATGGATGTCAAAATATCCTTCCTTAACAGTAATGTTTAGGAATACTTCTAAATAACACAACTCAAAGGGTTTGTGACTCCAATGGATGCCAGAAGGCATTCATGTTACAAAGATACATTTATGGATTAACGAAAAAAATCACTGACATAGAACATTCATTTTGATGAGTCCATAATAGTATTTAGTTTCATACAGAATTCATATGTGACATGTATCTATAAATGGTTTAGTGGGATTGTAGGAATTTTCTTAACATTATATGTTGATGACATATTACTCATTGGAAATGATATTCAAGTCTTAATGTTTGTTAAGGAATGATTGAAAAAATGATTATATAAGAAGTACATAGGTGAGTAAACGTATATTCTTGGGATCAAGATGCTTCATGATAGATCCAACAGGTTTCTTGACCTAATTCAAAGTACATTATTTGACAAGATACTGAATAGATTTAACATGGAACAATCCAAGATGCGATTATTTCGAGTTTCACATGGAATTCATCTTTCCATGAAAACGTCTCATTAAAAACACGAGGAAAGAAAAAAATGGCAATGATTTAATACGCATCAGTGATTGGGTTAATCATATATTCAATGGTATGTACTAGTATTGATGTCTCCAACACATAAAATGTGGTTAGAAGGTATCAAGTTGATCTAGGTTTCTTTTATTTGATGAAATTTAAGACTATCCGTATGTATTTGAGGTGTACTAAGGATATGTTCCTATTTAATTTAGGTGATTAAGAAATAGTCATCAGAGTATATGAATATTCTGGTTCCAAAATTGATAAATATGAAACGAAGTCACAAATGGGATACATATTCACTTTGAATGGAGGTTCTGTAAGATAGAGGAGCACAAAGCAAGATTTGGTTGAAGATTCTACAATAGTTTCTGAGTATATTATTCCTTATAAGGTATCTAAATAAGTATTGTGGATATAAAATTTAATCCATGACATTGATGTGGTATCTTGTAGTAAAGATACTATTACACTCTATTGTGATAATACTATTGTGGTGGATCTTGTAAAAGAGCCAAGGACACATCAGTGGATGAATCTCATACATCAGAAGTATCATCTCCTGAGAGAATTTTTCTTAGAGAGGTGAAGTTATAGTGATAAGTACTTCCATGGAAGAAAACATGGTGTACCCCTTTACTAAATCATTAACTCAACAAAAACATGAATATCATGTGAGGTCTAGTAGACTGAAGTTTGTAGGTAATTGGATCTAGTCCACGTGGGAGTTTGTTAGAGTTGGTGTCCTAGGACCCACTGTCTGTACTTTTATTACATTTATATTCAATTTATCAAATATTAAAAAAACATATTATTATATATTTTTTATTTTTATTCATTACTCTAATGTAATAATTTCGTAGAGTATATGCTGCATTGAAAAGGTCATTGAATTTCCCTACTATGAAGAGAGGCTTAATGCGATTTGAAGATATTCTCAGATAAATTTTTGGGGTTGGATAACATTCAATGTTGTGACACAGAGTACCTAAACTCTCATGTGAGAGTACTCATAAGCATATGCGTCTTCTTCTCATGATGTTCACACTTGGAAATCTCCAAGTTGGAAGATTAGGAGAACAAACCCACTAGATAGTCAATGAAAGAAATATCAATCATATAGGTTGGTGGCATGTTTTTGGAGAATTATTGATTAGATTTTTTGAAAAGGATAGTATATTAAATAGTGAGTATTTTTATGTGTTTTTGAACATTTCAACATTATGTTCTTTATCTCAGTTTCCTTGAACCATTTCTAGTTAGTAATCTTGGACTTCAAGAAATCCTAACTAATTCCAACGAGAATAAATCATAGTGGGTCACACATTAAGTGATCATGTTGATCTCTATTAAATTCTTATTGAGATTATTTAATGGAATACATATTATTCTCAAATCCAAGGAATAAGTTTATTCATGTTATATTGATTGTATAAATTAAATAAATATTCATTTAATGGATTGTGAAAAAATATATTTTATTTATTTATTTAATATTTTAATGAATATTTATTCACAAGATTGTAATAAAATATGTATGTTGGTCGGAGTGGACACTCAAGAGGGGGTGAATTGAGTTCCAAATAAAATTTCTGTTTTAAGCCATTATCTTAAAAGCCCCCAAATAAAATACTAAATTAATCTGTAGTGAATTTATATCAAAGTAAGGGTTCGGTTGGGTTCTCAAAGGATAGATGATTTCCCAGTTAATCAAAACAGAAAGGATGATTATCTTTTGAAACCAACTTACTAATTTACAACTAATATAAACACTTGCGAATTTAATTATCAGAGTGTCTTTAAATACAGTTTTGGTTTTAAATTAATTAGCAGCGGAATAAAAGAATAACTTTGAAAATAAATAAACACAGTATATTTAACCAAGAGGTTCAGTCTCAAGATGAGACTTAGTCCTCTAAAAACTTTATATAAAAGTGATCCACACCCTGGATCGTGGATTACAACAGTATACATCTGTCCAGGTCCAAGACCTCTACCGCTGTTATCCATGGGAACAGAATCAACAGCAACCAGCTGTCCAGGTCACACGACCTCTACCACTATCTCAGTGGGAAAGAAAAGATGTAAGAGCATTGAGTGAGGAATTACAAATCCTCCAGTTAGAGTACAGGAGACAGTGTGTGTGTAAAATACATCATATAACACACACTGCTCAATATTTAAAAAGATAAATCACAGACCAAATATTTAGAGTTTAGAAATGGCTCTAGTGATTGTCGTGCAGTTCTGGACTCCTTTGATTGATCAGAATTTTCTCTGAGTCCTCTTCTGGTTTTTTTGTCTAGAAAACAGAGTATCATCTATTTCCATGACTTCCAGGTGTAGAGACAGTCGATGAAGCTCTTGTGTTATGTTCTCGTTCTTAGCTCTTCACTGGTATGCAGTAAAGAATGAGTTCTTCTTGTAAGTTCATTCGTCTATTTGTATTCACACTTGGTTGTTCTTTCAGCACACCTTGTGGTCTGTATCTCTCTGTGTATTCATCTATATGTCTCGCACTCCCTTACAGTAGAACATCCTTCCTTTATTTAAAGCACGAGCTCCGGAAAAAGATGATTTACTTTTTGCAGGTACAAGGTACGGTTCTCTGACATCCAACAACACACATTAAGTAAATGTCAGTGTATTAAAATATTCCTGATATGACCATTGGTTAGATTAAATAATGATAAAGAAATTAAAGCAGTGTCGGGTTCTGTCTCTGGAACGGTAGCTCTTGATATCGGTAGACTTGTGCTACAGTGGGTGTCTGTAGGTCTGGGTATCGGTAGAAATTTGCAACGGTAGACTTGTCTGTCGGTAGACTTGATATATCGGTAGCGGTGGACTTGTAATAGTAGCGGTGGCTCTGCCTTTACCAGTAGCAGTAACTGTATATCGGTAGCTGTGGCTCTGCCTTTTAACGGTAGCGGTAGCTCTCTCTATCGGTAGACTTTGCATAACAGTGGACTTCAGCATATCGGTAACTGTTAACTTTTTTGTAGCGGTAAATGTCAACTTCATTGTATCGGTAGATCTCTTATAGTAGTAGCTCCAACATATCAGTAGACTTAACTGTATCGGTCGCTGTGAGCTGTATCAGTTGCTCGCTTGTAACGGTAGCCATTTGTTCTGACGGTAGCTACTGTCAAACAGTTTCTCTACTCTGTATCGGTAGCTAGTTTGTAATGGTAGCTAAAAAAGGTTTGAGCATTCACTTGGCAGAATGAGTTAAGTCATAGTAAATATATATATCTGATAATGAAAAAGACTTAATTTAAGCATAGTGAAGGTAACAACATATATTAAAGTATATTTGGAATGTATTAAGCATAATAAAGATATAAAGAAAGAATGTTTGGGATTATCAAAAAACGATAAATCCACTTAATTCTAGCGGGTTCAACAATCTCCTCATTTTTGATAATCACAACATATGCCAAAATAAAGTAATATCAGAGGAAACAAAAAATATATCAAAGTATGATATCAACAGTATAGTATCAGAGGAAAAATCTGAAAACAGGAATATATCAGGAAATAATGTAGTATCAGAGGAAAAATCTGAAATAAAACAAACAAGATTTTTTAGTGTAAAATATTCGCATATTCCTCCCCCTATCAATTTAACTATAGGATTATCCTCCAAAGTAGTGATTTTCTCCCCCTTTGTCCCCTTAATTGAACAACATTATCTTTCTCTCTCTCTGGGTATAGGTTTCCAATAATTTCTCCCCCTTTGTGATTAACAAAAAGGAGGGTATTAGAGAAAAGAGAAGGACTAGGAAAGAAAATATACAGTGTGAAATAGACAGTGAAGAGAGGAATGAAGTATTTGATTGATAAGTAAAAGATACAGTGGGAAAATCAGAAAAGTACAAAAATACAATGAATCCCATCAAAAAAATGGAGCTAGAAGCACTCAATTATCCTCTT
This sequence comes from Viscum album, assembly GCA_963277665.1. Classification (NCBI taxonomy): domain Eukaryota; kingdom Viridiplantae; phylum Streptophyta; class Magnoliopsida; order Santalales; family Viscaceae; genus Viscum; species Viscum album. The sequence goes on along the minus strand of OY728155.1, from coordinate 362,483,921 downwards.
GAATAGGTGTCTTTCCCTTGGGATCAGCAGAGGGTTCAAAGGTAGAGTCAGTAGGCTTGGGAATTCCTGAAAGAACCACTGGTGGATCAGCAACTGATACAGTACGAGATCTGTAATTTGTCTCTCTCTGAGGGATCAAAGGTGTTAAGCTCTTGATGTATTGAATTGGAGTCATTTGAGGAGTACTCCCAGAGGTAGATGGTGGAAGGGAAGGTGGTAAAATAACTAGCCGAGCATCCACATGTAGGAAAGGCATCAAGAGATTTCTGAAATCCATGATGATGCTTCCACCTCTCTCCATAGTAGATACAAAATCATCTCTGTTCTCAATAAACTTATCTAAAGCAGGAGTAAGCTCCCTGAGCTTACTAAACTGTTCTATGAAGGCTTTGGTAACTGAAGGTAACTTCATATTCTCAATCAAAATATTAATATGGTTTGTCATTTGGTGTTTGGTATAAACTTTTTCAAAAAAAGAATCCACCTTATTTTTGATTGCCTCTTGAAAAGAAGTAGCTGCCCGCAGGTGATCACGAACAAAACTACTAACTTCCCTAGTGGTAGCAAGAATCTGATTATTTGATACACCATTGGGATTGGCATTATCCAATTCTTCCTGAACAATAATGCGGATCTGGTCAAGGTTCACACTGGAGCTAGTTGAGGGAAGAGGTTTCATTGAGAAGGCCACTGTCTCCTTGAAAGATTGAGTCAGACTACTAACTAATTTCTGAACAAGTTCATCTTGACTATTTAGATGTTTTTTGACCGACTTTTTAAAGGCCTCAAAACATCCACAAACTGTTTGAACACTTATTTGATATACCGAATGTCAGTGTGCACTTGGGTTTGAGAACTGTTCAAAGCAGTCAATGAAGTGATTGATTTTCTAAGAGAAACTACAGCTCCTGTCCAACTCTCAATCTGAGTGTGCACACCTTAAGTTCATCCACCATTTCTTTCACAGGACTGGACACACTACATCCATTGGATAAATTGAGGGATTTCTCCTGGCTTTTCATCTCTTCAACCATACTATTCTTCATATCTGCCACTGATTCTCTTATTGCTTCTTTCAATTTAGCTTTTAAAGACTAAGGTTCCCCTTGGTTGCCACATTGTCAGCCACAGTAGGTAAGGTAACTGATTCCTTTTGGGGTTGATCTTCCTCATCAGAATCTCCATAAGAAAGTCCAAGAATCATATATCCGAGATCTGATTTCCAACCTTCAATGTCATATAACACTGATACTGAGCCAATATTCTCCTCCTCACTTGGAACATTCTCCTGAGATATCTCTTCCAACTCTTCTTCTCGATGTAATTCTGCAATTTCCTCTACAATTACAGTAGATTCAATATCCATTTGTTCTGATTCATTAATGACTCTCTCATCAACAGGTGCTACTGTTATGTCTTCCTGATCAGGTATAACCCTAACTGTACTGACTATTAGAGGACTCAAACTGAGCTCTTTTTCAACATTTTCCTCATCATCTGCTTCATCATCAGCCTCCTTTTCGCTATGATCAGATTCAGTTGTCTCATCCTCATCAGAGGTGTCCTTGACAACATATTGGCATGATTCTTCTCCTTCTTCTGTAGTCTCAGTATCATTGTCCTTCAAGACACTTTCTCTCTTTGGTAGTTCTCATGTAGGGCTAGCTGCTCCATAAGAAATAACTTGATGTACAGGACTAGGGGGTAGGTATGGGTCTCCTCCTTCCTCTACTGATGTCTCTTCCTCCTTAGCTTCATCATCACTGTAGACCGGTTCTAGCTCATCTGGTCCAAGACTAGGATCTCTCACATCCTATGGTCTAGACAGGTGATCCACAAGAGTGATCTTGTCATAAATTTTTCCATCATCATTTACCCATGATTTCTTCCAGGGATTCCAGCTAACTTTCATGTATTTATAGATAGTTCTTGTAATACAGAAGTTGTCCTTAACCACTACCATCTCATCCTAAGGTCCAGCTATCTCTTTCACTTTCAGCATCACAGAAATTAGCTTTGAGAAAAACAAAGCATTTGATTTTGACTTCTATCTAGTCATCTCTTCCAATTGAACCATAATCAATCTACATAGATTGATTCACACATTGTGCATCAGCAAATGTAATAGATATATGTCTTGGAATCTTAAAGTGGTAAAATCTCATCTTCTCGGACTAAAAACATGCGGAATAAATTTAAATAATAGCTTATCTTCTCTTGCCATCTCTGCAGCAATCACCTTTCTAGGGGTCTCATTCCCTGTGTGTTCCAGTAGAGAATCTTCATATTGAAACACATCACTGGTCGAAGGTACAGACATGGAATAATAAGTAAAATCTCCCTCATGAGGAACTCTCAGGTTCTCATCCCATTCTCCTGAAGTAAACGATACTTCATGACCATTCACATATGAAAACATTCTTCTTTCTTATTCATGCTTTTCAAAACGATCAAATTCATAGAACTGTTTCACCAGTCCTGGATAATAAGGTCTGTTGTTGTTCGTGAAGCATTCTATCCAAACTTGTTCTACTAACACTCTAAGAACCAATGACTTGCTTTCCATAAGCCATTCTTCACACACCTCTTATTCAAAAACTATCTCGTGCTTCGATAGGTGTGGGTTTACTGGTCTTCTCTGAGCTACACTTCCACTGCCACTTCCACCGGCATCAGTAATAGCTAATTTTTGTCTCTTCGCTGTCGGCGCTTCACTTCCATCAGTCATCTGAGGTCTCTTGACGCGGGACATTACAGATTTGAGGCTAGGGTTCTGATGGTCGAGAGGTTTAGGTTTAGGAGAGTTCGAGCAGACAGGTTCGCGGGGAGATTGAGTGAGTCTAGTTTGAGTTTTAATATAATTTAGGATTCATAAATCACATAAATCATAAATAAAATAAAACGGTTCGATGACTCGGCATTACAGAAAAACACAGTGCGCAAATGTACTGGTAAAGTCTTCTAATGGTAAGGTTTCCCTAACGGTGAGGTCTCCCTAACGGTGAGGTATCTATAACGGTGAGGTTTCTCTAATGGTGTGGTATATCTAATGGTGAGGTCTCTATAACGGTGAGGATTCTCTAACGGTGAGGTTTCTATAACGGTGAGGATTCTCTAACGGTGAGGTTTCTATAACGGTGAGGATTCTCTAACGGTGAGGTTTCTATAACGGTTTCAAGGGTAAGTTATCATTCCTAATTCATGTTTGGTGAAACTTAATCTTTCGGAACTTAAAGGCTTAGTAAAAATATCAGCTAATTGAAGTTCAGTGCCTATGAACTCAAGTGTTATATCACATATTTGATAATAATCTCTTAGAAAATGGTGTCTAACATCAATGTGTTTGGTTCTAGAGTGAGACACAGGATTCTTAGCGCTATTAATCGCACTAGTGTTGTCACAGTTGATTGAAACATGTTTAAAGTCAAATCCATAATCTAGTAGTGTGTGTTTCATCCACAGAATCTGTGCACAGCAACTACCAGTAGCGATGTATTCTGCTTTAGAAGTAGACAATGCAACTGAGTTCTATTTCTTAATACACCATGATACTAGGGATTTTCCAAGTATGTGACATGTTCCAGATGTGCTCTTCTTATCAAACTTACAGCCAGAAAAATCAGCATCTGAATAACTTGTTAAGTCAAATGATTGTCCTTTTGGATAAAACAAACCTAAATTCATATTACGCTTAAGATATTTAAAAATTATTTTAACATCCAATAAGTGTGATTATTTAGGATTAGCTTGAAGTCTATCACACATATATACACTGAACATAATATCTGGTCGACTAGCAGTAAGATAAAGTAAACTCCCAATCATACCTCTGTAATTAGTTTGATCAACTGGTTTCCCAGATTCATCAACATCCAATTTATAGGTGGTACTCATAGGTATATCACTTTCTTTAATAATATCCAAACCAAAACATTTTAACAAATATTTAGTATATTTAATTTGATTTAAAATAATACCATCTTTAGTTTGAAATATTTGAAAACCAAGAAAATATTTAAGCTCTCCCATTAAGATCATTTCAAACTCTTTTTGCATAACTTCTGAAAAATCAGTACATAAAGAATTTTTAGAATATCCAAAAATAATATCATCAACATAGATTTGTACTATTAATACATATTTTGAAATCCTTTTTACAAAAAGAGTGGGATCAGCTATTCCTTTTTTAAATCCTTTTGAAATAAGAATGTTTGAAAGTCTTTCATACCAAGCTCTGGAAGCTTGTTTTAAACCATATAAAGCTTTAGAAAGTTTAAAACATGATTTTGAAAATGAGGATTTCAAAAACTAGGTGGTTGTTCTACAAAATCATCTTCAACAATAAAACCATTTAGAAAAGCACTTTTCACATCTATTTGATATAACATAAAATTCAGATGTGATGCATAGGCAAGTAAGATCCTAATAGCCTCTAATCTATCTATAGGTGGAAAAGTTTCCTCATAGTCAATTCCTTCCTCTTGATTGTAACCTTGTGCAACTATCCTAGCTTTGTTTCTAATGATGTTTCCAGATTCATCAACTTTGTTTCTAAACACCCATTTTTTTCCTATGGTGATAGTGTCCTTAGGTCTTTCTACTAATTTCCAAACTTTGTTTCTTTCAAATTGATTTAGTTCTTCTTGCATAGATATTACCCAAAAATCATCCTTGATAGCATCATTGATATTTTTAGGTTCTAACTGTGAATGAAAAGCTTGATGTTCAACCTGATTTCTTAGAGAAGCTCTAGTCTGTGTTCCACTATCTAGATTTACTACAACTGCATCTAAAGGATAGTTCTTTAGAATCCTAGTTGGTCTTGAAAAGGTAGGGCTAGAGATTTCAGGTTCATCTACAGGTTGAGGTTCAACAGAAGCTGGGTCTGGAAAATTTGTAGAACTGGATGTTTTAACTATAGGTCCACTGTTTATATCAATAAGGATCAAACCAGATAGATCATCTTCAATATTTTCAAGAGAGGTTCTAGGTTCATGTGGATCAGTTTCATCAAATTTGATGTGAACATATTCTTCCACACATTTGGTTCTTTTATTGAAAAATCTATAGGCTTTACTAGAAATAGAGTAACCTAGGAAAATTCCTTCATCACTCATGGATTCAAACTTTTCAAGATTATATTTAGTATTAAGAATAAAGACTTTGTAGCCGAAAACATTGAATTAGTTAAACATAGGTTTCCTATGGTTCCACAACTCAAAAGGGGTCCTCTTAAGAACAGGTCTAATCAAGACTCTATTAATAACATAGCAAGCGGTATTGACGGCTTCAGTCCAAAAATAAACAGGTAGGTCATACTCATTATGCATGGTTCTAGCGATTTCTTGCAGGGTTCTATTCCTTCTTCCTACTACACCATTCTGTTGAGGTGTCCTAGGGGCAGAGAAATTGTGACTATATCCATTGTGTGAGCAGTAGGATTCGAACTCATGATTTTCAAACTCATGGACATGATAACTTCTCATAGTTTTAATCATAAGTCCCCTAAGGTTTTCTACAGACTTGGAGTATTTTACAAAGAAAAAAGAAGCTTCACTTTTGTGAGCTAGAAAATATACCCAAATATATCTAGAAAAGTCATCTATAAGAACATAGACATAGTGATTCCCATTTAAACTATAAAACTATAGAATTTCCAAACAAATCCATGTGAACCAACTCGATTAGTTGAGAAGTTGACACTTCTTTCTTTGATTTAAAAGAAACTTTATGATGCTTTCCCTTTTGACAGGGATTACAAACTTTGTCTGCTAGAAATTCAAGTTTGGGTAGGTCTCTAACTAAGTTCTTCCTAGAAAGTTTTCTAAGTGAATGCACATTTCATTGTCCTAATCTTCTATGCCAAATCCAAGACTCTTTATGAAATGCATTTAAACAAGTAATATTTTTCTTACCTAAAGAATTTAAATCAACAGCAAAAACATTTTCATTTCTCAAAGCAGCAAACACTAAAACATTTTTAGAATTAAAAACATTGCATGTCTCATTTTCAAATTTAACATAAAAACCATCATCACATAACTAAGAAATACTTAACAAATTGTATTTAAGTCCATCAACAAATAAAACTTTAGAAATAAATACTGAGTCAGTGTTACCAATCTGGTCTAAGCTGATGATTTTTCCTTGTAAGTTATCACCAAAAGTGACAAACCCTCCATCAACTCTGACTAAGCTTTTAAAGCATGATAAGTCTCCTGAAATATGTCTTGAACATCCACTGTCCAAGTACCAGGTATTTTTATAGGATCTCTTTAAGCAGGTTTCCTACAAGACATATTTAAACAGGAAATGATTTTGGTACCCAGATTTTCTTGGGTCCAGACAGGTTAGCCAATAACACTTTAGGTACCCATATTTGTCTAATGGGTCTCGTAAAATTTATAGAATAAAATGATTTTGAAAGATAAACCTTATTAGATCCATAACTATGAATATAGCTAGTTGAAGCATATGAATATCTAGAGCTAGCTACATTCTATCCAGATTTAGGAATGAATATATTTTGGATAATTTTCCTTTGTCCAGGTTGGTATCCTATACCAGTAGTGTATCTAGGTGCTATTTTCTTACCTAGCATTTGAGTAAGAGTATCTTTACCATTGGTAAACTTCTCTAAATCCTTCTTTAGTTTCTCATTAGATAATTTTAGTTCAGTATTCTCTTTAAGAAACTGAGCATTCTTTTCTACTTCAATATCAAGAGCAGATTTATGTTTAACAATTAAAGCATACTGTTTCTTTAAACCTTTGTATTTGTCTTTCAGCTCATTACAAGTTTCTTCTAACATATCAAAATATTAAAACATTTCAGATTTAGACATGTTATCACATTCAGAATCATCTCCAAAATAATATGTATTAGAAGAAGGAGTTTCTGAAGTTACATCAGAAGTGGTTGTCATAAAACACATGATCGCCTTGTTTCTGTGTTCAGTTTCAGAAACTTCAGATTCAATAGAACTGTCCTCAGAAGCACTCCAAGTAGACTTCATGGCTTTCTTATACTTTTTATCCTTGAATTCATATTTCTTCTTATATTTCATCTTTGGACAGTCTGCTTTTATGTGTCCTTTCTTTTTTCACACATAACAGACAACTTCATCTGATTTATCAAGCTTCTTCCAATCCTTTTTCCAATGTACATTGTTGTCATACTTAACTTTGTAGTTTGAAATTCTGAAAAACTTCTTCTTCCTATAAAATTTCTTAAACCTTCTAGCAATGTGAGCCATCTCAACATCACTGTCAGAATCACTGTCACTGTCTTCACAGCTTGAACTTTCATTGATTGCTTGAAGATTTTCCTTATCTTTATTCTTTGAGGTTGTAGTTTTGAAGGAAACAGATTTCCTTCTAGGTTCATCATCTTCTTTTTTTTACTTTGAGTTCCTCTTCATACATCATCAGTTTTCCAATTAGTTCTTTGACCGGAAGTTCTCCAATGTCACACAATTCTTTAATGGAGACAGAGGTTCCTCTCCATCTTTGAGATAGACATCCCAAAATTCTCATGATTTGTTCCTTTACTGGAACATCCTTTCCCAGAGAAGTCATTGTGTTGACAATTTCATTGAACCTGAGATACATATCAGAAATGGGATCATCAGGCTTCATCTTAAAATTATCATACTTAATATTATAGGTATTCAATCTTATCTCCTTAACATTAGTTGTTCCGTCATGAGAAACAGCTAAGGTATCCCAAATTTCATAAGCAGTTTTACAGGAAGATATTATATTAAATTCCTCATCTCCTAGATCACAGTATAAAGAATTCATAGATTTATAATTATTATTGTAGGCAGCCTTAGTAGCTTCATTCCAAGTAGTTCTAACAGTAGTAGGGATTTTATATTCTGATTCTATAGCAGTCCAAATATCAAAACTCATGCTCTCTAAATGAATTTTCATCTTGATTTTCCATTGAGCATAGTTGGTGCCATTGAAAAATGGTGGTCTATTGGTAGCAACACCTTCAAGCCTATTGTCCATGATAACTAAATTAAAGAAAAGATTTGAAAGAGATAAAAATTTAGAAATAACAGAAATTTTAAGACCTTTAAAATACAAATAATATCACAGTTGAAAAACAGAGTACGAAATATTTTTTTTTTCTTTTTTGTTTTTTTTTGTTTTTTTTCTTCCTCTGATACCAAATGTTGGTCAGAGTGGACACTCAAGAGGGGGGGGGGGGGTGAATCGAGTTCCAATTAAAATTTCTATTTTAAAACTTTGTCTTAAAAGCCCCCAAATAAAATACTAATTTAAACTGTAGTGAATTTATATCAAAGTAAGGGTTCGGTTGGGTTCTCAATGGATTGATTATTTCCTAGTTAATCAAAACAGAAAGGTTGATTAACTTTTGAAACCAACTTACTAATTTACAACTAATATAAACACTTGCGAATTTAATTATCAAAGTGACTCTAAAAACAATTTTGGTTTTTAAGTAATTAGCAGCGGAATAAAAGAATAACTTTGAAAATAAATAAACATAGTAGATTTAACCAAGAGGTTCAGTCTCAAGCTGAGACTTAGTCCTCTCAAAACATTATATAAAAGTGATCCACACCCTGGATCGGGGATTACAATAGTATACAACTGTCCAGGTCCAAGACCTCTACCACTGTTATCTGTGGGAACAGAAACAATAGCAACTAGCTTTCCAGGTCACACAACCTCTACAACTATCTCAGTGGGAAATAAAAGATGTAAGAGTGTTGAGTGAGGATTTACAAATCCTCCAGCTAGAGTACAAGAGATAGTGTGTGTGTAAAATATAGCATATAACACACACTGCTCAATATGTAAAAAGATAAATCAAAGAGCAAATATTTAGAGTTTAGAAATGGCTCTAGTGATTGTCATGCAGTTCTGGACTCCTTTGATTGATCAGAATTCGTTCTGAGTCCTCTTCTGGTTTTTTTGTCTAGAAAACAAAGTATCTCCTGTTTCCTTGACTTCCAGGTGTAGAGACAGGTGATGAAGCTCTTGTGTTATGTTCTCGTTCTCATATCTTCACTGGTATGCAGTAAAGAATGAGTTCTTTTTGTATGTTCAGTCGTCTCTTTGCATTCACACTCGGTTGTTATTTAAGCAGAATTTGTGGTCAGTATTTCTCTATGTATTCGTCTATATGTCTCACACGCACTCACAGTAGCAAATCCTTTTTTATTTAAAGAACGAGCTTCGGAAAAAGATGATTTACTTTTTGCAGGTACGAGGTACGGTTCCCTGACATCCATCATCACACATTAAATAAATGTCAGTGTATTAAAATATAACCGATATGACCGTTGGTTAGATTAAATAATGATAAAGAAATTAAAGCAGTGTCAGGTTCTGTCTCTGGAATGGTAGCTCTTGATATCGGTAGACTTATGCTACAGTGGGTGTCTGTAGGTCTGAGTATCGATAGACATTTGTAATGGTAGACTTGTCTGTCGGTAGACTTGATGTATCGGTAGCGGT